>PITA01000553.1:80286-264148 GCA_004023965.1 Spilogale gracilis
GGACGTCATGGCCGAGAAGGCCATGCAAGCAAACCAGCTACTTCTTCTCTAATTTGCTACCCCAAGCCCCAACTCTGGTCAGTTCTTCACAGATGTGCCGTTTCCTTGTCCAAAAGGTATCAAAGCTGCTTGGCTTGGTCACTTCTTGGAGTCTTGGATTTCTACCGGCTCCTGCAGGTACAAACGGAAATCTGTTTTTGTCCTGTTCGCCCTCCTCCGTCAACTTCATTATTAGACCAGCCAAAGCATCTGCAAGGGAAGAAGGGCAAAGTTTTCTGCCCCTATAATGTACTATATTTGTATCTACATGAATATCTTTGTAAATGAACATAGAAAACAATTAGGTAGCAAATCCACTAAAGTCTCAACCAACTGTGGAATTCACTGGCTAGTGGGATTTGGGGCATTTTAAATTTTTCTTCCTTTTAGCTTAGTTACATTTCCTAAATTTTCTACTATTACTGTATATTACTCTTTTTTTTTTAAAGATTTTATTTATTTGACAGAGAGAAACACAGCTAGAGAGGGAACACAAGCAGGGGGAGTGAGAGAGGGAGAAGCAGGCTTCCCGCCGAGCAGGGAGCCCGATGTGGGACTCAATCCCGGGTCTCCAGGATCATGACCTGAGCCGAAGGCAGTCGCTCAACCAACTGAGCCACCCAGGCGCCCCTGTATATTACTTTTAAAGAAACAACTATTGCTTGTTCTCTCAAAAGCTCTATAGTAGACAAGATGATCATGGAATAAACATTTTCAGCTGCTTTTGAATGCAAATTTCATTACTGGAAGATTCTCACATCTTAACTGCAAAACCCCGAGAGAACAATTCCTGGTCACCCTAGATGATTCTGCTCATAAAAATCTTTAGGAAAAAAGATGTCAACCAAAAATCGGTGTTAGTGTTTAATTGTCTGCAGGCCAGTCTCAATTTCTCTTCCATATAAATTCCCTTCTTATCGGGCTCCCTGTAGAGATAGAAAGCTAGCCATTACCAGCCTTCTGGAGAACATTCTCCAAATACTTGTGTAGCAACCTTTGAGCTTCTAATCTCCTCCACAGATTTCTACTTTGTATCCCTTTGAATCCTTGACATTTTTCCTCCTGATCCGCTGCTGGGACATTTTTGGCTGATTCGGCTCTGGGAGTGGAGCGCTACTGACATCTAGTGGCAAGAGGCTGGAGGTGCCGCTCCACAGCCCGCCGTGAGCAGGGGAGCCCCACACACAGTGTGCAGCCCAGAGCTTCCCTAGGGCAGGGGCGGGAAAACCCGGTTTAAATATACTTATAAAGTATAATCTGGTGCCAAAAATGTTCCGTTTCCCAAAAATGTTCCGTTTCCCAGCCATTTTTAAGAGCTCATGCTGGCAAGGTGGGAAATATTGCCGGCCTCTATTCACATATTATTTTGGAAACTGCAGGGGGTCGTTCTGTCCAAGGAGGAGATCCTGGTGGCTGGGGCACAGAGGTAGAAGGGAAGATTTTCTTTTCTTTCTTCTTCCTTTTTTTTTTTTTTTTTACGATTTTATTCATTCATTTGGCAGAAAGAGAGAGAGAGCTCGCAAGAGAACACAAGCAAGGGGAGCAGCAGAGGGAGAGGGAGAGGGAGAAGCGGGCTCCCCACTGGGCAGGGAGCCCGCCATGGGGCTCGATCCCAGGACCCAGGACACCAGGACCCTGGCATCATCACCGGAGCCGAAGGCAGTTGCCCAACAGACTGAGCCACCCAGGCGCCCCGAAGGGAAGTTTTCATAGACACGCAAACACGTTAGTTATATGATTAAAAAAAAAAAAAGGCAGTTTTTAAGCCCCCTTAAATTAATACAAGAATGTTCGGTGGGCTGGGTACACTGGTCTGAGGATGTCATTTGATTCTTGCAGCAGGCTGCTGACGAGGTACGGCAGGCACTCTGTGCCCCCAACTCCCCAACTGCCCTGACGTCAGCCTCCTGGCCCCTCTGACTGGCAGGCCCTGTGGTCAGGTGGGGTACTCCTGGCTTCTCGCCCTGGCGTGGTGCCGGCTCCCTGAGCCTCTCTACGGAGCACGTTCCAAGTTAGACCCAAGTCATTGGCACCCGTTTGCCTCGTGTTCCGGAAGGAAGAGCGCTGGATTTATCTGCGGGGCACCTTTTGTCATGCACCATCTTGAGGTATTACATGACCATATTGCAATAGCCTGTGCTATTTTGCCAAGCATCTGCAAGCCTTGATTTTCCCTTCTGTAAAGTGGGCAGCAGGAGCAGCCGATAATAATAGCATCGAGCGTCTGAGGGCACTGGGAGACCTAAATGAGGGGTCTGGAGAGACTTGCAGAGCTTTGCTGGAGCCTGAGACACAAAGAAAAATATCTGCCTCTATAAATGCTCGTCACTAGCCTCCAATATTTTGAGCCAAGGGGAAAAGCTCAATAGAAAGTGTATGATCAGACACACCCGCCCCCAGCTATCTGTAAGGCCCACGTGGCCCGGTTTCTTCACTCACCTTTGTTAATCCCCATAAACCCACCCGGTGGGGACCAGCAGGGCGCCTGACTTCTGGCTGCTTGGAAACTACGATTCCCCTGGTACAATAAAGCAGGGGCCTCAAACAACAGCCTGTTTTCATTTTTTAATTATGAGACTTTGCTCCCTGTAGATTTTTGCATTTATTTTTATTTTTATACGTATTACCTTGATCACTGATTTTTTTCTTTTTGGTGCCCGCTTAAATTTTGCCCCAGATTCAAGTCCCTTCCTCATCTCCTCCAAATCCCAGCCCTGAGTAACTGGTAAAATTATCTATAAATGGTGGGTCTGATAAAACCTGGAGGTGAGGACCCTGTTTCATCCTGTCTTTATGTCCTGAGCTCTGGTGCCTCTGAACACCTGCTCCAAATGAATGAATGAATGAATGAATGAATGAATGAATGAATGAATATGTTCCCTCACACCTAGAGAGGTGCTACGCACATGGCCAGTGTCATCAAGGATGAGAGGGAGGGGGCGCCTGGGTTAAGGGTGTCAGTTAAGGGTGTGCCTTCTGCTCGGGTCATGATCCTGGGGTCTTGGGATTGAGTCCTGTAGTGGTCTCCTTGCTAAGCAGGGAGTCTGTTTCTCCCTCTGCCTGTCTCTCTCTCTCTCTCTCTCTCTCTCTCTCTCTCACAAGTAAATAAATAAAAATGTTAAAAAAAAAAAGATGAGAGGAGAAAAGTGGTGTGGGCTCTAACTCATACGCACTCCAGCCCCTGCGGGCCATTCTGAGTTGTGGTCGCAACTCCTGGCAAGCATCCGAAAGCCGAAAATGTGGGCCATATTATCCCGACATCTATCAATCCCAGGACCCCGAGATCATGACCCGAGCCGAAGGCAGACACTTAACCAACTGAACCACCCAGGCGCCCCCAAACCACAGCTTTGAAAGCCCTCTGCGCTTTTGCGGGAGAGCTGTTGTCCAGGAAGCTGGCGTTCTGGGAAACCCGAGAGTAGGTCCCGTGTAGCACTAAGGGCTAAGACAATCCTTAGTTCTTTCCCCAAGAAGCCGCGAGGTTGCTTTCCTCTCCAACGATGAAGACTTGTGTGTAGCTGGCAGGGGGGACTTTTTACTTTTTGGGTGCCAGGAGCCTTAGATCGCGCTCAGACAGTTCAGTAGGACCGTCCCCTCAAATTGGCATATGCACAGCGGTGGGGATGGGGGTGGGGCGCCCTGATTTGTAGCGTCTGTAAATTACCCTGGCCAAAGTTCTCCCCCCAGGGCCGCCCTCCCGCCACAGAGGGGGCCCCTGGAGAGGGATACGAATAAGCTGTTTTAGTGCGCCTGGGCAAGGGGCACCTTCTGTCACCCAGGACCTGGTCTCTGAGAAAAGTCATTACTTGTCCAAGTGCTTTAGAGTGGGTAGATGATTTTTGTAAATTGTACTGGTTCGGTAGGGGGGCCACGAGCCACAATGCTGTTTACATTTAAATTAATTTAAAGTCATAACATTTAAAAGTCAGGGGGCGCCTGGGTGGCTCAGTCGGTTAAGCACCTGCCTTTGGCTCAGGGCATGTTCTCACGTCCTGGGATCGAGTCCCAAGTCGGGCTCCCTGCTCAGCGGCGAGCCCGCTTCTCCTGCCTGCTGGTCCCCCTGCTTGCATGTGTGCTCTCTGTCAAATAAATAAAATCTTAAAAACAAATACATAAATAAATCCTTCAAAAAAGATTTCAAAGTCAGTCCCTCAGTCACGCCAGCCGCATGTCAAGTGCCCACCATTTTAGCACAGATATAGAACAATTTCATCATCACAGATGCTTCTATTAGGTAGTGCTGTAAAGCGTTTCTTTTAAACTAATTCCACTGCAACAAGGCAATTTACGTTGATTGCCCAGGGCATTCAGCCTGTAATTGCAGGGTAGGAAAGGCAATCTGGCCAGAGTGTTTATTTGTGGGAAGGATGGCAAAGCACGGATGCCAGGAGGCCCTTGCCGCAGGTCCCGGGCAAGAGGGCTCCAAATGCCAAGAGATGTGCAGCCTCTGCCTTTGGACTTCGCCCGGGGCCTGCAAATCTTATTCCAAAGTGAGAGGACAGTGTCTGGTCCCTTGCTTCAAAGCAGGACAAAGGAACAGGGCTTTCAGAGGGGAGGCTTTCTGTGGTCAGTTGAACAGTGACCCTCCCGAAGATGGTCACACCCCGATTCCGTATGTCACCTCATGTGGCAAAAGGGACTCGGCAGCGGTGATCAAGTTCCTGAGGTGGGAGGTGACCCTGGCTGATGGGGGGAGGGGCCCAACGTCATCCCAAGAGGGAGGCCTGAGGGTCCAAGTCGAAGACCCAGAGCTATAGGCCCTTCTGTTATTTAAGCTCCTTGGTCCGTGGCATTTTGTCACAGAGCCTGAACAGACCAATATATAAAGTAGAAGGCCCGGGGATGCCTGGGGGCTCAGTCGGTTGAGTGGCTGCCTTCGGCTCAGGTCCCGGGATCGAGCCCTGCGTCGGGGTGGGAGGTGGGGGGTGGTCTCTGCTCAGCGGGGGGCCTGCTTCTCCCTCTCCCTACCACTCTGCCTACTTGTGCTCCCTGTCAAATAAATACAATCTTAAAAATAATTTAAAAGATTTAAAAACCTGACAATCATAGGCCTCAAAGAAAACTTCAATAAATTCCAAAGAATAAAAATAACACAGGATTTTCTGCCTATTTTGCTATGAAAGTAAACAGGAATAAAAATCTATCAAGACACATCCAACTCAACAAATACCCAAATAAGGCAACTAAGTAAGATACAAGAAAACAAAGGATTCATAAAAACAAAAGCAGTATTTCATAAGACAGAAAAACAATAGAACAATCAAAAGCTGGGTTTGTGGGGCCCCTGGGGGGCTCAGTTGGTTGAGCGACTGCCTTCGGCTCAGGTCATGATCCCGGAGACCCAGGATCGAGTCCCACATCGGGCTCCATGCTCGGCAGGAAGCCTGCTTCTCCCTCCCTCACTCCCCCTGTTTGTGTTCCCTTTCTGGCTGTGTTTCTGTCAAATAAATAAAATCTTAAAAAAAAAAAAAAAAAAGAAGCTAGGTTTATTTATTTATTTATTTATAAACAGCTCTATGTCTAATGTGGAACTCGACCACATGACCTTGGAGATCAAGAGTTGCACACTCCACCAACTGAACCAGAGAGAACACAAGCTGGTTCTCTTAAAAAAAAAAAAAAAAAGTCCAAAAATAATCCAATAACCCGATCAAGGAAAAACAAGGGTGAAGACACATATAGAAAGTAGGAAATGCTAGGGGGAAAGAACCCTCTGGGAGGGAAAGCAGCACCCCCCAAAACATTCTTTTTTTTTTTTTTTTGAAAGATTTCATTTATTTGACAGAAGAGAAACACAGCCAGAGAGGGAACACAAGCAGGGGGAGTGAGAGAGGGAGAAGCAGGCCTCCTGCCGAGCAGGGAACCCGATGTGGAACTCGATCCCGGGTCTCCGGGATCATGACCCGAGCCGAAGGCAGTCGCTTAACCAACTGAGCCACCCAGGCGCCCCGAAATGGGTCATCTTTAAGAAAAGTACAGCTCTGGTACAAAATACAATACAAAACTGATGAAGCAATGCAAAAATTATAAATACAATACTAGCATACAAACTCCAAAGTACACAAATGTATATATATCGTGACCAAATAGAGTTTGTTTTACAAAGGTCTCCATCAGGAAATCCATTAATACAATCAATCATATTTTTAGAGCTAAGGAAAATCATATGATCATTTGAGAAGATGGAGAAAAGGGATTTGAAAAGCCCAGTATCCACTCTGTTGGATACTGGATACACTCAAAGCAGAGCACCTGGGTGGCTCAGTTGGTTAAGCATCTGCCTTCAGCTCGGGTCATGATCCCAGGGTCCTGGGATCGAGTCCCATGTTGGACTCCCTGCTCAAGGGGGAGTCAGCTTTTCCCTTTCCCCCTGCCCCTGCTCTCTCTCTCTCTCTAGGGCTCTAACAAATAAATAAAATCTTTAAAAAAAAAAGAAAAAGAAAACACTTAATAGAGACTGACAGGTTCATCCTTAACAATAACATGTGTGTGAAACTCACTTCCTGAAACCAACATTTTATTTAATGGGGAAACACTAGCTTTTTCACTGAAGTCTGTAAAAAAGTTATATAGCCTCGTATGCATAGAGTTTATCTTATCTTTATTTTCTGTCTTTATGTGGATAAAGACAGAAAATAAAATAGGCCAAAACCTCTCAAGGAATGTCTAAAATAGAAATGAGTAAAACCACAAAAGCATTCCTGAGAGACACAAAATTTGTCATACATTCTCGGATGAGAGGATTCAACATCATAAAGATGTCAGCTCTCTCTACTTTGTAAATTGAATGCATTCTGGTAACGATTCCATCATTTCCCTCCACTCCTGGGGCTAGACAAGCTGACGATAAAGTCCATTTGCAAGAAAAATAAGCAAGAATAGCCAAGAAGATGCTGAAAAAAAGGAAGAGGGTCAGCCCTCATACATAATAGAACATATCAAAAACTCTGCGGAGGTATCATTTCTCATCCCTGGAAGTGGCAAACGCTCACGACGTGCGGTTTCACTGGTGACCTTGTGGTGAGGACACAATATGGCGGCACAATCCCATATGCCTTGTCCCTTTGGCCCACAATTCCCACTTCTAGGGATCTATCCCACAGAAACCCTGTCAAAAATATGAAAAGTGTCTGCAGAAGGCTTTTCATTGCTGAATTATTTTTAATAGCAAAAGACCAGAAACACAAGGGTAAACTACGGTGTGTGCGCTCACACAGTGGGCAAAGGTCAACGGGAATGGAGAGGCCTATCTGTGCCCCTCCAGGGGTATGGGGGTCCCATGGATGTATCTTGCATGTGGAATGGATGTGAATTTGGGGGAGCCAGAGGGCAGAGGGTAGTGGGTTGAACGGTGACCCTCTAAAAGAGGTTCCTCTTTAACCTGTGAACATGACCTTATTTGGAAAAAAAACAGTTTTTGCAGAGGCAATTAAAGATCATGAGTTGATATCACCTAGGATTAGCTGGTGGGTCCTCAATCCAAAGACCTGTGTTCTTAGAAGAGAGAGAAGAGGTGCAGGCAGAGGCACAGAGAGGGTGACGAAGATGGGGGCTCATCGGTGGCATGGCCCTACCACCAGGAGCACCAAGGATGGGCAGGCATAGAACGGGAAGAGTCCGAGTTACTTTAAAACACCGTACATTTGTGTACGCATTCCTAGCGAGCTACACCTCAAAGCTAAAAGAACTGAAAGAAAAATGGGATAAAGCGAGGGAGTAATTATATGATAATTATATCATCCTTTTATCCTGAAAAAAAAAGTCATCCCTTTATCCTGAAAAAAAAAGTACCAAGCCTCCCTGGAGAAACGCCCATTTCCAGGTCAGAAACGTGATCAAGTGGGCTAGCAAGGAAGCCAGCTGAGATGCCCGGGGGCACCACATAAGGAACCGGGAGCCAACCAGCAGAGGTTACCCCCAGCCAAGGACTGGAGAACTCAAGCATCAGTAAGGAGAATGCCAATGGATTAAAGCACACTAAACATATTTAAGTTGTGTGTTCATAATAATGATACCCCCAAACATTTTTTTTTAAAACCAAAATCCAAGTTTTCACCACTGTACAGTGCTAGGAAATAATTCATTATTTTCTTTTTCTTTAATATTTTTAAAAAAGATTTTATATATTTATTTGAGAGAGAGAGAGAGAAGAGCCAGAGAGCACAAGTGGGGGAACGGCTGAGGGAGGGGGACAAGCACGCTCCCCGCTGAGCAGGGAGCCCGATGTGGGGCTCAATCCCAGGACCCCAGGATCATGACCTGAACCGAAGGCAGACGCTTAACTGTCTGCACCACCCAGGTACCCCAATAATGATTTTCAAAACTGGTCAGTAAAGAAAAAATTAAGCATCTGTCTTGCTTTACTGTGAACAAGTCCCACCACCCCACCCGTTCCCTGCCCCTCCCCCCCAAAGGGGAGGGAAATGAACTAGAATCTGATCAAGCTTCTAGATTCAACAACAGCTTTTTCTCCAGTATTTATTAGGTGAAAAGACAATTCACAAGAACGTGTTAAGCTACACCACAGGGATACAATCAACAAAAACCCAGGACATGGGCGGCTCCGAGAACATGCAATCTCCTTTCTTCAACAAATTACCCTGCTGCGTTACTGAGGGGGATGGCGGGGGGGAGACCGATCCTGTAGATCAAGGGCAGGACACAACTACAATGAGGTACCACTTCATACCTACTAGGACGGCCACGATCAAAATGACATAACTGTCGGCCAGGACGTGGAGGGATTAGAGCCCTCGCGCACTGTCGGTGGGGGCTGGAGAAGGTGCAGCTAACTGCCTGGGAAAACTTCAGTCCGGCGGCTCCTCAAAAGGTCAAACATAAAGATACCGTCTGACCCAACAATTCCACCCTTAGCTTTAGTCCCAAGAGAGATGAAAACATATGTCCACACAAAAACTTGAACATGAATGATGGCCAAAGACTGGAAACAACCCAAAGTCCATCGACTGATGAATGGGTACACAAAATGTGCTGTCCACATGATGGAATATTCTTCAGCAACAAGGAATGAGTTTTTTCTTTTTTAAGATTTTATTTATTTATTTGACAGAGAGAAACACAGCGAGAGAGGGAATACAAGCAGGGGGAGTGGGAGAGGGAGAAGCAGGCTTCCTGCCGAGCAGGGGGCCCGATGCGGGCTTCGATCCCGGGTCTCTGGGATCGTGACCTGAGCCAAAGGCAGATGCCCAACAACTGAGCCACCTAGAGGCCCCAAATTACATGCTTTAAACGGGTGAACTATATGGTGTGTGAATTACCTCTCAAGAGAACTGTTAACCAAAGAAACCCCCATAGGCATAAAAAAAATCCCAATAAATATATATTTGGATTCTGTTCGTGACATGGGAGACACTTGGAAAAGTGAACCCTGCACATTTAATGACGTTAGAAGTTACTCAGTGTTAAAATGTGATGAGAATACCATACATGCTTTTCTCTTTTAGAAATGTATAGCTCAACTGAAGAGGTGTATGGGATTTGCTCCGAAACACAGGAAGGAAGACGGGCAGAGGTGTAGACAAAACGGTCAGCTGTGAGTGATCCACGCCGAGGCGGGGGAGGGCTGTGTGTGCACCCATTTTCCTATTTTACTTTTATACCTTTGTTTTTATGTTGAAAAAAATACTTTCTAAAAAAGATTTATTTAGAGAGAGAGATCACATGCACAGAGGGGTGGGGGTGGGGGAGAGGCAGAGGGAGGGAGAGAATCCCAAGCAGACGCCACGCTGAGCACGGAGCCCAACGCAGGGCTCAAGCTCATGACCCTGAGACCACGACCCTTAGCTAAAACCAAGAGTCAGATGCTTAACTGACTGAGCCCTGAAAATGTTAGTATACTTTTATGCATTTCAGCCTGTGTAATTACATTATTCTTTTTTAAAAAATCACACATTTCCATTATGTTCTTAAGGCAGGTTAGTTTAATTTTATAGAAGGAATACTTTCAAACAATACAAATGACACAATTAGGGAAGAGTGACAAAGACAGAGATGAATACTGATTATAACTTATTCCCACGACAGAAGGTTACTTATTTCAGCAGTGACAATTTAGTGATCATATGACGTGAAGACCAAATTCCCTTTTACTCATTGCACCGTCTCTAAAGAATCCTGGTGGCGAACCTGGAATTGTCTCTGGGCCAGAAGTGCTGGTCCGACAGGCAGCTTTCTTATCCCAAAGCACAGGTATGGGCAAGTTCAAGCAGAAGATGAGAACAGCCCTTCTGACAACAGGAATCTTCGCTGGGGTGGGGGCTGGGCTGGGGGTGGGGAGGGCTGTCTTCTCTAGAAAGAAGCTGCCAAACCAGGTCAGGAGAGAGAAGCCAATCATGGGACTTCCTATCCGCCCGCTGGCTCAGCTGGCCTGTGGCTCCCAGAGCCCGGCTGGCGGGCAGCACGGAACCCCTCACCCTCCACCTCCCCCATCTGTCCGGCTTTTCCCTCCTGCTCACTCTGGTCCCATCCGGGTGCGAAGGCCGACCCCGGCAGGGAGGCGGGAGAAGTCAGAAGACAATCTGGTGGTAAATCCAAGCGTTCCATGCACTGACACTGGAGTAGGGACTGTATTTGTTTCCAGTGGGGCAAAGAGCTTTTTTTAAAACACACATACACACACACACACACACACACACCCAAACTCTGGGGTGTGGGGGGGAAGCACCCCAAACAGAAGCCTGGATCTACTGGGCAGTGAAGTTCACTGAAACCCCTGGGTTGAGGGCCTTCTGTATTGGCACGGGGGGTTGCTACTGATGGGGGGTGGCAGCGGAGTGGCCTCAAGCCCCCACCCATGCGGAGAGCACGCCGTGAGCCGGGGGCTAAGGAACGGCCGCCAGGCAACACGTGCCAGGGACTTCTGCACAGCCAGGGGCAGGGTGCCCGAGAGGGGCACGATTCACCCTCCACAGGCCCAGGTCTGGTGGCAGATAGTTCTTCGTTGGAGTTAAAAGTATCATCAGCTGGGGACACGGAGGTCTGCCATTGTCATCACCTGCCTGGCAACTTGGGGACTGAGATTTGGCACACGTCCTCCTCCGCTGCGGGGAAGTCAGCCAACAAAGAGCAGCACGACTGGAGGCAGGAAGAGAGCGCGGACTGTGCACTGTGTAAGCACGGTGTCTTCAGTCCCCACACCGGTGACAGACTCCCCTGGGAGAGGTCTCGGGTCGATGAAATGCTTCTACAAAACTCATTTTTAACAACGGAAAAGAGCAGGGAGGCTATACAAGGGGGCGGTTACAGACTACGAGGAGAGGGAGAGACACTGATTCAAGGTGAGCGTTTCCCACGGATGGGCAGAAAGATCTAGAAGAGAGTTCTGTCTTGTGCAGGTCACGTGACCCACCTCGTTCACTCGCGGAGGCCTCGGAGAGTGCGTTTCATATACAATAAATAGGCATACGGCAAAATACTTAGATCATTTGACATTTTAAAAGAGTATCGGTATATTTTTATTACATAAAATTTTTTTTCCACATGAACTACTTCTACGATTTCTTAAGAAATACTGGGCAGATTCCGGTATGGGGGGGTGGATTTTGACTGAAATCAAATACCCTCCTCTAAGGGACTCACTGGGTCCCCGTGGGTCCCCGCGCTCGCTGGCGTCCCTCCCCAAACAAGCGCCTTCGGGGGCCCTCACGCCTGCGTCCTAACCACTCTGGCCCCCCCGCACTCACGGGTTCTCTGAAAGCGTGCACTCCTAGTTCTCGAAGCTTCCCTTCAAGCCACAGCCACAGCCACAGTGCGGGAGCTCCGCGGGGCCTCGCCGGTCACGGGAAGGCGCAGACTGCAAGCGGGGGGCCTGCCTCAGACGCCCGGCGGCGGGCGCACAAAGAAGCGCAGGAGGAGAACAGGAGGGGAGGCGGTCGGTGGGTGCAGCCTTCCGCTCGGGGGAGTGGGGGACGGCTGGGCGGGCGCGCTCAGTAGGTGAGCAGCCCCGGGGCCGCAGCGCGTGGGACCGTAAGCCAGCGCCCGGGGCGCCGGAGGAGATACACGGTCAGCACGCGTATGGGAAGCGCCTATAGGTGACAGATTCAGCACAGTGTTTCCCTTCTGGGTGGCAGAACCAAAGCCAGCCCCAAAGCCCCATTCTACCGCATGACAAATACTGAAGCGCGAAATCTGAGTCTTAAAATACATCTTAAAGTCAGTATTTTCCTTCAAGGAAAAAAAGTATTATAAATAAATTACAATACAGTGAATTTGCCTGAACTCACTTTGTTTCTGTCTTCCAGCCTTTAAGTCAAATAAAACAGCGTAAAAACTGTACACTCTTAACACGATAGCTGATCTTTTATAAAATAACCTGTCTTCAGAGATGTCAATTTCACAACAAGGAAAAACCAAGCCCTGTTGCCGTCAACTATTATAAAATATATATGTATAGATATGTGTGTGTGTTTACAAAGTGTGTATATTAATAGCTTTGCACAAATATTTTAAGGAAAAATTTAGCTAGTCTAAGAACTTCATGAAAATAAACCAGGCAGATAAATACTTCGTGTGTACAAAGCACTATGTCAGACATCGTCGGCAGGCAGAGGAGGCACGTTAATCCTTGGTCTTGTAAAAAATGCTATCTTCTCCCTGGGATTGGAAAGAATTAAGGGTTAGAAGTGGATGTAAATGCAACGAAAGCTCTCAGAGCAATGACAGCTTTTCTTACTCATGCAAAAAAAACTGAACTTCAACTCCTCACAGCACATTTGTCCGTATGCAGATTCTCTCAATTTTATAAGCATCTTTTTTTAAAAAATGTTTTATTTATTTATTTGACAGAGAGAGAGAGAGAGAGAGATCACAAGTAGGCAGAGAGGCAGGCAGAGAGAGAGGAGGAAGCAGGCTCCCTGCTGAGCAGAGAGCCCAATGTGGGCCTCGATCCCAGGACCCTGAGATCATGACCTGAGCTGAAGGCAGAGGCTTAACCCACTGAGCCACCCAGGCGCCCAGATTCTCACAATTTTAGTACCAGTCATGAAGCCCCATGAGGGCAAGGGTTTGTCTCCAATGCCCAGAACAGGTGCTCAGCAAATATTTGCTTTATTAACAAATGAATGATTACGTGCAAAGCTATACAGTGAAGGAGTTCTGAACCATGACTGAAGGAAGACAGTTACAGAGTTTTAGGTTCCTTTATGATGGAGATGTGCAAATTCAGGGCCTAAAAAAATTAAGGCTAAAAGGCACATTATTCAGCCATAAAGAGGGAAGAGGTTTTAACACATGCTACAATAGAGATGCACCTCGAACACATTATCCTAAGTCAGAGCAGCCAAGCACGAAGGACCACACAGTGTAGGACCCCACTTAGGCAGAGCGTCCAGAACTGGCAAAGCCAGGGGGAGGGGCAGGGGCTGTGGGGGTGGGGGGGACAGAGCTTCCTTCTGCGGTGAAGGATATGTTCTGGAACTGGATGGAGGGGGTGGGCGCACATCGCTGTGACTGCACTAAATGCCACGGAGCCAGGGCGCTTGGGTGGCTCAGTTGGTTAAGCGACTGCCTTCAATTCAGGTCATGATCCTGGAGACCCGGAATCGGGCCCCACATAAGGTTTCCTGCTCAGCGGGAAGCCTGCTTCTCCGTCTCTCAGTCCCTCTGCTTGTGTTCCCTCTCTAGCTGTGTTTCTCTCTGTCAAATAAATAAAATCTTTAAAAGAAAAAAGTAAGTAAGTAAATAAATAAATAAATAAATGCCACGGAGCAGCTCACTTTAACAACCCTGACCTGTACGCTGTGTGGATCTTGCCTCGATTTTTTTAAAAGTCAGACACCAAAGAATATAGATGTCACTGGAACTCTGCTCATATGAAAAACAAAAACAGGGAAACTACCATACGCTATTCAAATTCGAGACGGTGGTTATTCTGGTGTGGGAAATTGGGGAGAGGGGGCTGATAATGTTCCATTCTTGCCACGTGGGGTTGTGACATCTCACCGAATTGTGTCACACACATACAATGCACGCTTTCCTATATGTCCACTATGCTTCAGTAAAAAGTTAAGTAAAAGGGTAAAGGTGATAGGTGTGTGTATAAATGTGTATATATATACATACATATACATATATATATGTAAACCACTGCGTTGTTCACAATATTTGGAAAGCAGGTTATAAAATAGAGTAGTTAGGCAAATACGTCTTAGGCAAAACGTTACACCCAAAACAGAGAACAGATTATGTGGCAACACAGGACATTTTTATTAAAAAAAAAAAAAAGCTAAATGCAAAAAGGATCAGAAGAAGAAAAAGTCAAAATGCTCACAGTGGTGGGGATTCTGGTTTTATTCTTAACTGCCCGTGGTTTTTCGTTGTTTTTTTTTTTTTAATTCTTACTTTACGTTTTCTAAGGACAGGGGCAGGCCACTAAAAAGCAAGCCGGGAAGGAGGGAAGCGGGGCCCGTGGCCCCCCGTACCTAAAGGTCTGCACTTGGATGGGCTCTTTGTGGTTCTGCCCCCGCAGCTGGCAGACCCCTTTGGAGGCCTTCTTCAGCATCTTCTCAGCTGCCTGTTCTTGATGGAAGTCAAGTTTGGTCTGTCTTACCTGGGAGGCAACATCGGGGGAACAGGACAGTTTTACTTCTAGTTTTAAGAAGGAATAAAGCCGCTCCCGGCTCGGGGCTCCCAGAGGGGAGAAAGGCCTGCCCCATCCACACACGCCGGCAACACAGAATCTTCACAGGCGCTGCCGGGGTCCTTGGGGCCGTGCCTGGCAGACACCGGACCCAGAACATTCCACCACAAAGTGGAGGGTGGCGGTGCCAGCAGGAGCCCTGGGGAACACCAGCTGCCGGGCCGCGGAGGAGCACTGGGAGTGTTCAAAGTACAGCTTCATGGTCATGGTCATGATCGGGCAGGCCCGGGACGCCAGAGTGACTCCGAAGCAGGCCCGACCAGGCAGGGTGTCCCCGGACCTCTTACCTGCCTCTCGGCTTCCTTCAACAGGCTCCGGAACCGCTCGTCCCGCAGCACCCAGTGTGGGAGGTCGGTCTGGCCGCGGAGCTGCGCGTCTTCTAACCGCTGCCTCAGCTCACGCAGGGTGCAGACCTCCTCGTTCAGCTGCCTCTGGCGCGTTCTGGAGGCCTGGAGATCCAGCTCCAAGTCCAGGGAGGTGCGGGCCATGAGCTCGGCCAGGGAGGACCTGGAGGGCTGCGGGGGACGGCAGCTGTGAGCACACACGCTGAGCCGGCCCGGGCCACTGCTCGGCCAGCGGGCTCGGCCGGCGGCAGGTTCTTCCACGATGAATGGGGACAGGTGTTTTTCCATGCATGGCCGATGTCAAACAAACAGAGATTTGGGCAAGATTAATTTAAGTCTCCAGTTCAATACCAAGTTAATGATGCCAACGGGCTACTTTAATGGTGACCTGTGCATTTGCAGAAGTGTGGAGAAAGAGACCCTCTCATATGGCGCTGATGGGATCAAAAATGGGTATAATATTTAAAAGAAATAAGTAATAAAAAACGGTATCTTTCTGAAGTTTTACTTGACAAAATACACGTCAAGCAACAAAATGTGCATTTTTCCTTGGTTCTGAAATTTCATTTTGAGTTGCATTTGAAAGGCACCACTCATGGGGCGCCTGGGTGGCTCAGTTGGTTAAGCAACTGCCTTTGACTCAGGACGTGATCCCGGAGTCTTGGGATCGAGCCCCGCATCGGGCTCCCTGCTCGGAGGGAAGCCTGCTTCTCCCTCTCTCACTCCCCCCTGCTTGTGTTCCCTCTCTGGCTGTGTTTCTCTCTGTCAAATGTATAAATAAAATCTTAAAAAAAGAAAGGCACAACTCATGATATGCAAAAGTGACCCAATTAGAGTTTAGACAGAGAAAATCTGTATATATAACAAGAGAAAATGAATTAAGCAAATTCTGAGGCCAGCAGAAAATACAGCCACTGTAAAAAGTAGAAAAAATATATTGGAAAATGTTACATGATCCACGCTATAAAGGGGGAAAGGCATGTCATAAGCCATCTGAGTGCCTTTTGTTTAAAAGATTATACATACACACATGCAAACTGTGAAAACCTTTCCTTTACATATAAGCCTCAAGTAAGCAAACCTGCCATGTTCAAGAAAAGTCCTAAGATAAGAGAATTTTGTGTGTGGCGCTGAGAATAGCACTTCCCACCCAATGGGAAACAACCTCAAGAAAGGCAGTTACTGTAACACACAGCAGCGCTGTTCCATGGGCTGGATAACTGCAGGCTTTTCACACGCACGTAACACTACTCTGCACACATACAGAATCGGAACGCAAATATATGATATGACTTAAGAAATACTGAGGGTACATATTGCATGGAGCACTGGGTGTGGGGCATAAACAATGAATCTTGGAACACTGAAAAAATAAAATAAATTTAAAGTCAAAAAAAAAAAAAAAAGCACTGCTCAATTCGTGGTAGAGCTCGGGGGTTCTGGAGCAGGGATGGCCTGGCCCTCCAGGGGGCGCCGGGCAGTGTCTGGAGACCTGTTTGGTTGTCACATGTCGGGGTGGGGAGTGCAGGGCAGACCCCCACAACTGTGACCCAGTCTGAAGTGTGAACAGCACTGCTGCTGAGAAACACTTGTGTTGCTGAGTTGTGTCTTTTCCTCTCGTTCCCAGTTGGCAGCTGCTCTAAATACAGGCACCGCACGGAAATCTGGATTTATTATTATTTCTTAAAAGAATCTCAGCCCGAAAAAAAAGGAACTACTCATTTACGAACAGAAAGCAACAAAACTCCATACACGGACGCCGTGCGGAGAAAACACTCGGCGGGTAAAGTCAATGAAAACAGTAGAACAGGCCTATGTAGAAGACTGCTCTATGCGGAAAAAGACAAATTTCTCAACTATACATACCCCGTTGTCAAAAAAGAAGAGAGAGTGTTTCATATAGGTTGCTTGGATGTTTGTTAATTTATTATATTTAAAAATGTAAAGATCATGAATTATCTTAGATCACGATGCTATCCTAGGAAATTACGAAACATTGGTAACATTTTGACATTATATAGTCTTCTAAAAACTATACCCTAGTAAACAAGGAAATAAATGCCTTTAAAAAAACATATATTCCCTTTAAATTAATGCCACCCAAACTCTTACCGTGTAAGCTCTGGACAGCTAACTCCCGCGGAAGCCCCGTCTCGGTGTTAGGGTACGCGGTACGCACCTGCTTATAGCGAAGGGTCCGTCTTTCCAAGGTGTTTCGGACAAATGGGGACTTCCGGGGCAGCGTTGAACTGTCACTGTCACTACGGTAAAGCTGTGCCAAAAAGAATGATGTTCAGAAATGTTTTCTTGGGAACGCACTATTCATTGTCTCTGTGTATCTGGCCTGCGTGATCGCCCGCCTCCTGATGGGTGCCCGACACACACAGATGGCGGTGGCACTTGAACCAAAGAAGCAAACCAACCCCCGCCCCCCGTCCTTCGTGCTACGTATCATCCGAACCGTGGGGCGTTTCCAGAGGGATGGGGTCAAGAAGACTCCCGCCCCGTCGGCACCGACGGGGCTCCCGGTTCCGGGCGGTGCTCACGAAGCCAGCGCTGGCCCGGCGCCTCTCGCTTGCTCTCAGTCACTGCCGTTTGCTCTATTCCTGCCTCTGCCAAAGCTGGAGGGAAAAATGACTTTCCCCAAAGAGACCCGTTCCTGGTAGTAGGACAAGCCACCACCACCAGCACCCACTCTGCCCGTCAAGGGAAAAGGTCTGCTCGTAAAAAGAAAAACAAATAACACCTTTATGGGAGCCGAGAGATTCGGTGGCGGGTTCTTGCTTCAGGATCGATGTGTATCTGTGTGAAAGCCAAAGTCCTCGCCTTCGTGGCCTTCTGGGCCACGCCGGTTAACCCCAGACTCAGGAAAATGCCCCGGCACGGCAGGGTACAGGCCCCCTCACTCGACCGTGACCAACACAGAAAAACAAAGAAGCCCTGAAAAGCACCAGGTGTCAATGCTTGTACGCAGGGCATGGAACCCGGCACGGATCCCCCTCTGGGGAAGTGGAGGGTTTCCTCCCCACACCGACCGCCCTTCTCGCCCTGCAGACACGAGCCTGCTCTGGGGAGGGTCGGCGGCCGCCTCCAGTGAGGAAGAGACCCGAGGGCCGCCTGGATCTAGCGCCTCCAGGCAGGCATCTGGTTAAGCACAAGCCCCCACAGGGCTTCAGCCTGATGAGATGGGAGTGCCCGAGCCTGACCCCGTCGCACCCAGGGCAGCCACGAGGGGATACCTTGCTTCCGGGGGGGAAAAGCGTGGCAGGTCCTGCAAATGGCCCAGGGGCAGCTTGAGCCACCTGGCCCCAACCCCCTGCTGTTCACCCTCCCCCACCCCACCCCCCTCTCCATGCGTAAAGGATTAACTTTGTTCCAGGAAGGGCTTGGTCACCTTGTCCAGCTCCTGGAAAGTGACCCGTAACCCCCTGGAATGTCCTGCCTGAGTGCCTGTTTACACGGGGACCTCAGGCCAGGCCACACAGTCCCTGCTAAGGATGTCACTTATAGTGGGGGCCTTAGGCCATCAGCTTGACCTCTGGAGGGGCTGGAGACATGCAGGCAATCAGCTGCAAAACCCCCGGCGGGCTATACCCCATGTCTATGGCCTCTCCCAGCAGTGACGGGTGACCAGAGCCATTGCACGATCCCAAAGCTTGTGCCAGGGCTCTCCTCTGAGTGCTGCCCGATGTGCCTCCTCCCCCTGCTGACCTTGGTCTAGATCCGTCCACCGTAATAGACCACAGCTGAGAATATAACGGCTTTGCAGAGTTCTCTGGGTCCCCGCAAGTTACGGAACCTGAGTGTGGGCGAGGGGACCCCTGAACCACACTCCCAGTGTCTCCTGCACCCGTGTCTCTCCTATGACTGCGCTCTGGTTTCGCCCACACGGAGCTAGCTCCTTGGCAGTCGCCATCGAGGGCAGGTGCTGTACTTCAATAAGCCCAGTTCAGAGGCTGGCAAGCGTCCGTCAAGGTTCTCCTCCATCCAAACAGCCCCATGAGGCCACTGGGTCGTGACCATTTATCCTCCAAATTCCCTTTTCTTTCTTCATTTGTCCTGTCACTGTCACACCACCGCTACCAACCAACGTCCAACATGCAGTCCTATCTTCAAGGACCACAGCAGACTGGGTCCCCCATCTTGAGGTTCTCAACATCAGAATCAACCCCAAGCTCTGCTGTCTAGGCCCCACGGTGACCCGTGATGACTTTTGGGGCTGGAACCAGGGCACCAGCATTTTGTGAAGCCCCCACCTCACTGATTCATTGCACAGTATAGCCCCAGCTAAGAACCATGCGCTGTCTCTTGCCATCACCCTCGAGGTGAGAATTTACGTGCTGGGGGCGGTCAGAACCCTGCCTCAGTGTCCCAAGTTTTCAGGGCTGCCATCCGCCCTGGGGCCCAGCTAAGCGACACTTCGGGACTCCCACTCAAGTGGCCTGACTTCCCAATCTCAACCCAATTCTGGATAAGCACTGTTGCGACCTATCACCCCTCGGAGCACCGTAGAAACAATTCGCCCGGCTTCCTGACCGGGAGTTGGTACACGTACAAAATGAAAATCCGGGGAGAAACATACTAGACTCTTGAAGAAATCCAGAGTGAGATCAGCATAGGCGAGGAGCGAAGGAGCCACCATACCGACTGCTCACTGTGGGCACTCGGGGGGACACACAGGGCTTTCAGCACGGACAGTAACAACAAAACATGACAAAAGGAGGGCAGAAAAAACGTTTCAGACAAGTGACAAAGGAATTTCAACTTACTCTGCAAACGTACTGACTTCGTGCTCCAGGGGAGAAGGTCTGCGAACGCACAATCGTGCTGCTCCGAACGAAAGGGGACCCGCGGGCCCTGCGGCTGGGCCTCTCCTTTGGCAGACTCGCTACTTCCTCTGGGAAGACATCTTCTGTGTTGGTTTCTTTATCGACCTAGACGTAGCCAAAAGATAAAAAGAGCCTGAGTGTGCACGCACGGACGGATGGACAAAGAGCGGCATACCAATCAAGGAAATCCTACTCAGCCATGAAACATAGTGAAGGTCTCAGACCAGGCAAATTCCTAGGCAGAAAGCAAATAGCTGATTTCCAGGGGTTGGGGCACAGGGGCTAGGGAGTGACAGTCTCATAGATGCGAGGCTTTACTTAGGGATGATGGAAAGGTTTTGGAACTAGACAGGCTGGTGGTTGCCCACTTTGTGAATGTACTAAATGCCCCCGAACTATTCACTGTGAAATAAGTTCATTTTCTGTAAATTTCATGCCAATTATTTCAGAAAAAGAAAACTCATGAGGCGCCTGGGTGGCTCAGTTGGTTAAACGTCCAACTCTTGATTTCAGCTCAGGTCATGATCTCAGGGTCATGAGATCCAGCCCTGCATTGGGCTCTGCATTCAGCGTGGAGTCAGCTTGGGGTTCTCTCTACCTCTCCCCCCACCCCCTTGCATGCGCCCTCTCTCAAATTAAAAAAAGAAAATAGAAAAAGAAAAATCCACAGAAAACCCCAAGTTAGATCATGTCAACGTTGGGCTCAAAACTACCCATCACCTTCCAGATCATCTCAGAGAAAAAGGAGAGTCCAGAGGGGGCCCCTACATGATCTGGTCCTTTTGCTTCCCTCTGTGCCTGGCTCTGACGGCCCCTCTGCCCCCCGTCCCACACTGGTCTCACTGCTGTTCTCTCACCAGTCCTCCAGCCCCCCTCCCCGCCGTGGGCCTGCACTCATAGCTCCCTGCACTTGAGTGCTCTTCCCCAGCTCCCTACAAGGCTCCTGAGACTCCTGCCTTGAGGCTTCTGCTCAGAAACCGCCTTCTCAGTGAAGTTTCCGTGACCTTTCATTCTTTTTTATTGTAAAAAACATGTAAAATTTACCTTAATCGTCTTTCACTGTACAGTTCAGTAGTATTAAATATATTCACGTGGTAGGGAAACAGAGTCTAGAACTTTTTCATCTTCCCAAACAGCCTCTGTCCCCATTAAACAACTCCCCATCCTACCGTCCCCTAGCGACCACCTTTGTACTTCCTGTCCATATGAACTTGAGTACTCTAGTGACCTCCTGTACGTGGAATCGTACTGTATTCTCCCTTCCGAGGTTGGCTGACTTCACTTAGCACGGTGTCCTTAAGGTCTGCCTATGTTGTAGAATCTAAGAAGATTTCCTTCTTTCTTAAGGCTGAATGATAGTCTGCTGTACGGACAGACCACCTTCTCCTGCACACTTGGGCTGCTTCTACCTCTAGGAACAAGGGTGTGCAAACATCTCTTAGGAGACCCTGATGTCAACTCTAAAAACGCAAACCCCACTTCCCTACCATCCTGTCCTCCAGGAGCCCTTCTCAAGCCTGTGTCTGCTGAGTGACACTGCTGCCTGCTGCTCCCCGCCCCCCCGCCTCCCCCCACCCCGGGCGGCTGCCTCTGCACTGCCTAGCACCCACACACATGTGCGTGCAAAGAGAGAATGTAGATTTGAAGTATTTCAAAATTCAAATCGGGGGTGGGAGAGCGTGGATGACGGCAGCACACCAAACTCGCCTCCCATAGTCCTCTCCCCCATTTGAGCCCACGCTTTTAAAGGTCTCCAAGCGCTGACCGCCAGCAGCCACCAGGAGGCCGAGCCACAGAACCGCTCCTCTAGAGGGGCCACATGTGTGCAGCTGGGGAAGCTGACTTGTGCTTCGAGGTGACAGTGGGGGTCATGGTGATAAAACGGTTCGAGGATTTGAACAGTTTGGGAGAAAACTTTCCAGAGCACAGACATAGCATCTCTCAACCTCAAAGGCTTCCTTAGACACCTGTCATGGCAAACGTGGAAGATGTCCTCGCTGAAGACGTGGCCTGGGCACAGCTAAGATCGGGTAACAGAAGGGGCGATGGGGCGAAGGTGCACTTCATAGTGCCTAACGTTGCAAAGGGAGCAAAGAGAGGAGACTCGACCGAGAGCCATGACACGTGAGACCCCCTGAGCCATATGGGGCTCTGAAGATGGGAACAGGTCATCACCGGGCGACAGGACGAACCAGTCTGCCCTTTCTAGCTGTAGCTGTCCTTTCTTTTCAACCAAGAGTTGAGACACGTTTCTATGGTACCTGCTGTGCCCATTTTAAGCCACGTACAGATTTAGGCCCGTCCCTTCTCTCCCTCGGCTCTCCGCGAAATGCCCCCTTGGTTGCGACCCCCGATCCAATAGCACGGTCTGTTTCACACCACACCATCCCCATGGCCACTGTTGCAGGGAGTGTCTGCAGGTAAGCCACACTGCTCTGCTCTCGCCTGGGAGCCTGCCAGCTTCATCTCGCCCATCTCCACCCATCCCCTCCTGTTTCACGTGGGGGGTGCAGGCACACACTCCCTCCTTGCCCTGGGACTGGGCGGCAGAATACTGGGCCCCAGAAGCCTCCTGAGCGTTCCCACTTACCTTCAGAGGTGGAGGCTGAAGTTTCTCGGAGTTGTAAGGGTCAGCCTGGCAGGCAAACGCGTGTCCGTGAAGGGGGTCGCCGCCAACACAGCAGGGCTCCGGGTGCGGGGGGCTGGGCTGCGCGCAGCTGCTGCGGCCACTGTCCACCGAGTCGGCTTGCCAACTCCTAAAGGCAACATTGCGCAAGCCCACCGCGTGCGTCGAGGTGACCTTTCCCTTCCTCTTTTCTGCCCCAACTTCCCCCGTCCACCCTGCCTTCTGGCCTTTATCAGGAATTGGCCAGTGAATTCTACTAACGTGGAGTGGAACCGATGCTAACCGCTCTCCAGGATTTCTGTTTGTTTTGCATTTTGTGGATCCTTCCCTTTCTTCCTCCTCCCGTGCATAAAACATTCTGCGTACCCTCCACTGAATTTGGTAAAAACCCCTCGCCAGAACGCTCGTGTCACCAAAATAAAATACGTTGTTTCTTACAAAACTGGACAAACAAGCAGCGCATCATGGGACCGGGTGCCCCGCCCCGCCCCACGCCCCGCCCCACGCCCCACCCCACGCCCCGCCGCAGACACACCCAGCGGGACCCTCGCGCTGCCAGAGGTTGCACCGGGCGCTCTCCCCCTGTTTTCTAGGGGACACGTGACAAGGCCTCTCAGTAAGAGGGTCTGGGTGTCTCTAGCACCCAAGCTCAGCCCCCTGAGCCCTGGTTCCCAACCCCTCCCGCTTCCTTCCGCCTTTCCCTGAATACCATACTCCAGCCCTGGGCCGTGCACTACCCCTCCCTGCAGTAAATTCAGGCAAAGCCATTCCGGGGCAGCAGGAAGCTGTGGAACCGGGACGCTCTTGGCGGAAAGCAGTACTGAGGTGCCTCCAGAAGGGATCGGACAGAAGTCCGTCGGCTCGCAGCGCTCGCCCACCTACTCTGTGACGCCGCCACTGCACGGAGGCCCGACCCAGCCAAGGCTTGGCCAACAGGCCGCTTCCGGTACCTCTCGGACACGGCCTCCGCCAGCTCCTCCTTGCGCTCCATCTCGAGGATCTCGTCCTCAGTGTACTCCAGCTTCACCCGCTCCTCCGCCAGCTCGCGCTCCACGGCCTGCAGCTGGGCTGTGGTTCTGGCCAGCAGCGCCGTCACCGCGTCCTGCCGAGGGGGACACGGGCGCGCCTGAGCCGTGGCTGCCCGCCCTCCGCGGCTCTCCAGGGGCAAGGAGCGCGCGCCGTGCCAGCGGGACGGGGCCAGGCCACCTGGTGCAGCTCTGAGGCTCAAATTTTAAAACCACGAACGTATCGCCCCCAGTCACTAGCTCGTCTGCATTAAAGCCCTGGTCGTGAGCGGCCATATAGCGAAACCTCCCGTTCCCATGCCCGCCCTGGAACCTGCCTCTTGGGTGCTGCTCGGCTCCCACGCTAAGGTGCAGAGGCACTCGTGAGAGACGAGCCCCCGTGGCAGCAGGTGTCCGCGGCGCGAGAGGCGGGCCCACGTACCGTCTTCCCGGCGGCGGCGGCTGGCGCGGGATCCCCGGCGGGAACCCCTGCCCGCTCGCTCTCCCTCGCGGGGAGCGGCCCGCAGCTGCTGAACACCTGCACCGCATACCAGCGCAGCTGCATTTCGCTGGACGCGTCGTAGTCGCCCAGGTTGATCTGAGCAATGCCCTGCAGGAGTGTCAAAAAAAGCAGAACAGGCACTGAATGATTTCAACTGAACCACCGAGGGGAATCTTGCAAAATATCAAGGCCGCCCTTCGATTGTAACCGGGAAGACAGGATGTACCATTACTCTCCAAAGGACTACAGTAAAATAAGAGTGGTAGCAGAGGATCTCCTTAAGGGAGGCTCCTGGACCACTGCTTCAGCCCCGTGGGGAGGGCCCAGGAGGGGGACAGGGACAGACAGTGGACAACCTAGGGGAGGGGAGGTCAGGCTCAGGGTCTGCCCACTGATGGGCTGCAGAGTGGCTCAGGGATTTCTGAAGCAAGACAGGGCTGGCTGAACTCCACCATCTAATTATACTGC
This sequence comes from Spilogale gracilis, assembly GCA_004023965.1. Lineage (NCBI taxonomy): Eukaryota > Metazoa > Chordata > Mammalia > Carnivora > Mephitidae > Spilogale > Spilogale gracilis. The sequence continues at coordinate 104,755 of PITA01000553.1, forward strand.
GGACGGGTGAGACCAAGAGGAGAAATTCCAGCCTCACAAAGAAACCATTCTGGTTGCGGGGTCACGGCCCAGACAGGGCGTGGTTCGGGGTACTGAACACAACCTGCTCGTGCTCTTACTTCCACGAGTACCAGATAAAACCTAGAGCCGGCAGTAAATGTGAATTGTAAATCAACAATGGATTTCTTTCTTTCTTTTTTTTTTCCTTAACGATTTATTTATTTATTTATTTATTCATTTGACAGAGAAAAACACAGCGAGAGAGGGAACGCAAGCAGGGGGAGTGAGAGAGGGAGAAGCAGGCTTCCCATCGAGCAGGAGCCTGATGTGGGGCTCGATCCCGGGACTCTGGGATCATGACCTGAGCCGAAGGCAGATACTTAACGACTGAGCCACCCAGGCGCCCCTGGATATCTTTAAAGTATAAGTATGTCCCAAATATTGCATGGGACATACTTGTATTAACAAAGAATCTACACCTTATTTGAAATTCACATTTAACTGACCACACTCTCTTCTTATTTGCCCAATTTTTCAACCTTACTTAGTACCCTCTGAAAATGGGGGGTAACAGAGAAGTCTTATAAGGATTAGCTGAGATAATATATTTAAAGATACTATATTTAAAGCATACTTGGCAAGACAAATCCCTTTCTGTAGTCTCAGCTGCACAGATCACTTCACATGATGAAGGAGGGGAGGGAGGGCAGGAGGGAGACAGAATGAAGGCAGGGAGAGACAGAGACAGAGAGAGAGGTGAGCAAAAGGATAAAGGAGATAGAAACAAAGAGAGAAAGGACAAAAGATGAAGCGATAACAACAAAAGACAAAAAAGAACAAGGGCAGAAAGGCAGAAAGACAGGAAGAGAAGGGGTGGGAGAGACACAAAGACTGATGGGAACACAAAGAAAGGAAGGGGGGAGGACAGCACAAAGGAAACTGGGGTGGGAGGGAAAGAGGAGGGAGGGAGGGAGGGACATACCAACAGTTCCTCCTGCAGCTGCTGATTCACTGAGCACACATATAACTGAAGTGACTTCCACGTCAACCTGCCTGAATGCACAGGGAGTCTGAAAATTTCATTAAATATCAACGCAGCCTGGAATTCCAGAGCCTTAGAGCAGTAAGTGTTCGGGGTGCCAGAGTCGATCGGCGGCAAATAGACTCGGACGTGTCTGGAACCAGAAAGAGGAAAGAAAAAACAGAGACGTGATGCTTACTGACAGATCTGTGCGATGAATTCCACAACCCACAATCCGCAAGCGTATACGTGTATGTGTCTCCCTGTGCGGGTAGCCACGGGCAGAATTTTAAAGTCTTTTGTAAAAGGTCCTTTGCTCAAGTAAGAGTAATAAGCCCAAAGAACTGACTCTGTCCCCCGGAGATGGGGGGCGGGGGACGGGCGGGAGAAACACTCATGAAGAGAGAGGCTCACAAGTCAGTAGCTCCGGCTTTGGAAGGAGTCAAACAGAGGTCCTGCTTCCACCAGCTTTTTGGGAAGCCACGTGCACCGGTCTCTCCGTGGCCTCTTGGCTCCCTCTCCGAGCTCTGCATGCCTGGCCCCCAAGACTGCTCACACCAGCCGGGCCCTGCCGCCCTGCCCACCCTCAGCACAGAACAAAACAGAAGCGCACACACCGGCTACAAAGGACAGCATCAGGCTGAGCAAAATCCAAGGTGAGCCCTCTGCCATTTACAACCGGATTGCTCCCAAGGCCTTCAGAAAACAAGCTTTAAAGACTCCTGGAAGGGGCCTGCACCCTTGGGCTTGACTGGACCGTGAGTAGCACGCTCTGCCACCAGGAGAGGGGGACCCGCCGGGCTGCCATCTCGGGCCACGGAGCTCAGAGAGGTGGCACCCCCAACCGTAACAACACGTTCCCCCTTCTCCTTCACTCGGACAGGGAACCCTGGTCCGGCCAGAAGCCTCTCCATTCACTTCGCATGGTCACAGAGCGGGGCGCCACTGCGTCACACACTCTTCTCAAAACTGCTAAGCCTTTCTAGCCAGACATCGCCTGGTAATTCCCCAGGAATAAGCTTGGCCATGCACGTTCCCCAAGCACTCTCTCCCTCCCCCCGGTGCCAGGCGGGGCGGCCCAGGAGCTGCCACCGTGGGCCGGGGGCGGTCCCCGGGGCCGGAGGGAAAGTGCCACGGCCAGGCCTGCTTACATCTTGCAGTCTTCCTTCGGGACCAGCCCCGCCAAGTTCTTCAACTGGAGCACATTCACAAGAAGACACTCGCTGGCACTGTCGAGCCTAGGAAATACAGAGCAGCTCACAGCCGGCACACTGGCCCCCCACCTCCCGTGGTGGAGACATCCTGGGGCCCTGTGCCGAGGCCCCTCCCCGGGTGTCCCGTGCCCCTGCTTCCAGCCCCCGGGAGCCTGGCTCCATGAGGGGACAGCTCCCTCTCCGTGACACTCAGTGTTGGGGGACAGCACGGGAGCCGCTCTTGCCGACCTCTCCTTCCCACCTCTGTCCCATCAACGTGAGCCACTGAAGCAGGCCGGGCCAGCCGGGAGCACCCCCCCAGACCACAGGGGTCCCCACATCCCTCCCGGCCTGGACGCGTGGGTCACCGGTGGGCGCCGATGTACAGATGGGCTCTAGGAGCGCCAGGGGAGGAGTGTCCTGTACTCACAAGAATCCAACGTGGATCTGGGGCCCTTCATTCCCACAGGCATCTCCGGGTGCAGACTCGTCAGCATCTTCACTCCTGAACGAACCAGAAAGCCACCAGCATTAGTCCGTGGGGGGCCGGCGACGGCAGGCTTCGCAGACGCTCCCTCATGCTGGGGCGCCCCTCGCCAAGAGGAGCTTTCTTACGTTGCGACTTCAACAAAGTCTTTATGTGACTGGAAGGACGCGGCCCACAACATGCCTCCGTGGGGGCCACCTACAAAGTGCTGTTATCGTTGGGCAAACTAACTCGGGACACCTTTCCAAACCGCATGCACTCCTCAGGGCAAACTTCCAAACTCACTCTCAAACCATCCGCCGCGAGACGTCTGACACACACTGGGAAGGAAACGATGGCGTCAGACACATCAGATCAAAATAAAGCCCAGAATCCCAAAAGGTGTTTTGTCGTTACAGAGGGATCCTTCTAGTCTAGGAAAGACAGGTCTCTCTTGTCCTCGGGCTCTCCTTTCCCAGCTCACACGGGCTTGGGCCTTCAAGCGGCCAGGGCCAGACAGGAGGAGGCCATCCTCGAACCATGGAAGGAGGGGAGACCTCCAGACGCCACACGGGACCCAGGGGATTTTCCTATCGGGTTGCTAAGGCCCAACGTACCGAAGTTGAGAGAAGCCAGGAGGAGGTCCTAGCCTTGGAGACACACACAGTTTTGAGACTGCGCAATTCCTAGTATGCATACGTCTTGTGCTTCATAGTAACACTTTGGGAAGTCTGCTGAGGGACAAGATCAGCTTCTAACCTTTTGGTTGGAGGCTCAAATACACCGCTATCGCTCGCTAGCGAATAATCCGACAGGCACGCAGACACTCGGCGCGCTCTCCTCTCCAACCTCCTGGCACTGTCTTCTCGAAGAGTCACTGCTATAAACAAGAGACACACCTGCAGTCAGGAGGTGACAGCATGGGAGGCCAGGGACCGTGATGGCGAGAAATGCACACCCTAAGTTAGGGCACATCCAGACTTACTGAGGGTTCCCGAGACACGCTATCATATATATGCATGTGTTTAAATATGCTGCACTCAAACTTTTTTTAATACTGAAAAACTGAAGAAATAGAGTTCTGGCTACTTCTTTAAAAGTGCTTTACTTTTTTTGTATTTTTTTAAAAGATTCTATTTATTTATTGGACAGAGAGAGAGAGAGAGCATAAGCAGGGGGAGCAGCAGAGAGAGGGAGAGGGAGAAGCAGGCTTCCCACCGAGCAGGGAGCCCCACATGGGGCTCTCAATCCCAGGACCCTGGGATCATGACCTGAGCCGAAGGCAGATGCTTAACCGACTGAGCCACCCAGGCGCCCCTAAAAGCTCTTCAAGATAGTCACAAATCTCTTTTCACCTGCTTAATGACCATACAGGACAGAAGAAGATCGGGGGATGCCCCTTCGTATCACACTTTGAGAAAAACCACCATCCTTGAAAGACCGGGAAAGAAAGGTCACCCCAAATGCGGACAGCACCTGTTACCTAAATGTATGTGAGTGGGGCAGGGGGGAGGGGTATTTTTCATTTCCTTCTTTATGCTGCCATATTTTATATTTCCCGTGTTTTATACAATAAACATGTACTCTACATTTTATAGTCAGAAAAAAAAATTTTTTTTAATTCTCCAAAGAAACCCTAACAAGATGTGGTGACTTTCAAGTCAGAGGACATGGCTGACCCCAAACTCAGCCTTTGGACCCAGCTTGTCTGATGGCTGCGTTCTGCCAGCAGCCCTGGGCCTGGATCTGCTTCTAAAATTGCTTTCCTGGAGTTAGCAAGCTATTGTTACCAGGCAGCTTATTTTTGCCTTGTATCTCTTTTAATCGAGAGCCAAAAATAACTGTCGACATTCTTCCTTTTAGCATTTCATCCACTGTCTTTGCTCCTTCCCTCACAAGTTCCTTTTCACAAAGCCAATGAAAGCAGGCACACGCCCTCCTCCCGTGCTAGGTGTAAGCGGGCTCACGGGGGTCTCAATGCCTTCCAGAGAGGCAGACTCGGTGAGAAGACAGGAATTAAACGTGGAGCCCCGAACTGAGCCTTCCTCTAACATCGCGATACCTCCTGTTAGCAGCACAGGTCCCCATCCTCTCTGCACTACTCTTCAGCCATCTAAGCTCCAAACACGACCATCCAGGCACCTGTGCAGCCTCAGGTGGAGGGAAAAGTCCAGACCACTGATGACCAGCTCGCTTTTCAACGAGATCGATATTTACACACCGATTAAATCCAAACACGCTAGACAGCCTCACGATCTCAAGCACAGACCAAAGCTGTGCTTCCCAAGGTCTGCAGCGCCGAGCCTGGGCAGCTACGGGCACCTCCCTGGTCAGGGACTGAAGCTGGGTCCGTTCCGCGGCGGCTGAAGGCGTGGACTGTGAAAGCCCTGCTCTTCTCGTCTTTCCTGCCACACGGGAGGACCCAAAGGCCCCCAGCTCAGAATCACAGACAGAAGCCATTTGTTGCATGGATCTCCCGCAAAGGAAAATGCTCCCTGTCCCCGTCCCGAGCCCTGACACTCAGCTCGGCTTCCTAGGCCCAGCCTTGCATTCCTTCAAGGAAATCCCACCAAGCAAGGAATTAATCCTCAGTGATCCCAGGCTTAGTCACCACATTCACGGAGCAACGGGCAGCAGGTGTCGGACGGAAGTACGATCAGCAGTTGCCCTGGGTGAGAAAAAGCGCCATCTGCTCGGGGGCCTCAAGACGGCGAGATGGGGTGCAGAGGGCAATGGCAGAGAGGGAAGGAAGAAGCAGTCCTCCAAACATTCATCATTGCCCTCTGCGCCCCATCTCGCCGTCCTGACACTGGGACCTAAGGACATCAGCACTGCTTGACGAAAAGAAATTATAATGAGAAATCACACTTTGGACGAAGCTGTCAGTTGGCATATTAGTAAAATAACGAAAGCCGCTGATATCTGGGAAAAGATACAGAGGAATAAGTACGTCAAGCTTTTAGACAAGTTCTTATACAACTTTAGTAGCCATGATAAATATTAACGTTGAAACAATAATAGTAACAGTAATAATAATGGTAACTAGTGAGTTACATTAAAGTACAGCTATGTGCCTGCTGCCTGACCAACAGGGTGAAGGATTCCAAGGTCACTTACAGTGAACGTTTCTGTCGAGCCGCATGAGAAAGGAGATAAAGAAAAAAGCACAAAGTGAAAAAACTGCAGAATTTAAGCCAACAGTTTTAAACAGCGTACGAATATCACGTCAATAAACGGACGAACAAAATCAAGGTTTTCCCAGATTTAGATTAGCAAATACTAATGGGGAATGAAAACAGGCAAAGATTTCAAAATCATGACACATTTGGCTTTCTTTAAACCACTGTATTGTTAAGTAATCTCTACACCCAGCATGGGGCTCGAACTCACAACCCTGAGATCGAGAGTCACACGCTCTGGGGACTGAGCCAGCCAGGTGTACGACACAGTTGGCTTTTGAAATCCCAGAATGATAAAAGTGTGGTAAAAGTATTAAAGATGTTCAAGATTATACTCTATTTTCCCACCCACTCCCCTTACCCACCTTTTGCCTCCTCAGTTTGATTTAAAACACAGTGGAAGCAATTACTCCTAGAGCTTGCTTCGCAGGCTTGGGCAATTTTGAATCTCAGCGTACTACAACTTTACCTTTCTAAAAGATAAACTTGTCGGAGGTCGAACTTAGACTGTCGCGTTCCCAGGGAAACTAGGAAGTTGGGGGGAACTACATGACAGCAGCATATGGAGTACAAAGATCCCTGCCCACTTTATGCGGCTATGATGACTCTAGACTCAAGCGTTCCCACAAACATCAAGAGAGGCAAGAAGTCACCCCATGTCCATGCCTGAAGCTGCTCACTCAGTGCCTTCACGGGGTTATTTCAAAGACCCAACTGATACTGTCATACAAGATCTGACCACGAGGTGGCAGTACGTGCTGGTAGCATAACCAAATAGCTCCCGGGCTAGGGAGTCTGAACCAGTACACCGCATTAGCCAGAGAGGGAGGAAAAAAAAATAAAGAAATCAGGATCAGAAATTAAGTCAGCTCTTCTCCCTGTCATCTTGTTTTTCCCCTGGCCCAAAAGGGCCCGTGGGCCTTGAGATTTTCTGCCTAATGAGACTGATATTCCTGTGTCTCAATCTTCAAAGACAGGCTGGCGGGGAGGGGTCGCACTGACAGCAATCGGCTTAAGCAACAATGGATATGCAATTTGGTCCCAATTCTGTTTCCTTTTTTGAATTAAAGGAGTAAACACGGAGCACTGAACCTGGGAGAGTGAAAGGGGTGCTTGTAAACCCAGAGGCGGCAGCAAAGTCAGAGATGCCACGAAGCCACAGGCCTGCTTCCCGACCTCACATATCTCTGGTGCAGCAGGGGCGCGCTCGCAGGGCCCCTTATTGTTAGAGCTATAGCAGCCAGCGTGGTTACATACATAAAACCCAGGCTAACGAAATGGTGGGGAGTGAAGACCGCCTTGTTCATGGGCAGGGAAGCCAGGTCTCAGCCGAGTCCGGTCACACAGCTAGCTAGCCGACAGGCCAGGGAACGGAATCCAGGCCTCCAAGCTGCGAGTCTGCAGCGGGTTCCTCCACCCCACCCTGGCTCTGTCCTCACATGTTATTTCTGCCCCCTGCTGCCGGAACCACTCACTGTACACGACCAGACCAGGTTTCTCAGCCTCGGCACTACTGATCTCTTGGCCGATCGCTCCTTGTGACGGAGACTGTCCTGGGCACTGGACGATGGTGAGCCGCAGCCCTGGCCTCCACCCGCCGGACGCCGGCAGCACCCCTCCCATGGCCTTCACTTGCAAAGACCAAAGACGGTCACTAGCCATTGACGAGTACCTTCCAGGGTTTAAGAACTCCCCTGGTTGAGATCCACTAAGCTACACAAATATCGACTATTTGCCGAAATGGAAGGTCTAAAACCTTCTTGCCATGTACATCAAAGCTCAGGAACTTGAGGAATGACACCTTGCTCTTGGTCCTCTCGGAACCCTAAGGGAGTTAAAGTTGCTGGAGCTTGGCTCAAGAAAGCACACAGGGTCAAGAGGAGGAGGGTCGAGCCCAGGCCCGGCTCTGTGCATAAGCCATCAGCTGGAATATTCTTTAGAACAATAGTTCTGTTTTCTACGTGGGCTACCACCAGACGAGCCCTGGGCACCAAGGAGAAGCTGAAGTAACACCGACGGGATGCATGAAGCTGGCCCTGCTCGATCTGAGGAGCACCAGAGAAATCAGTTGGGTAGAAATGACAGATGCTTACCGGCATGTCTTTTGAAATTACACCAATCATTTTCATTCCTGCGTTTGAGAAATTACACCTTTGAAAACCGTAAGGACAAAGGCTGAAGAGACAAAGTCACAGGGACAAAGGAAGGAGAACTTCCCACCAGGGCTACAAGCAGACCCAGCCCAGGGCCGCTCTCTGGAGGCACGCACCGAGGGGACGGCACGGAGGCTCCGGGACCTCCCCAGCGGCCTCTGACCACGGGAGACGGTGGTGCTCACTATCCTTTTCAACAATGAAGCGCATGCTGAAGACAAGCCAAATACCTGGGGAAGACGACCTGGCCATCTCTGTGACTTCTCCTGGCCCCAGACCCCAAAGCCCCAGAAGGAAAGCAGGCAGACGGCAGGCGTGCACTCCTCACCTCACCCGCCGTCTGAAACCCAAAGCTCGCTACAGAATCGAAGAGCCAGCTGACTTCCGTGTCAACTGCTCACGATTTCTCCCCCGAGCCCGAAACCCTTCTTTCCCCAGGACTGAGAAAACCCACAGCACTCCTCAATACTCACTTGCAGCCGTGGGGGTGGTGGTCACTTGGGGCCCTCGCTCACGAGATCCTTCCCCATCCCCGGGGAACCCGTACAGCTGAAGGGGGGCCGTGCCCTGCGAGTCTTCATCCCCCAAAGCAGAGGCCTGAGCTCGCAGTCTGTCGAGGGTGCCCAGGCTGGGCACCTCAAAACTGTCCCCCAGTTGCGCCAAGGGCGAGTCGCGCGAGGCCGGGAGGAAGGGCGTGTCCAAGGGCGAGCTCGGGGGAGACAGAGAGGACAGGGAGGAGCGGGAGGATAGGGAGGCCAAGGACTGTGGTGTGTCCAGCGAGCGCCTCTGCTTGTGGAAGCCCGAGGGCACTGGAGGGTCTAAGAAGGGGGCATCTCGTCCCAGGGAGTCGAAGGGAATGAGATCGAAGCGCAGGAGCTGGCCACACTCGGCGTCGGGTTTCTCGTACTGTGGGAGGCCGTAGATGTCGGTGAAGCTCACTGAGCTCAAGGACCCGCGGCTGGAGGCGAGTGAGCCCCGGCTGGAGGCCAGGGACCCGCGACTACTCCCTGAAGACACAGTCAGAGTGCTGGCAGATAGGCTGCAACGAGAGAGACCCCACGCTCTTAGAAAAGGGGCCCAGGGGCGCCTGGGGGGCTCAGCTGGTTAAGGGACTGCCTTCGGCTCAGGTCATGATCCCGGAGTCCCAGGATCGAGGCCCGCGCTGGGCTCCCTGCTTAGCGGGGAGTGTGCTTCCCCCTCTCATGCTCCCTCTTTCTCTCAAATAAATTAAAAAAAAAAAAAGTTTAAAAAAAAAAGAAAGAAAAGTGGCCCGAAGACCCGTGCTTGAGCCCCACTGTTGTCCGCTGCGAAGCTGAGCACCTGGTCTGTTCCAGAGGGAATAGAATCCTGCCTCATCTGCCCATGAGCCAGAGCCCGTCGTCACACTCACAAGCGTTCATAAGGCCCCTTCACTAGTATTTCCTTTGTATCTTTTGAATGTCAGCCAAAAGCAGTAGGTAACCTCAGAGACTCACGTCTGCCTTCCAGTTCCAGCTCACAGGCCGACCAGCCATGGCCACTGGGTCACGTGACTTGCCTTTTCGGGACCCTCCCTCCCCCCACTTTCTCACTGGGGGCTGGGAGATATCATGCCTACCTCATGGCAGTCTGAGGAGGAATAACAGAAAATAATACATAGAAAGTCCGCAATATTATGCTTCACAATACACTAAGTACTTGAAAGTGAATCTACCGTTGAGCATCCAAACCTTACTTTAAAAATATTCCTATCATTTAAAAAAAAATAAAACTATGCGTGTGCATATGGAGATGGATACATGCACTCCAGAAGTTGTAAATTATAAAACCATGGAACGAATCTGACTTCAGACTCACTGTTCTGCAGCCAAGCTTGGTTCTCCTCATGTTCCCTGCATCCTACATCAGCAGCTCCTCTTAAAAATACAGCGTAGCGGGCGCCTGGGTGGCTCAGTGGGTTAAAGCCTCTGCCTTCGGCTCAGGTCATGATCTCAGGGTCTTGGGATCGAGTCCCACATCGGGCTCTCTGCTCGGCAGGGAGCCTGCTTCCTCCTCTCTCTCTGCCTGCTTCTCTGCCTACGTGTGATCTCTCTCTCTTTGTCAAATAAATAAATAAAATCTTAAAAAAAAAATACAGCGTAGCCACTTCCCCACTCTGTGTTTACAACCACTTCTGGTTCTGAATTCTGGCAGAAGGAAAACAAATTCAAGAGAATGGTGAAGTTCATGGACATGCCATCGTAACATGATAATTAGGTATAGTTTTTTCTCTCTCTCTCTCTTTTTAAAGATTTTATTTATTTATTTGACAGAGAGAAATACAACTAGAGAGAGAAAATAAGCAGGGGGAGTGAGAGGGGGAGAAGCAGGCTTCCCGCCGAGCAGGGAGCCTGATGCAGGGCTCGATCCTGGGACTCTGGGATCACTACCTGAGCCAAAGGCAGGCACTTAACGACTGAGCACCCCTATAGTTTTCTCTTTTAAAGTTACCTGCCTTTTTAGGGGCACCTGGGTGGCTCAGTCAGTTAAGCATCTGACTCATGATTTCTGCTCAGGTCACGATCTCGTGGAACCTGCTTAAGATTCTCTCTCTCCCTCTGCCCCCCTCACCGGAAAAAAATAAAAAGAAAAAAAAAGTTACCTACCTTTTTAACTGGGACTGAAGATAGGACGTTAAGCGGGTAGCTTCTTCCAGCTGCATAAGGAGACAATTTCTTTTTTCTTGAAGCAGAATCCTGTAGGTAAGAAAATGGTCCATGGACGGATTTCAAAGAGAGTGAGTTTATTTTCCCAACAAGAAATTCAACTGTGAATCTCCCCGAGTGAACAGAGAGCATTTCGGTCTTGCTTGACACTACCCCCCAGCACCCTGCACAGTGCCTGACACACAGTAGAAGCCCCAGAGATGGGAGGCTGGGTGAATGGATGGGAGGATGGGTGGGCAGGTGCACGAACGGACAGCAAAGATGAGAGGCTGGACTAGACTAGAAGATGGCCTCAAATGCAGAGCACGCAGTAATCTCCTGGAATTCCTGAGAACAAATCAGAGCCCCTCGCATAAGCCCCACTTGAGGCAAAAATGCATGCGATTCTAAAATCCATAGAATTAAGATTAGACACAAATAAAACAAAACAGCAACTGTCATAGGGTTGGAGGGCATTTTCTCTCTTCTTTCCACTTTCTTTGACTTTAGGATTTCTCAAATGAACTCAACGCTGAATGAATGAATGAATGAATGATTGTGTTTGCCTCAGAACAAATAATCACCGTTTATAAATCAAAACAACGGCATTTAACATGTAACCAAGCAGGCACCCTTAAAACAGCTCTGTCCTTTGATGGGGGAAAGGCCTGACACTGCCCCAATCCCTAGGGACACTCACTATCCAGCACCAAGTTCCTACCTGACGATGAGGGCACCAGGCCTGAGACAGGCAAAGACCGGCCAAGCGGTAGGCCCATGTCAGCTAGAAGACACCGACTCCGGCCACTTTGTTCTGTCTCTAAGGGGCTCTCTGATGTCCCTTAGCCTGTTGCCAGGAAAAGCCCCCCACCTCAGGGGCCCGCGCTGCCAATTCGAGCAAGCATCCGATGAAGGGGGGTACACAGAGAAACAGGCCTGCCTCCGCCAGGCCCAGAACGCCCCCGGCACGGGAGCCCTGGCGAGGGAGGGTGGCAAATCCTGCCTCCACCACGTGCAGCACGGGTCGCAGACGGAGACCCTTCGCAGAAGCGGCCGCCATGCAGGGGACACCTCCCTCCACAGGTTCGGGAGACACACACAGGCCTATTCAGTCCCAGTGGGGGGGTCTGCATCCCAGGACTCGGTGCCTGGCCTGGTCCCACAAGAGACTCCATCAGCTGGGCAAGATGGCTGACGCAGTCCTTGAACCCGGGCACCGAGGGTCACACCAGCTCCATGGGGTCCTGCGGATTTGTACCCTGGGAACCTAGCACTCACGTGTGCTGGGATTTGCACGTGGCCTGGGCAAAAACAGTCAAGGGTGCGTGGGTGTGGGGTCCTGAGAAGCAGGGGGTATTCAGGGGACCCAACCAAATGCCAGACCCTCCTACCCAGGAACCACAGCGAAAACTTCAGCAAAAACTTCATGGTCCCCTTCCAAACTCAGAATGAACTCCACGCTTATTCTGAGTGAAGTGAGAGGGCTCCCGATCACCTCATCTGAGCTGGGCTCTCCCGAGGCCACCCCTTCCCGCCAGGGCTGACATCAGCTACTAATGCCACCACACAGACATCTATCTGTTAACAACGGCTACCCAAGCATCGATAACCCCAGCGCGTGCCGCGGTTGGGTAGACTCCCGTGGGACTAAATGACAGGCCTCAGGACGTCCGCACGGGTGCAGTAATTGAGCTACTACACTCTACGTACGAAGGCTCTTCCAGATACAGCGTAGGATCCTCTTAACACACTGAACGTGAAGGCCCAGTGGATGATCACACGGAGGGCAGGGGGCTCCCCAAAACTCAGCTGATACCCACAGATACACTCGTGACAGCCAGGAAACGCGCAACACAGAGCCAGCCTCCTATGCGGCATGGCGGATGGAAGGCGGGAGGGGTGGCTCATCGCAACACCGACCGTGCCAGCCATGGGGCTCCCTCTCCAGGCTGGCAGCCTGCCTCTAGCCCTCCTGCCGGCCGTCCCGCACACAAGGGGCAAGCACTCTGATGCTGGGAAGGGGGGCGATAAGCAAGGGGCTCCCGGCTTCCCTCACTCCATGTCCTCCTGCTTCTGAACAGGGAACAGAAACCCCGGGCGCCCTGGGCAGAGCTGGCATCTCCCAAAGAAAGGAAGGCACCCGCTCCCTCCACCTGCTGCCTTCCCTCCTCTCGGCCAAGAAACACACCAGGCGGTCGATGCCCTGTGTTATAGCAACCAGGACCAATCTCGGGTCACAGGCAAGATCTGAAACCGCAGAAGCCAGCCCACCTTTCCGTGGCACCCTGCACAGACGTGGCCCGGGCGCGCTGGATCTCCTCCTCCAGGCGCCTCCTCTCCTCCTCCAGCCGCGCCACATCTTCCACCGGCCTTCTCTGCTGAACGATGAGCTGCAGCTCCTGAAGCAGGGCTTCCTTCTCCTTGATGAGCTGCAGCCGGTCCCTGTCGGCCTCGGCCAGGCCCGGCCACGACTCGTTATCAAGCTGGGCCAGCTGCTGCTGGATCGTCGAGACTCTGCAAGAGATGAGCCCAGAAAAGTCCACGAGGTCAAAATAGCACCACACATTCTCCACGACATTACATGGACCCTAGAAACTCACTCTGCTGAGTAAATACTGACAGTATTACACCGAGTGAACCTTAAATGACAAAAAGCAAGCATCTGGAAATGACGGGTGATAAAAAGATCGTGTAGGTCCTCCGCATCACCTCCCCGGGTCTAGGAGATTCGAGATGGCAGTAAGCATGGCATCCTCCACACCCCAGGCACTGTGCTGCTCCGATTCATGCTCTCCTCCACAGCACTGAACCAGGGCAGGATGGAACCAGCTCCTCTCTCTGCACCCCCATCATCAGGAGCTAAATCCAGTGCTGGATACACGAGAAACGCTTCTGGCTTCCCGCCTGCTCTGCCGGACCTAACTGCCAAGAGCACCCGACTACAATGGCAGGAGAGCAACGCACCCCGCACAGGGCTTCCAAACAGAAACCCCCGGGTACCCGGCAATGCACGTGCTCCGGCTCTGTCTGCTGTCTTCAGCACCGGGGACGGGGAGCGTAAGTGACATTCAAAACACCTCCCAGACAGCAGACACCCAGCAAGAGCTGAGCATGTTCAAAGTGTAAACAAACATCCCAGCAAATGCACGGGAGTCCGCGAGTGTGCCCCGCTAAGTGTGCACGCCGGCGCGAGGCCACCGGGGGCACGACCATCCTCCAGGTGTAAGAGTACGGATGCTGCCATCACCGTCCACGCGTCTGCTTGGCACACAGGCTGCACAGCGTTGTGTCCTGAGTTGTCGCCGAATGCAGATTAAATGAGATGGATGTGGCTTCTATTTTCAGAGCAGCCTTTCACGGGCGGAGCAGAATGATTTCCGCCCTTCAAGTTGAAGCGGGGCTACCTAGGAGGGCTATCTGTTTTCAGACCGAAATAGTCTGCCAGGTACTTCTGATGCTCGCATCCATCCGAAAATCCTGTTTCCAGGCAGCCCAGCCTGGCCTGGTGAATCCCAATTGGCCGTGGAGCTCTTAGACGCCTGCATCAGGGGCCCAGGTGGGGATCTTCACTACGACAAGCACGGGGGGGGGGGGGGGCGCGCTCCTGACCCCGCCCTGTCCCCTGCCCTGGACACACAAACTCATCGAAGCTCATGAGTTTCGGTGAGGAAACTCATCCTGCCCACTAGGTCCGGACCTCAGAATCCTCCTCAACGTCATGCTCCCTGCAGTGACTGCCAATCAGCGGGTATCGGCCCACGTGTTAGAGCCTGCAGGCCAGCCCAGCAGCAGGTCAGGCTCCCGTCGAGCTAGACGTGTGCCCGGGGACCAGGCAGCCTGGCTGGAGTGCTGGGTAAGACGCCTTCTTCAAGTACCAAACTCATCACAAAAACCAATGGTAAAAAAATTGGTAAAAATAAGGAAATAAGTAAATAAGTAAGTCAGTAAGTAAATAAATAAATAAATAAATAAGAGTAAGGGCACCCGGGGCGTGGGGGGGCTCAGTCGGTTAAGCATCTGCCTTCAGCTCAGGTCGTGATCTTAGGGTTGTAGGATCGAGCCCTGAGTCGAGCTCCCTGTTCAGCGGGGAGCCTGCTTCTCCCTCTTCCTCTGCCCCTCCTCCCTGCTTCTGTGCACTCTCTCTGTCTCAAAGAAATAAATAAAATCTTTTTAAAAAAGTATACAAGCTATAGTTTAAATGTGCACATTTTACTCAAGTCCAATTCCCCAAGAAGGTAAAGAAAACAGTTGAACGTCAGTAGCTTTATTAGGCAAGTTCTTTTCCAACTTAAAACTAATTTCCTGAAAATGTGCTGGAAAATAGTGCCAAATCATGTCACTGAAAAATACTGCTGGCAGAGGCGGCTGGCCAGGACTGGGAACCCAAGTGGGCTGGAGCATCCGTCTATGTCTAATTAGTGTGATGAAAATTTATGGCAGTCATATAACTGAAGCCCAAGGAAAATACACTCCAAGCCGGCCCATAAATAAGTTGTGCCAAATCAGACATTATAGCCAATGAAGTTTCTGGAGCGTCCCCCTGGAGATCAACACAAGTGAAAAGTAAGGAGAAGAACACCACCGAGCAAATCCACTGTGTCCTCATCATTTTTCATTTCATTTATCTGATCCGGCCACACGAAAGCCTCCCTGAACCCAGCTGAACTTCACGGTATTACTTTGTAACACACACTGATGCTCATTCACATACTATAAGCACCCCCATTTTTAACAGCACTCCCCCTGAGTTTTCTGAGGTGTCCGTGGGAGGTGATGAAGTTTGCATCTGGGTTGGCCAGATGCTGGTTAGTCGCCGTAAGCATTCAAGTTGCCCGGGGTGGGGAAGAGAAGAATTATAGATCGGGACAAAGCCGCCGACGTGCGACCCGCCTGGGAAAGCTATTTAGGCCGTGCTGAACAGAAGGCAAGAGTTTCTACACTGAAGAGCAGGGCTTGTTCACATAATTAAATTTCACAAGGATGGAAATGACTGCGTGGTCATCTCAGAGCTGTCTGTGAATCCAGAAGAATACGGATAGATAGTGCCAAGTGCAGACATTCGGGGCCTGATCTCAGCCGGGTTGAGAGTGAGACATATATGTCTTGTGTGTCTGCACTGGAAGCCAAAAGCTCTAGAAGGACTCCTTCAGTGATTTTTCAGGCATTCACCAAGGGGTAGGCAAGCTGTCTGCAAGGAGGATGCTTCGCGTGTTAGGGTTCGTAGAGGAGACAGACCTCGCACCGAAGGCTAACCACAGATGTAGAGTTCCGGGAGCCCGCTCTTGCGAGTGCCATAATCCCAGTTCTGAGCAGTAGGAGAAAAACAATCTCCAGAAAGGCACGCTTTTTTTTTTTTCATGAAATATCATTTCAGTGAAATGAAATACATGGAAGCAAAGTTAGGTCATGATTAAAGATGGCAACGCCAAGGTCATCTTTAAAGGAAACCGGGAGCAACTTAAGATTGGTGAGGTCTTTTTTTTTTCCTGTGAGTCTACCGTAATCTGTACTGGTTCTAATTTTTTTAAAATTTTTTTAAAGATTTTATTTTTTTGACAGAGAGAAACACAGCCAGAGAGGGAACACAAGCAGGGGGAGTGAGAGAGGGAGCAGCAGGCTTCCTGCCGAGCAGGGAGCCCGATGTGGGACTCGATTCCAGGACTCCGGGATCACGACCTGAGCCGAAGGTAGTCGCATAACCAACTGAGCCACCCAGGCGCCCTGATTCTAATTTTTGATAGGTAATACATTTAATGGCCTATATATAACCTCTCACAAATGCCTTTAAAAGCTTTCAAATGTATGTCCATGTGCCCATGACAGAGAAGCAAGCAAATCCTCAAATCAAGTGGTCAGGTTTCATATTTATTATGTGAGCTCCAAATTCTATTCCCTGAACAGGTCTAATGCAGGCAGAAGTAAAATAGGAATTTTTCCCTCAGTGCTTTGGCCCGAACATGTTTTCTGTAACAACCTAGGTACCATTAAACCATGAATGGAGACCTGCACTCATGCAGCAGAAACTATTGAGATCCTCATGGTTCACACGGAAATCCTAAATGTGATTTGCATTTTTACTGTAAAAAAAAATGCACTTCCAATACAAGACAGTTTTGAGGTATATTTTACATACCCCAGATAATCCTTAATTATCTGAATTTACACCTAAAGTCTGCAGTTTACCATATAATTTTGCAAGTTCCTAAAATATGGCTGCTTTCCGGAGGGGAAATGGAACTCCAGGCAAGCCATGGTCCCATCTGATGGTTATGAGACATGACAGGAGCCCAAGGCCACAGTCTGGGGCACAGTGTCGGCTCAGAGCCCTGTCCCTTCGGATTTCCATCGCAGCTACAGATTTGATACTTCTTATGTTTTCTCTCTTTAATTTTCTTTTTGTAAATATCCGTGTATGTGAAAAGCAGAAGTTCAAGAAAATCTCAGCTGAGATCGAGGTCAGATGGGTGATAAAATCAATAAACCTGGGTCCATCTGGCTCAGCTCTTTCTATTCTACACTGGAAATTCGAGAAGTCTGAATCTAGAATATGTAGCGGTAAAAGCGTCTACTCACACCTTCAAGGTCCTCGCTCTTGCCCTGAGCAGGGACGAAGGGGCCACAGTGGCAACGATGCTTTGCTGTGTTTCTCCCAGCTTTGCCTCACCCCCAAACCCAGATACACGGTCACTGGGCAGATGCAGGAAAACTCGAAGCGACTGACACCATCTGACTGGAATCCTAACACGACACTGATCTCTGACAACGGAGGAAGAGCGGGACCCATCCTGGCAACAAACGCTAAGACGCAGAGAACTGGTTGGGCCCAGTGTTTTGTTCCCATCTGCACTGAGAGTGTTGCTATGGAAACAGCTACAGTTTGTGCAGAGTTCTTGGAACAAGTGCTCTCAGGTTAAAAATAAGGACGTATCCGTGTCACTGGGATTGCTTCAGGCCTTGTTCTTCCAAACTGGCTTTGAAAAATTCTAAAATTTGGGGGCGCCTGGGTGCATCACTCAGTGAAGCATCTGCCTTCGGCTCAGGTCAAGATCTCAGGGTCCTGGGGTCGAGCCCCGCATTGGGCTCCCTGCTTAGCAGGGAGTCCGCTTCTCCCTCTGCTCCTCACCTCACTCTCATGCTCTCTTTCTCTCTCTCACTCTCAAATAAATAAGTAAAATCTTTAAAAGAAAAAGAAAGATTCTAAAATTTTTAACCAATAATGGGAAAATATTCCTATCATAAGGTCTGCCTTGAGAATCCAAAGTGATGTTCCCGAAGGGAAACAAAGAAGCAGTCGTTTGGGTACATTTCACATGACCTGGAGTTGAAAACACAAAACTAGTCACCATGAGAGTGGTGGTTTGGTCTAGGGAATTCTCTAGCAATCACACTACCACTTGGAATTATGAGCCCCACTTCCACAAACTTCCTTTAAATCTGAATACATCCTCGGGGTACCTGGGTGGCTCATTGGTTAAGCGACTGCCTTTGGCTCAGGTCATGATCCCGGAGACCCGGGATCGAGCCCCACATCGGGCTCCCTGTTCATTGGGAAGCCTGCTTCTCCCTCTCTCAGTCCCCCTGCTTGTGTTCCCTCTCTGGCTGTGTTTCTCTCTGTCAAATAAATAAAATCTTTAAAAAAAAAATCTAAATACATCCTGATACTTGTCATCGTCTAGAACACTGCATTTTGACAATTTCATGACTCTGAAAAACAATATGAAATCTAGATATGCAAGGGAAGACTTCTCTGAAACACACACACACACACACAGACACACACACTTCTCCTCTTCCCCCACTTAGAAGTGGTAAAGCCCAGGAGGTTTTGCAGAGGGTATAAGAATGATTTTAGAAACGGGAGCTGAGGGGCTGATGTCTGCAGGTGAGGTAGCAGATGACAAGAGCAAATGCCGACCTGCAGCGCTAAAATAGTGCAAGTCCGGCAGCAAAAGAAAAGGGTACCTGCCATTCCCAGCGTCAGAGTGAAAGGGCAGGGGAGGATGTGTTGCATTATTTGTTGCTAACACTGCAAAAGTGATGCACTTTGGGGGCGCCTGGGGGCTCAGTCGGTGAAGTGTGTGCCTTCAGCTCAGGTCCTGATCCCGGGGTCCTGGGATCGAGCCCTGCATCGGGCTCCCTGCTCAGCGGGGAGTCTGCTTCTCCCTCTCCCTCTCCTCCCTGCTCGTGCTCTCTCTTGTAGATGCGCTCTTTCTCTCTCTCTCTCTCTCTCTCTCTCTCTCTCTCTCTCTCTCTCTCAAATAAACTAATAAAATCTTCAACAAAAAAAATAATGCACTTTCCCATGCATCACTGGGTGATTAGGGCACGTGCTTCTTTCCTGTACGTGGTCCCTTCTCCAGGGGTGCTCATGGGGCTATCACAGAGCTGGCCATGGGGAAGGTTCCTGGACAGAACAGCAAAGCCACCGTGCTTTTTAAAAAATTTTATTTATTAAAGATTTTATTTACTTATTTTTTTAAAAAAAGATTTTATTTATTTGACAGAGAGAAACATAGCCAGAGAGGGAACACAGCAGGGGGAGTGAGAGAGGGAGAAGCAGGCTTTCCGCTGAGCAGGGAGCCCAATGTAGGGCTCGATCCCGGGTCTCCGGGATCATGACCTGAGCCGAAGGCAGTCGCTTAACCAACTGAGCCACCCAGGCGCCCAGATTTTATTTATTTTTTGACAGAGAGAAACACAGCTAGAGAGAGGGAACACAAGCAGGGGGAGTGAGAGAGGGAGAAGCAGGCTTCACAGCCAGCAGGGAGCCCGTTGTGGGGCTCGATCCGGAAACTCTGGGGTCATGACCTGAGCCGAAGGCAGACACTTAACGACTGAGCCCCCCGTGCGCCCCAAGCCAGTGTGCTTTGACTGTGATCCTTGCCGCTCGGGTTCTGAAACTTAAATGCTAGTTCTAGATTTAGTTCTTGGGAGAGAACTGCTTGCCGCCGCGCTCCTCCCAAGTCTATACCATTCTCATCAAGTGTCTCCTTTGGAGGCAGTCTGAAAAAACCAGAAACGGCAGCTGGAGTAAGATTCCTGCTGTGGTTCTGGATGATTCCATCCCTGGGCCCTGATGGTGCCGCCCCTCCCTGTCACATGCCCAGCAGGGCGAGGACCTGAGGCTGTCCTGATATGGAGCAGAGCTCTTGCAGGGTGCGGCCGGCGATCACCGGGCCGCAGGCCCCACTCGCCACACTCGCTCACCGGATCAAGCCAAACCTAGAAGAACTGACTTCAGGGACTAGAGGCAAAATCGGATTACTCCATGGGGACTGAAAATATGCCCTGTAGCCACCTCAGGGGACCAGAACCCCAAGTGCCCGACAGAGGGCACAGCGATCAATGCCTTGGTGAACAGAGCTTGGGGACCCTGCTGACAAGAAGGCTTCAGAGACATTCTAAAGCAGCTTAAAGTCCAATGAGAACAGCAACTCATCATCAAAACTCCCGATCTGCCTTCTAAGTGATCCTCGGCCATGAAGCGAGCCTCCGAGCACTCTCTCTTCGGGGCCATTCTCCTCCCTTGGGCCCCGGGGAGTGCCATCTGGGTCACTCGCCGCACAGGCCCCTGCGACTTCCCGAAGGGGGTTGGGGCTGAAGTAGGGCTGCCGATTTTTTATCTCCCCCAGTAGACATTCCGAAAGAAACCTATTCACATCAACTATCATCATCATTTTGTAAGAGAAAGATATTTTAATTTAAAAAAAATGATCAGAATAAAAGTTCTTTAAATGGAAAAAAGGCAAATCGGCATAAAACCTGTCACTGCCCTCCTTCTCCCTGTGTGCGGTGGCCCAGGGACACCTCAGGACAGTGCTTGGGAAGCAGAGGTCTGTCTGTCCGGCCACTGGCATGAACTTCTCTGTTCCCTTCCTGACGCCCTTCACCAGCATCCCTCCTCCGCTCGGGGTCCCTGCAGGTGAGTGTCTTCCGAGGTTTTACCTCCTCTTCTCTGCTCACTCCTAGCCAGGTTCTCTGGGACGCTTTACCTCCCTTCTCTGGCCAGCCTCACTCTCACTAGGCCCATAGCTATGGGACTTGCTCACGACTCAGTCCGGAATTCTTTTCCGTTCTCAGTGCGTGCTCTCTCCCAAGGTGAGCTCAGCCACGCCATGAGGCCACACGTGGCCGTGTGTGTGCCAGAGCCCCAGGCTGGCGCTCCAACTGCCCTCTTGGACATCTCACCATTGGGATGGCTCACACTGAACATTCTCGACTCAAAGTCCTAGAATGCCCAGCAATTTCAACTCCTTTGCAAGGCACCGGTGGTCCCCCGTGATGGAGTCCTGCCTCCCTGCTCGCAGTGCCTTCCATCACCATCCCCAAACCCACTACCCCCTGGCCCTGCAACTACAAGCTGGTCCGGCCGCCACAGACCAATCCCCTACCTCCTCAGAGACTTGTAACCGCATAACTTTCCGCCCTGACCCCTGCTCCCCAAATGCATGGGCGCCCAGAATCCCAGCATCCTTTACACTGCAGCACCAAAGCTGCAGAGGAAATGGCCAAGGCCAAGAGCACTGTGCGAGCTGCCTCTTGCTGCTGTAACAGAAGATCACAGACCTGGCGGCTTAAAACAGTGTACATTATTATCTTTGAGTTCCAGAAGTCGAAAGTCAAAAATGGGTGGGTGGGCAGGGCTGTGATCCTTCTAGAGGCTCTAGGGAAGAATCCACTGCACTGTTATTTCTAGCGGCTGTCCACATGCCTCGGCTCATGGCCCACACTGCTCTGATCTCTGCTTCCCTCCTCCCAGCTCCTTCCCAGACAGTGCCTCCTCTAAGGACCCTAGTGATGACACCGAGCCCCCCTGGATCATCCAGAACTATCGTCCCATCTCAAGGTCCTTAACTTAGTCCCATCTGCAAAGTGTCTTTTGCCGCGGAAGGCAACACGGCCACCAGGTTCTGGGCCCAGGACGTGAGCATCTCGAGGGGCCGTTATTCTGCCGACTCCTGGTACTAGCTCAGGGGTGTGTCCGTCTGGAACAGGGCAAGGGAGGACACGGGGGCATGGGCTAACACCTGGAGTTAGTGAAAAAACGGCTCCCATGGGCCCTTGCTGTCCAAGTATAGTAGGGATTTAGGAGCAAAGTAAGAAAGCCAAGAGTAAGGTTTCTCAGCTGAGGCACCACTGACACTCTGGGGGGCAGAAGTATTTGCCGAGGGGTCACGCCGTGCACTGCGGGCTGGCCGGCGGCCTTCCTGGGCTCTGCCCACTGGCTACCAGCAGTGCCCCGGCCTGAGTCCTGAGGACTAAAACTGGTCCCTGGGGAGAAGTGGCCTTCTTCAAGGGTCGAGAGCCACACGGAACAGGGGAATGACAGCACCTAACATGTTCTGAAAGGATTACTTGTCTGGGAAAAAAATTCAGGCACAGCAATTACAGGAACCAAAAGCCACACAAAATTATGTTGAAGGGCACCGGGAAATGCACCACTCACACCAGGGAGAAGGGAGACGATGACCGAGAGAAGGCCTTTTGCCCGTTACTCTAGTAAAACTGACAAAGCATGAAGATCTTTAATCACACTCAGCAGATGTGAAAAGCAGGGCTCTCCACTGGCGTTGGTGGCAACGCAAGGTGGCTAAGTCACTCTGGAAGGCAGTGTGGGGGTATCTATCAAAACTTTTTCTTCTTTTTTTTTTTTTAAGTAGGCTACACGTGGGGCTCGAACTCAGGACCCTGAGATAAAGACCTGAGCTGAGATCAAGAGTCAGACGCTCAACCGACTGAGCCACCCAGGCGCCCTTCCAAAACCTTTCAGTGTGTGTGCATTAGGATCTGTACATTTCACTGCTGAGTATCAGTCCGAGGAGTCATTTTTGCGAGGCTGGGGCCTATGAAAAGATGCGCACTGTTCATAAGAAGGAAGAATTGCACCAGCCTGAGATGTCTGTCCACAGAGAGACGGTCGTTCATTCTAAGCTATGTACATCACATACTATGCATAACTATACCGGGCTTACTGCATTTAAATGTTTAGGTGAAAGCCTAGAATGTGTCACGCCAAACCCTGAGGGGTAGGAAGTGAGATTAGGGAAGGGGAAAGTGGGTTGTCTCTACTGATTGTGTAGGTGACAAAAACAATGTGTTTGCGTATTATTTTTTATCATAAAGACAAAGGGAACCGCAAGTGTGTACGCATGCGCGCGCTTACAACCCCAGCAGGTACTGCCTGGGCGGGGGCAGGGAAACGTCCTCACCCTCCGCGGAGCCACTGATAAACCCACATATTTTTGTTGGCTGGGGAGGAGTTTATCTCCCAAATAGGTTAAAGACCGCATGTCACCATGGGGCGCCTGGGTGGCTCAGTCCTTAAGCGTCTGCCTTCGGGTCAGGTCATGATTCCAGGGTCCTGGGATCCAGCTCCACATTGAGCTCCTGCTCCGCGGGAAGCCTGCTTCTCCCTCTCACTCCCCCTGCTTGTGTTCCCTCTCTAGCTGTGTTTCTCTCTGTCGAATAAATAAATAAAATCTTTAAAAAAAAAAAAAAAAAAAGACTGTATGTCATTGCATCGCATAAACCACAGGATGTTTTTTTGAAATGCCCAAGACAGGGTTGAGAGTTGCATAGAAAGGGGTACAATCTCCCATTCTCCCGCCAGCTTCTCTGCCCCCCGCCACGGGCTGCCGTTGAAGCTACTGGGGTCACCCACGCACAGCAGCCGGCAGGAAATCCCGCGGGTTTGGCCCCTGCTAAGACACCACGGTCCAGCCAGAGCAGGAGTTCCCGGCCTCAGCACTGGTGACATATTGGGGGGGGGGGGTCGTCATTCTGTGTGTGTGGCTGGCCTGTGCGCCGCCGTGGGATGCTGAGCAGCGGCCGGAGCAGGTCCCCCGGAGCTGTGACAAACAAACCTGCTCCGGAGGCAGCCAGAAGTCCCCTGGGGGTAAAGTCCCCCCTCTCCCCCCGCTTGGTGGGAACCACTTCACTAGTGGGAAAAGGACACGCCGTGCTTGTGCAAACGGATCCAGGACATCTCCTCACGTGTCGCTGATATTTAAATGTGGCCGTCGGAGCCCAGAACGGCGTTTCTGGCCCACCGGGGCCCCGCCCCAGCCCCGTGTAGCAGCAGTGCAACTCCTAACATGGCCCTGGCAATCCTGAAATAGCACGGTCATTTAAAAGATGCCGATGAAATGCAGTGTCCTTCCCTGAATAATTTTCTTAAATACTTGCCTTTCCGCCCAAATGTCCTGTCTCAGCATTTAAAAGGTTACTCACTGTGTACCCACACTGCCTCTAGAAAACAAAGAAATCCCTTGCTATGTTTAGTAAATGTCGCAGCAAAACACGTAACAATTATGTCGCGAAGCATAGCAACCGTCTATTTTCTGCATTTTAATACGGCACAGCAAATTCCAGCACCCACGCTGTGGTCTAGTAGAAACATGTAGGAACACGCAGAGGCCTATTCCAAGGGGGCCACGGCCCCTGGCAAACAGCAGCGAGCTCAGGAGAAGGGACGCCCGGCGCTCGGCGAACATGACCGCGGAGCTAAGCAGCACGGCCGAATGCACTTGGCTGCGGTCCATGGGGAAATGTAAGGCCCACCGCAGATATGGGGTGAGAAGCCAGGAAGAAGCGGGTCTCCAAGCTCCGAGCAAACAGAGAGCCCGTGTCAGCTCATGCCGGCCCTCTAGCAGGGAGTCATCTGATCCGCTTTTGTTGCTATTTTTACATTTTCCAAAAAGGCGACAAAGTGGATTTCCAGACAGCATGAATGATACAGTGTATGGAGCAGACCTAACCATTCCGCTTCCAGAAAGGACCTCCTGACCTCACCTGGCATTCTGCTCCTTCTCCCCCACCTTCCCAGAAAGTAGTTCATATGTGACGAAAGAAATTTTTTAAAAAAAGATACGCTTCATAGATTTCTGAAGCACATATGTGGAAACAATTTGGTTTTAAGGCTCTTTTCAGAAGGCACAAAAGCGAGACAGTCTCTAGAAAGGGGACACGAAAGCTAGGGCAGGGTCAGAACACTGAAAGCAGGGGCCTGCGAACGGGGGGAAGAACGTGACATGCTAAAACGTCGGCCTCCCTGCGACCGCCACACACCGCCTCTCACGTCTGCCCTTGCTGGTGCTTAGGGCTGAACTTCTGAACAGGGACAGCCAGGGTCAGGTTTTAAACCAAGATATGTGACTGTTTCCATTAACCTCTGGAGTTAGAAATGACTTATATAAAAGCTAAGGCAATTTTGCTGAAGCAGGTCCGAGGGACTGCTGCTGGTCGGGAGGCGGGGAGGGGGGGCGGAGAAAGAAGCCGAGAAAGTCTCTGGCTTTATTCAGTCGTGGCTTTAGAACTTTCACAATAGCGAGAATTACACATTTTAAATGCACATGAAATTTTGTCATGGGCATTGAGAGGCTTCCCCAGAAAGGAAGAGCATGGATTTTGTATTCTAACAGACACTGCTTTCTGATAGAAAGTGGACGGTTCTACACTGGAGCTCCACAAAACCTCTTTCCATGGGAGAAAGGAAGGAAGCAGAAGGCAAAGCTTGAGAAAGGAGCTTCTTACCTCTTTCTGGCTTCCTCATACTGCCAATTAAGCCGGACTCGGTCTACAAGTCTTGTTTTATCATCAAAGACAAACTTTCCGGAACAGAAGGAAAAAAAAGGAGGGGGGGAGAGAAACATATTAAAGACATATTTTCAAAACAGAAAACTCATTTCAACTTTCAGGGACAATGAAGAATATTTTAATTTGTCTTTAGATTTCCATTTCTCAAGGATCTGAAAGAAGACACACCAAACAGTGCTCGGCCACTTCCAGTTGGTAGAAACCGTGAATGGAGCAGGGAAGACTTTGTTTCCCAAACAATGGTGGATTTTCTTTTTTTTTTAAAACAGTGGAAGTATATTCATCTATTGTGTGATTTTTAACAATGACAACAAATTAAGTTTAAAAAAATTGGGAATTATTTAGTAAAAGTTGACACAAAGGCAAAAATATTCATCCCATTTTACACAGTATGTTCTCTTGTTCTTCAGTGAATGCCAAAGAATGATGTTCTCCTAAGATGTCATGAGATCTGAAGAAGACAGACGAGCTGTGTGAGGCATGGGCTACAGCCCTCCTTCAAACATTATGTAGCGTGTTAAAGAACTAAAGGTCAAAAGGAAGGAAGGCAAGGTGTGGAAAAGCCTGATGAGGGCCCATCACCCCAGGAGTTGGAATGGAAATGTGGCCCTCTGATGTGATCACTACCTGTACTTAAATATTTTCAAACCAATTACGCCGAACTAAACATATTCCTAAAACAAAACCAAAAAGACATGTACGGGAGGTTACTATAGCTCACCTTGGTTACTTCTTCCTTCATTCCTGGAAATATACAATACTAGTTCATTAAATCAATTACCTCTGTAGATTTGACTTTAACTAGACCATATGATATAGCCACCAAGTCTTTTTTTTAATAACCCCCTGTCAACAAACATTTGAAAATATTCTATTTGAATGACTAGTGTTGAATTTGTCGATACCAGTTTTGATATATAGCAATAGGAACTTCTTTATATCTTTATTGCTTTGAATGAGGGACGGAGCAAGAATTCTCCAAAGAGACGTGTTACCATTGTGCACATTTCAATAGCTTTATCCAAAACCCTTCTCCATGGTCTCCTCAATAAAAATATATTCAGGCTATAGCATCGCATCTCCAGAAACCGTCTATACTGGAAATGGCTACTTGTCACCTCATCACCTGGTTTGTTAGAGACTCCTGCTGCTGATCCCTCATCAAGACCAAGAAATGTCATTTTCTTAAAACCTCTTCTCGATGCTGTCTATAGATCTCTTTGTACTCTTCTTTGAGAACAAAATGGACCTGTTGGTCAAAAAAGGAGAAACCGGGGCGCCTGGGTGGCTCAGTCGTTAAGTGGCTACCTTCGGCTCAAGTCATGATCCTGGAGACCCGGGATCGAGCCCTACATCGGGCTCCCTGCTCGGCGGGAAGCCTGCTTCTCCCTCTCTCACTCTCCCTGCTTGTGTTCCCGCTCTAGCTATGCTTCTCTCTGTCAAATAAATAAATAAAATGTATAAAAAAGAGAGAGAGAGAGAGAGAGAAACCTACAGCCCAACGGATTCAACAGGTTCCTATTTCACAGTTCCAATGTAGTCCTATAGCACATAAGTGATAAGTCAGTTGCACAGATGCCTAAGATGGTCGCCAATGGTGTCTGCCTCTTGGGATTCAACCCATCTGAAATCCCCTTGAGAGTGCCCGGGGGCCATGATTTGACCATAACCAGTAGCATACAACAAAGACGATGGGAAGCCATTTCTGTGATTCCGTGACAAAAGATGGTGACTTCCATCTTGCTAGCAGACTCTCTCAGTTTGCACACTTTAACGAGGCAAGCCACTGTACCAGGGAGGTCTGTGCGGTCAGCGGGGCCCTCCGTCCAACAAACTATGAGGAAGCGAATCCTGACAATGGTCACATGAGCTTCAGTGTGGCCCCCTCCCCGGTCGAGTCCCTGGATGAGACTGCAGCCCTGGGTGACTCCCGGTGGGTAGTTTCAGGAGCGTCCCCGAAGCAGAGGACCCCGCCCAGATTCCTGAGATAATAGAGGCGTGCTGTTGTAAGGTCTAGCTTTTGGGGTAAGTGGTTATGCAGCAATAGCCAACTCATCCACTTCAGCTTTTCGATATACCTTCTTACAACTGCCCGATGTAGTAGAAGGCGTAGAAGGTACAGGGGTGTAGGCCTCACAGATGTCGACTCAAACCCAGGCCACATGACCTCTGGTGACTTGGCACCTCGATCCCCTCATCTATCAAAAGGATATGGAAACAACTAACAATATAACAGCCATGAGGCTGTCAGCCCAGGGCCGGCCCCAGTAACCTCAGAGACGTGACAACCTATGGCTGAACATATGTAACAGCACTACCCACCACTCCCTCCACACCGGGTATTTTTAGAAAGTCTTACCTAGATCATTAGAGAACCTCTGATTTTACTTGTTTCCCTCAAACTACTTGAATCTCTAAATTCTAATTCGAAGCTAGAACAGCAACATATAACAGCAATAAATTATTCATGGAATTGAGTCTCATACTTCTTTCCTGCGTGCCAAAATCTTGAGGCAAAAATGGCAGATGATTCTTCTCTGTGTGTTATATAGATGGGGATCATATTCTTTACAGCAAAACTGCCTGGTCAAAAATGTCTAAGTGTATGGAGGATCGAGCCCCGCATCGGGCTCCCTGCTCAGTGGGAAGCCTGCTTCTCCCTCTCTCACTCTCCCTGCTTCTGTTCCCTCTCTAGCTGTGTTTCTCTCTGTCAAATAAATACATAAAATCTTTTTTAAAGAAATGTCTAAATAGAAAACAGAACAAAAATGTCTAAGTGTACTTTCAAGAATGCAAACTGAAAATAGGACTGTTCCAGAATGCCAAGACAAAAAAAGTCATTATTTACCATATTATACTCAAAGAGATACTATTTGTCCAAATTTCAAAATATTAGCTAATATTTTTTGTCAATGGTTTTTTTTTCTCCTGTTTTTTCCTTTTTCTTTACTTAATTTGGGGGAGGACATTCCACATTGCATTGATGTCTTATCTTTACTTAATAAGCCCTAAGAAAAAGAAGTCATCTTTTTTCTCCATTTGTTTTCCATTTGTAATAAACTTCACTCAAGGGGCACCTGGGTGGCTCAGAGGGTTAAGCCTCTGCCTTCAGCTCAGGTCATGATCTCGGGGTCCTAGGATCGAGGCCCGCGTCAGGCTCGCTGCTCAGCGGGGAGCCTGCTTCCTCCTCTCTCTCTGCCTGCCTCTCTGCCTATTTGTGATCACTCTCTGTGTCAAATAAATAAATAAAATCTTAAAAAAAAAACTTCACTCAATAACATCATAACAGTAGTGTCTTAAAGTATTCACTACCCTACTTCAGACAATGATTGCCAACTCTGTGTAGCTAACTCAAGGCTTTAGTAATTATCAAAATGGGCATTATGAAATTCTTCCAAGTTCTAAACAAAAGTAATTTTAATTCAATTCAATTTCCTGACATTCTTTTAGAATAAGAAATAGCATCAAAGTATAACCTAAGGGTGACACAGAAACAAAGCCTCTGAAAATCACCGGTCTAAGCCATAGATCAATAAACTGTGGTCCCTACAGGTTAAATCCAATCCTGTTTTTATAAATAAAGTTTTATTGGAACACAGTCCTGTCCATTCGTTCCCATATTGCCTATGGCGGCTTGTGCACTGCAACAACACGGGTAGTTACAGCAGAGACTACACGGCATATGAAGGCCTAAAATATTTACTATCTGGACCTTTATAGAAAAAGTTAGCTGATCCCTGCTCTAAAATGTCATCTCGGGGCCCTGGATGGCTCAGTCCATTAAGCATCCAACTCTTGATTTAGGCTCAGGTCATGATCTCAGGGCCGTGGGATGGAGCCCCACGTCAGGCTCCACGCTCTGTGTGGAGTCTGCTGTCCCTCTCCCTCTGCTCCTCCCCCCACTCACGCTCTTTCTCTCTCTCTAATGATAAACAAAATCTTAAAAATTAAATTAAATCAAATGTCATTATGTCTGTTAAAAACACATCTAGGGGTGCCTGGGTGGCTCAGTTGGTTGAGCGACTGCCTTCGGCTCAGGTCATGATCCCGGAGTGCCGGGATCGAGCCCTGCATCAGGCTCCCTGCTTGGCGGGAAGCCTGCTTCTCCCTCTCTCACTCTCCCTGCTTGTGTTCCCTCTCTGGCTGTGTTTCTCTCTGTCAAATAAATAAAAAATCTTTAAAAAAAAAAAACACATCTAAACTCAGGGAGCCTAGGTGGCACAGTCAGTTAGGTGTCTGACCCTTGGTTTGGGCTCAGGTCATGATCTCAGGGTCGTGAGATCGAGCCCCAACTCAGGTTCCATGCTCAGTGTGGAGTCTACTTAAGTTTTTCCATCTCCTTCTGCCCCTCCTCCCTGCACTCTCTTTCTCTCTCTCTGAATAAATAAATCTTAAACACACACACACACACACACACACACACACACACGCACCCTTAAACTCAATTCTCAGAAGGATTCTGCTGTTTTAAAGGATCCAAATCACAAGGATAGAGGTAATAAGCAATTCAATTGCCTTCCTGATCATGGAAGTTTCACAGCTGCATTTTTTCCTTCAAACTTAATGGCACAAAAGCCAAAACGCTTCTGAAGAGAAAGTGGCAAACACAAACAAATGAATGAGTGATGGCAACACGAAAGCAGCTCTGTTCTGTCCTGGCACACTGGGCTCTTCCCCCGTTCTTGGCATACCTCTCCAATGATGTCAGTCTGAGACCCAGCATCGCAGAACTGTTGAGGTAAAGCATCGCCGAGCACACCTGGATTGTGAGGGAAGTCTTGTGGAGGGTCGCTAAGAGAAAAGCTATTTTTGAAGCCATCGGTCAGCTTGGCCAGGCTCTGCAATAGAAGGAAACGAGTTACTTGGGCAGAGGTAGTAATGCTTCTCTTCCCTCTAGAAGCAGTCATCTCATCGGCTTCAGGGTAGCCGCGTCAGCACCAGAGAGCTGGTCCACCCTGACTCCCACTCCTGCGAGGTGTAGAAGACACGTCCCTCCCCCGCTGTACCTTTAGGCCAGCGCGTAGCCATCTAAATCAGACAGTGATGGTGTCCTTCGGGCAGTATGGGAATAATGTAGAGGACAACTGTGGTACGCACTTTTACTGTGTTTTTCAACCTCTCTCTCCTCCAGAAAGAAAATAAGCATTCCCTCCCAAAAAGCCAAACTCTGAGAAACACAGTGGCATGGCGGTTGCCAGGGGCTGAGGGGTCAAAGGGTACAGACTTCAGGCTCTAAGGTGAGTAAGTTGCAGGGCTGGAATGGACAGGACGATGACTCTAGTTAGAAATACCGTGTTGCGTTTCTGAAAGGTGCTAAGAAAGTAGATCTTAAAAGTTTCATCGCACACCAAAAACACAAGGTACCCATGTGAGGTGACGGGTGTGTTAACTGACTTTATCGTGGTAATCATTCCACCTTCTCTGTGTATATCGAATCGTCAGATGGTACACCTTAAATTTCTTTAAAATTTCATCTGTCAATTGTACCTCAATAAAATGCAGCGGGGAGGGAGCACCGCCATCCAAAATGTTGTTTCAATAAATGAGTCTGACAGGGATCAATGCTGCCTTGAGATTTTTATAAACCACACAGAAGGAAAACCAATCCCAGATGAGCCTTATGTATTTTTCAAACCTTATTCTTCAGACATAATTCTACATGGTCAGGAGTCATCTCACACGGACGTTAGTGTGCCAAAAACTAAGAGTAACTAGGTATTCCGGTGTACATAACTCCTTTGGGTGGAAATCAAAAAGAACTCCGATTTTCTACAATTTTCTAGAAGACTCTGGAATATATCTCTCTCCAGCGGACATGTGTGCAGACACCAGAATGCGCAGGGGCAGCGTGACATGCGTAGCTGACTCTGGATCCAGACGAACGACTTCTTGGATTTTCCTAGTCAAGACGTTGCCCAAGCCTCTCCCAGGAGTGTCTCAGAGAGGATGCTGGAGTCTGAGGCTTCTTATGGAAATTCCATCTCTAGTCTCCACAGTGGGGAACCCACTTGGGCACTTAAGTGGGTGGCTTGCCCCGGCTTAGCACACTCGGGAAGGCCAGGGCAGAAAAGTTAGCTCAACCTCCTAGGGCCTGGCCTCCAAGCCCCCACGGTGGACCACCACCTCGTTCAGCCCTGGGTTTGTTGGGCTTAGGTTGGATGGGGGACATCCACACCGCGCCTCGTCCAGTGCTGCCCTCAGGGGCTGCAGTAAATGGCAGGAGC
Source organism: Spilogale gracilis (assembly GCA_004023965.1). NCBI lineage: Eukaryota > Metazoa > Chordata > Mammalia > Carnivora > Mephitidae > Spilogale > Spilogale gracilis. The sequence continues at coordinate 136,249 of PITA01000553.1, forward strand.
TGTTCTTGCCACCAGTGCTCAGAGAAAATCTAACCGTTGGCCATTTACCTCTCATGCCCCGGGAGGGGATCAGAAAACACAGACTGGGGGGTTGCACCTCCAGAGCCTAATCCAGCAGGCCTGGGGTTGGGCCCAGTAACAGGCAGCTGAACGCCCACTGTGGGGACGCTCCCCCAGTCTCCCGAATCGTTGGCCTTAGGAAGCACTGCCATGCAAGGCACTTTACGTGTGCACCTGTCTCCTTTGTTCCACAAGTCCGCGCTCTGCTTCAACACCTTACGTTCTGCACAATCAAGACACATGCCTACTGGGGACTCGGGGTGTCGAGCAAAAGATGAAAGCTGTAGCAGAAGCCCGAGAGGGCACCCCCAGACTGAGCAGACCAGGGCACGGCCACCTGCAAAAATCAAGCTTTCTCTAAAAATAACAAAATCTCCAGAAGTTCAGGGACAAAAAAATAAAGCAGTAGAAAGCGCCAATAATCCCAGCCATATAACTAGAATCTACCCACGAAGTAGAATATTAAGCGGTTGCATCGAGGAGGGCAGAAGCTTGCTGCGTACAGGTGTGGAAAAGGGGACAGGGTGTTAGGGTCACGTGAGGAAGCCCCCGCTTTCTGTGAAGACAGCAGAACGTGTGCTCGCACTCTCTGTCGGGCAGGGCACATAAGAAGCTAATAAAAGGGAGAATGAGGTGGTCATCAGTCTTTAAATTATTTTGATTATCAAACAATCTGTGTCACCCATCCTTATGCTTTAACGACGTGTCCTCCCCAACGATACGTTCAAGCCCTAAGAACCCATGAGTGCGAGCTTATTTGCAGACGGAATCAAGTTAAGGTGAGGTCATACTGAATTGGAGTGGGTTCGAAGCCAGTGGTTGGCATCCTTACAAGAAGAGAAAAATGGAGACAGAGAGACACAGGGAGAACACTATGGGACGACGAAGGCAGAGATCAGGGCGGGACATGTACGAGCCAGACAACACCCAGGCTTGCCAGCAGCTCCCAGAAGCTGGAAGAGGCGAGCAAGGGTCCGCCGCAAGAGCCTTCAGAGAGAGTGTGGCCTGGCCGGCACCCTGACCGTGAGCCCCTGGCCTCCAGCCTCGGAGAGAATCAATTTCAGCTGTTCTCTCCCAGTCTGTGGTACTTTGTCACGGCAGCCCTAGGAAACTAACACCCATATTTTTAAATAGTTTAATACACGGTATGCAGAAATATACACACGCATAAAGAACATATATACACGTACGATACCTACGTACATTTTAAAATATATATGAATTGCATACATAACAAATATTATGTTATAAACACGTGTTTTCCTAAAATGTTAACGAACAGACAGATGGACACGCACGCAGGCAGACGAACCAACACGGGATGTGAAGAGTGCCAGGCCCCTACCTGCATCAGGTCCCGCCTCTCCTTCTCGCCTGTGCAAATGGCTTTCTTGATGGTCCGGAGCTCACTCATTATCGCCTGGGCCTCATCCAGTTTATAGTTGGTGTGAGCACTTGACATCTTACGATCGATCCTGGTTTGAAAAGAAAAATCAGGAGTCATTCCCTGCAAGAGTCTAACAATCCACTGAACAACGAAAGACTCAGAAGCGCTATATAAAGGTGGGACACAGTTAAACACCTTGATCTGGCAGAGAAAAGTAAAGATTGGTGTGGTATGTACACAGAGACCTGACCGCCGGACGACCTCCCCGGCTCCAGGACCATCCACTGCAGGTGAGGACTTGTGAATCAGGAGTCCCACAACCTCTACTAACGATTAGGCAACTAACGGTGGCTTAAGTAATTTCCTGGGCTTTTAAACTCCTCTCTGAGCAAAGGATCATGTCTTATTTGTTTATCCCCAGCATCTGGGTTAGTGGTCAAAAATGTCTATTACATAAACATACGAATGACGTCTGTATGCGGAAACATATGGGAAAGAGCAAAAAGTTGTGAGCGATGCTGTAACGGTGCCTCATATAAAACCGCACACTCTATGTCTCCTACCTTCTTTCATCTCATTCCGGTTCTAATTTCTCTCTCTCTCTCTTCCTCCCTCTGCTGCTCACCTCTTCAATTCTTTCCTTCAATCCAAGCACCCATTCATCCTTTCTTCCGTCCATTCCAACTTCCTCCAGCCCGCCCTCCCTCTCTCCTTCTGTGCACACGAGGCCTGGTCCGGGCGGTGGAGGCAGAGCGCTCACCCAGCCAAGGTGTGGCTCGGGGCCCTCCCGGAGCAGGCAATCCCCTACAGCACGCCCTTTGTCTCTCCTCCCCCCTACCTCGGTCTTGAGCCCTGGAAACCCTCAGGGCCAAGGGGGCTGCAATACTTTGGTCCAGAAATGGCACGAACTCATTCTCTAGAAAGCCATTAACAGGCCTTTCAGATTCCAAATCGGCCATTTCACAGGTCCTGGTGCGAAACCGTTTCCCCCACGTGACCGGGGAATCCGGATCCTTCACGGCCAGCCCCAACTCCCTGATGCTCTACTCACGAAAGCACCCCGGCAGGATGGGGAGTACTAGTGAGACTCGAACGTTACAGCGGGACCCTGCGCAAGTCACTTTGACTCTCTACACCTCCGTCTGATACTTTCCCCACTTAAGGAGAAAATGTCAGGGGAAGGCCTACATGACTGTGGGGACAACACTGAATCTGCACACTCACCGGAGACAGAGTAAAAAAATGCAGCAACTCTGGTACTGCAACCCCAGAGCTGATCTGAGCCGCCAGCACCCTTGGAATAAGAGAAGGGTGAATAAAACCCATTCTCTCCCTCTGGAGTCAGGCCCCAGGGCTCCGGAGCATTGCTGGGACCGCATCGGCTACAAATGATGCATTTATGAAAATTGATCTAGAGACCGCTTCTGTGGCTTGGATGCCAGTGCCTCAAGGGTCCCACACATCCCACGGTGACACCCCTACATCCCAACGTGGCCAGGCCACGTGTTTTCCCTTTTTTAGCTGTTTCACAGAGCACCGAGAGCCTCTAACGGAAGGTGGAAATAGGTGGCCATCCATCTCATAGCACATCAGCCAAAGAAGTGGCCCAACTTTTCTCGCAGAGAAAATTTAGACCCGTTTACATACTCATGTCTCCCTGTATTCATCTTCTGATAAAAGGCTTCCCAATACATCTCATTTAATGTCACAACCAACAACCCACAAAGGCTGAGGAAGGTGGCAAAAGATGGTTCACATCATGCTCAGACAAACACCCAGGGCCAGAGAAAGCGGATTTCTAACAGCGAATGACCAGCCCCTCGGCTAACCAGGCCTATTGCTCCTCTGGAATCAAACTCACAGCCGATAGATCATCATCTGGCACTGACACCCATTCGGACAAAGGGAACTCCACTACACGGAACAAAACCTGTTCAGTTGCTTGAAAAACCAAGGCTAATCAAAGAGCCAGGGAACGAGGGACGCGCACAGGCGGCGTTCAGCCTGTGATGCGAGCGGCGACGCCGGCCGGCTCCACTTTTACGCGTGGTTCCTTAGGGCTTTTTGGTAGTAGTAGAGCCTAAGTATGGCCACCAGGAACCCCAGGGATTGAGGCAGCAGCCTGTCGAGGCACCAGGTTCTGCGATTAGGCCCCAAATCCCCTCAGGGAGCAGGATCGGCAGCCCCGTGACTCATCCCCCAGCAGACGCCGCACGGCACTTCGGCACTTCGGAGGACGACGGTTCAACCTCAAGGCCACGGACCTGCACTTTGAGCTCTACCCAAGTGACTCTGAGACCTCGAAGAGAAGGCAGATGGGCCTAGAACAGCTGTTTCCACTCTGTTCCAAAGGCGTCCTGGTGTGGGGAGTAGGTGCAGCTAAAAGGAGAGCCCAGGCCTAGGCTTGGGGACGCTCGCCCCTGCTTTAGCAAGCCCCTCCCCTTTGCTCTGTCTCAGACAGGGGACGTGTGAGTTGCACAGAAGATGTCACTTGCAGGAAAGGAAAGGGAAAAAGATTCCACTGTTTAAAAAGTGCGAAAGCTACTGGGGAACATGATCTTGAAGTCCTGGACTTTTAGAGAGAATACTGCTGTTTAAAAAGCTATATATTATTGTTATATTATATAAGTATACATTATATATTATGTTAATAATACTGTATATTATCATTACATTATATAAGAATATATACTCATTATGTATTACACAAACATAACCTTATATAGACATTTTTTTTTAAGATTTTATTTGTCAGAGAAGAGAGAGAGATCAAGACAGCGAGCACACCGCCCCCCCACCCCCGACCCCATGCCCGACAGTTGGTGGCAGTGCCCTGGGATCGTGCCCGGGCTGCACCTGGGGGGCCCGGTTCAGGGGATACCGTCGGTCCAAGCCAGTCCCAACCATGAGCAATCCCACTGTCTTCTGAAAACACGATATCCCCCCTCCCCAACAGCAATCGCTAATGCTCAGGGGACGGTACTCTCTCTTGCTGTAGGAGGCACACGGTTTCCGCTTTCTCCCTACTGCCCGCTAGGGAAGAGGTTCATCGAGCAACCGTGAGGCTCGAAGCACAAAGTCTCTGACCTCATGGCGAGGAGAAAGTGCTGCATGGAAACAGTATCAGAACATCCAGCGAAACCCTTTCTGGGATGTGAATGGCAGTGCAATGGAGCACAGTCTGTAGAGGAGAAGAAGTGCTGGAGGGCAGTTAATGACAACGGGCAATTTACAGACCCCTGCCCCACCACCCGTAGTACAGGGCATCCCAGGCCCTCCCCCGAGGGTGCCAGTGTCCAACAGTGACATGGATGTACGACAGCTCCCAGCAGCCAGGAGCTCCGAGCACGGCCCCTCGGCCCAGCACCCGGGGTAGCGTCCACGCACGCCCCTGGGCCCTCCCCTCTGCCTACAACGTCTGCATCCCGAAGACCACGCCGGGAACAAAGCAAAGTCCTCCTTCTCGCGCTGTGTGCTAGTCAAGGAGACAGACCACAAAAAGTAACTCACTAGAGCAGGTAGCGATTGGTGTTTGAAGGAAAAGGAATCCAGCTTCCAGGACAGAGCCAGGGCTTAAACGAGGATCTTGGTGAGACACCATTTGCGCAGAAAACTACAGCAAGGAGGGAACAGGTGTGTGGAATGTAGGGAAAAGGGTGTCCCTGGCACAGGGAGCTACAAGTTCCAGTGGGGAGAGTCACAGGGCTGCTGGGGGTGGATGCAGGGGAGCAGGGGATGACATGGGGGAGAGGGGGAATGAGGTCAGGACAGGGTTCAAGTCATTGTGTACCAGGGACTGGCCCATGAGACACTGTCAGAGTCCCCATGAGTACGGCGTGAGAATGGTGAGCCGGAACAGCGACTGCAGCAGAAGCTGCGAGTAGGGAATGGGGGCCAGGGGTGGCACCAGCGGGCCATGAACAACGGATGCCAAGAAGGCGGGCAGGACGGTACTCCCCTCCCAGGGCGTCTTGGGCCACCACCCCTGCACACGGGGACCTTACAGGTGTCCCGGTGGAAAGAGGCGCTTCAGTGGCACATAAGCGTGGGAAACGCGGGGTGAAGCAACATTAAATGAGCTTTCTGGCTGCGGGACAACTCGGAATCGAACACGAGGTGTACTCCCTATCCCAGGAGATCTAGAATATCTAGAGAAGGAAATCTCCCACACCTACTGGCACGCTCAGTACATTCTCGTCCCTCACCCATTACGGACACCGCACACGTTCTGCTCCTGAGTCCCCCGCCCTTGCCCCAGATGTGGCTAAGTTACAGTAAGATCATTTTTCCAAACGATCTTCACAAACTTGAGGGCACTGGAGCCCAACAGCACTTTCACTGGAAAAACCTCAATTTTTCAAAGACTTTCGTACTCAAAAATGTTGCGCCTGCTCTCTGCAGAGGTTTATAAAAGGCCTCAAGAGCATTGCAAATTACAACTATGCTGAGATCCTATCTCTCGCCTATGAGACTGGCAACGCATTATGTTGGCACAACCGTGGGAACAGAAACTCGTCTATTAGTGGCAGGAAGACAACAGGGCACAAGCCCCAGGGAGAGGGACTTAGCAAGATCTCCTAAATACGATCGATGCATTTGCCCTCTGAGCCAGCAATCCTACCTGTGGGAACTTACCCTGAGCACTTTTGTACGGGCACGTGCCCAGCATCAGGTGTGATGCTGATGGGAAACGTTATGATCAGACGGATGCGGCCGACCGCGCCAGAACCCGCACACACCCCCCCCCACGTCCCTGGAGAGTCTGTGACCCCCGATGGAAGTAACAGGGTGTGGCAGGGGGCACGTGAGATGAGCAGCGGAGCGGCAAAATCCACCATCAGGGACATTCTACAGGACAAGCAAGTTGGTTTCTTCAACAAGTAAGTTGTCAGAAAGGGGAGGGAAAGGAAAAAAAAGGGGCTAGGGGAGTAGGGATTCAGAGACACACCGACCAAGCGTACTGTGCGAGCCTCAACCGAAGGTGCACCCAAACGCGCCAGAGAAATGGGAAAACGTGTTGGAGGAGGGACGATGTTAAGAGATGACTACCAAGTGGGATACAAGCATTGTAGTTATATTTTCACAAGGGATCCCTCACTTAAGAAGAGCTATTTGTGGATTCAATATGATTCTGGGGTTTGCTTCAATAGGTCAGTAAGGGTTTGGGGGATGTGGCAGGCCGGGTGGTGAGGCGGGGTGAAGGGTGCAGGAGGCCACCATGCTACCGTTCTTTCCACTTTTGTGTATATTTGACTTTTTCCATGGTTAAAAGTTTATATATATTACACACACACACACACACACACACACACACACGCGCGCACACACGTACCTGTTCTATCATTAACCCAGAGACTGTTCATGGCCAGCTCCCATTTACAAAAATTAACAACGCATACAGACCTAAAAAAAACAAAAAACAAAAAACAAAAAATACAAAGGGTTCTTTTTTCTTCACTTGGACCTAAGCGTAATGATGGATTTCCTTGCTAGCCAGGAAAGCTCACCAAGATAAACAAGTAAGAGTTTAAAATGTTATAAGCGGCTAAACTCTTGGCGAGGTTCTCTGGAAAAGAATATCCGGGATATTCTGGGAAGCAAGAACAGCAGAAAATTTTCTGGAGGAAAATCTAGGGTCTCTGCCTTAAATGAGTGTTGGCAGTGACACCCAAGAAGCCCTTTTCCGTACCACGGCTCACATATTATCTGTGCTTACAGTTAGGATTTCACGGTAGGGGCAGGGTAATCACATCATCAATGCTCACAGAAGGTTTCCACATTTTCTCACTAATAATACTGATCTGCAGGATTCGATGGAAGCAAAAGAGCCAGTCTTCAACAGCAGAAAAATAATGAGGCTGTGTTCGTCTCCTACGTAGCCTGTATAATTCAGGGGAAGGCTATGAGCTTATTTTTCACTTGCAAAGAATTCAAAGCATGGTATGTGTGCCCGTGTTTGTCTCCTTCCTGGGAGGACAGAGTGAGCAGGGACAGTTAAACACCCCCTCTCGAGGCGGCTCTAGCTGGAAAGCCATAGTGAGTCCCCTAGGACCAAGGCTGGGTCCAGAACCTTCTCCCATGCCACTGGTCGGCCTCCCCTGGGAAGAGATGAGCATTCCCACAGGCTCTGGCAGGGAGGGAGGATGGTCCCGTGGGTGGGGACACATTTAGCCCCGCGAGTGTCCGGTCGCAGCTCTCCCGGCACTGGCTGCCTCCCATTCCATAAATCGGGGCAAAACAAGGCTCCCTCTTCCTCTTCTTGAAACTAGTTCCACCACGAGTGATGAAGTGACTTCCTAGAACCGCCGAGGGAAGGGGTTTCCTCGCCCCCACCCCCCGAGCCCCGGCACCTCTGCTTTTCTAGCTCTCAGCCTTCAGTTGCCGGGGCAGCATAACCTCTGTGTTCACCGAAGGAAACGTCCACGGCCAGTGTGACAGAGGCCAAGGGGCTGGGCCCCAGGTCCAGCAATCTCGCTACCAAAGTCAGAGCTGGCGGGGAACGGTGCTGGGCTGAGGCTCAGGAGTCTGGTGTGGCTTCAGAGTGTCCCTGAAGCAGCCCAAGCTGCCATCACCTTCCCCAAAGCTTCTATAATGGAGAAGTGACCTAAGTGCGCGGTGCCTAGCGTTCAGTGAGGGCGAGTTATCCGGAGACCCTGCCAAGTGTCCACTTTCCCTGGTAATGAGAGAAAGCTACTGTGTGGCCAAAGGAAAGGAGGAAATCAATCTGTGATTCAAGCAGATAGCCCTAGTAACTTGAGAAGGCCTCCCAGATTTGATGATTTGCTTCTGCCTACTTTGTACCTGGCCCTTCAGCAGAAGTGACACGAGAAAGTGTGACCACGGCACACCCAGACGCCGCCCAGCACGCATGTGAGCATCTGGAAGCCGGCTGGCCGTGGGGACAAAATTATAGGACAGGTCTCAGTGCACTGGGAAGCACCATAGCCATGGACAAGACGAGCCAAAAAAACCCAGGAACCAATGCTGAAAAAGAAGACTGCTTTGTCTAAGCAAAAGTTCTCTAAAAAGCCGTACTGACCAGGAATAACTAAAGGAACCCCCGACGTGGACTGAAAGTACAGGAGAAAGTGTGCGGGCACACACACGTGCATGCACGCCGCTGGATAATGGCAGAGAAACAAAAAGCTGACAGCAGGGTTAGGAGACTCCGGGTCACACTAAGTCCACCGTGGGCCAGGCCCTGCAGAGGGCAGGGTTAGGTCTCAGGGCCAGGGAGAGCCAAGTCCAAGTGCCCCTAGGCAGGGCCCAGCTCCCCTCTCTACTGTGACTCCCTTGGTGCCCATAATTAAGTCCTTAATAGATAAGCCCTAAAATAAAAATGGGCAAACAAATCATCAACCAAAACAATCCTGGATGATTAAGAAAGCGAATCTCAACCCAGTATTAAACAACAGGGTCCGACATGCCCGGTAATCACCCTTTATATGAGGCCGAGGTAATTATGCTTGTCAAACACTGACACTCTTGTATCCCCTTCCCTGTAAAGAGCAATAGTTCGGTCACATGTGGCACACTGTCATCGTACCTGCACACAGGACTCAAGAGAATGGCATGCTGCCCGCCCTCCTCGAGGAGGAAGACCCATGCCACTTGCTGAAGGCTGACGACAGTGGGCTCTGCTGCTACCCCCCGGACGATTCGGCCCTGTGATCGCTGCTCTGGACTGAATGGGCCTGGCCCCCCACAATTCACAAGGTGAGTCCTAACTCCCAATGTGATGGTTTATGGAGAAGGGGCCTTTTGGGGGGGACAGTGAGAGTTAGATAAGGTCGTGAGAGTTGGGTTCCCCATGACACAGTGAGTGTCTTTAAATGGAAGAGACACTGGAGAGCCTTGATTTTGGACTTCCAGCCCCCAAAACCGTGAGAAGTCAATGTCTGCTGTCTAGCCCCCCGGTCTCTGGTATTTTGTCCTAGCAGCCCAAGTTAAAACCATCCCCACTGACCGATGAGAACTGTAGGCACAGAAGGTTCCCTGAAGCTCCTGCTCAAGATCGGCAAGTGAAGCCAGGCTCTGAATTGAGACAGAATAGACTCCCGGCCGACCGACAAGCATACAACACCCTTTCTCAAGAAAATCAAGTCTTCTGAAAGAATAATATCACCATTTACAAAATAACTTACGTTCACTGAGTTGGCTGACTTAATATAGCTCACCAAAATAGAAATCCAACCCCAAATTCTTACTGGGGATAAAGTTCTAACTATGAAGATGCCAGCAGGAGGAAGACCTACAGAAGAGACTGTCCAACAGGATATTCTGTGACGATGGGAATGTTCGAGTGTGTGTGCTTTGCAAGCCAGCGGCCCCTAGCCCTGTGTTCTCAGCTGGGGGCTCAAGCGCCCTCCAGGACACAGCTGACCACATCTAGGGACGGTGTTGGCTGTCACAGCTGGGTGAGAGGGTGCTCCTAGCATCCAGAGGGTCGGGGCTAAACATCCTCGGACGCACAAAGAGTCATCTGGTCCAAAACATCCACTGCACCAAGACAAAAAAAAATCTGCTCTAGCCACAGGTGACAACTGAGCATTTCATAAGTGGCTCTGTGATGGGGGGGTCTAAATTTTTAATTTTATTTCATTTTAATTGATTTATATTTGAATTGTAGAATAAAAAACTTTGAGATGAAAACGAACACGAATGGAATTCAAATTTGAACAGCCTTGCATGTCTTGGACAGTGCAGCTATAGAGAACGGGCATAAATAAAGGTCTTGTTTCCTACATATCTCCACTTAAAGGAATCGGATACCCTCTAGGAAAAGAAAGATTATGAGGCTTAGGATTGGGGAAAAAGGAGCATAAATAAAAGCATAAAAGGGCCCGCCCACCATGCAGTGTGAGGACACAGGCCCGGGCACCCCCCAGGTGAGCACAAGAGGAGGTAAGAGCGCCCCTTCCGCAACTCACTCTTGCAGGGTCTCCACCCCCTTCTCCTTGTACTGCAGCTCCTGCTTCATCTGGGTCAGCTCTCGTTTTAATCTGGAAAGCTGAAGACAAATCACATTTTTTTTTTCCAAAAAAAAGCTCTGGTGAAAATGATTCCTACAGTTGTTAGCACTGTCCTCTCAGCTCCTGATTAGCTTACGACCCACCGGACTATCTATCCTCCCCGCGAACTCCCATCGTTGGGCATATACACAGCACCCGGGAAGAAGTGTCTCACCTACATACGAAAATCCCAGCTCACTGACAGCTTCCTGCCTCTGTGGACTCAGAGACTGTTTTGTTTTTCAAGGCAGTGATTTACCCGTTACGATCAGCAAACTACCTCACACTTTTTTCATCTTCCTTCTATTTACTATTTAGATCCCGCACGTGAAACGCTATTGCTAAAAGCATGCTGTCCTACCGGGGAGAGTCAGTCCCCTGAGTGCTTACTTCATCAGATTCTAGCAGCCCCGCCAGGCCTGTGTTAGGGTTCAGGGGCTGGGCCTGGCAGCTCACACGCTTCATCAGCACCCCACGTGTGTTTCGCAGGTGCGAAACTTTGAGACTTTGAGAACCGCTGCACTGAGACATTCTGGTTTCGGGAATGAGACACCAGAAGAGGAGGCTTCATTTCCAAGATGTCTCCCATGCTTTGTTGTAGATGCGACACAACCTCCCCGTTCCCATACAACCAAGACAGGGGGCTGAAAGGATGAAACAGAGTGGCACATAACCAATTCCAGTGTCAGTGGGAAGGAACATCAGAACCTTTTGGTCCAATGCCACTGCAGGAAGGATTTCCCCAGGAATCCAGCAACCAGGGTAGACCGGCAGATGCTAGAGCTGCCAAGGGTCAAGGCTGGCATCCCACCAATAAGGGGAAGCAGTCCTTTGAGATCAGGGATTAATGTCACTAAATCTTTCCAAACTGGGCGGGAGCTGTCTAGCTCTATGAAAACCATAGAGGGATATAGGCGATTTTTTGTTAGATGGCCTGCGGTTTCAAAAAGAAACTTTCCCCCCTCCTCTTAGAAAAAATTGAAGAGTAAAACCAAATGTAATCATCTACAAAACTGAAAATCTGAAAACCAACATATGAGTGGCAGACACATTGCCATTAAAGGAATCACAATAAGTAATATTAAACAAAAATATATATGGAGCTTCTAGTAAACTCATTTTACTCACCCTATCCCGACGACTTGCTATTTCTGCTTTAATTTGGTATGGATCGTACTTTGTATTTGCTGAATATCCAGAGAAGGCTAAACAGAAGGAAAATATTTTATTTTATAATGGATCCTTTAACATAAGGAAATACACACAGACAGGAACTTGTGACTCAATAATCAATTCTAAGTCTGTAATTTACAAGTCGGCTCCGAAGGAATTTTTCACATCCTCAAATCTCGATGTTGGATTTCTGCACGAGGCCTTCCTACGTAATTCCACACAAGTAAAACCCATGGCTGTCGGCAAAGCAAAACTCGGCGTTCACTTCGACTACAAAATTCCTAGGGTTCAAAACCACAGGTGCACTCGGCAGGGGGTGAGGAGGGAGATGACTGTGGTCTGGAAAAGTGCTCTCGTTAGGGAAATGGTACCTGTGGTATGAATCCCCTGGGGGGTTCAAGCTCCCGGCACAGCCTGCCACATGGCGAGCGTGACGAGGCCGCCCACGGGGGTGAACGCGACCCGGCGGGCTGCTGAGCTGCGTGCCCGGCACGGCGGGGCCAAGTGCTGGCAGCACGGCCAGCGAGGAGCCCCCGCCGGCGGGCCAGCGGCTCGGGCGGTCAGTGGCCGCTTCTCGTGGCTAGAGCCCCGTTCACCTTCCCACATTGTTTTTCTGGCTGCTTCTGTCTCCTTTCTCTTAGGCTCCGGAAGCCGTGAGCTTGCAGGCGGCAGTGACGCGGTCCGGCCCTGCCCTCGCGGTGGGGTGCCCCCCTGTGCTCCTCCGCGGCCACCCCGGCACTGCTGTGATCGGCCTCCGGGGCCCTGACGGTAACTGCACGTGCTCAGGAGACCCAGCGGCAGCGCCAGCCTCTTTCCTTGACTCCTGCGATCTGGCTGCTGAAGGGTGACCGTCGTGGGGATAACCAGGTGCCAAGGGCCAAAGACTAGTTCAAAACCATTTCCCGACTTTGTCACGGAGAGGATGGCTCAAAGACATCAGGCGGCTTGCACAGCAAGACAGTTTAACAGCTTCAACTACGACCATATCCGAAGTTAATTTGAGCAGTTTGGACAGCTCTTTAAAAAACAGTTCGGTAAGAAATTTACTACTGAAGTCCCTATCAGTCAGAATTTCAAAACCATCAGAACCTAGTAGAAAAATAAGTATCTGGAGGAGCTAAGCATTTGCCAGCTTTATCTCAAATGTTCTTAGCTTCAGTTATAATCTCTCCAAGACACAGAGTAAGATAACTTAAAAATAGATTTCTTTCTTAGACAAACAGTGTCTATTTCCAAACCCTACAACTTCCATCTTGACGGCCTCTTTGACTTCGCTGGAGATCAGTACTGAAAGCCACACCTTACACAGAGCCCTTTAAGAGTCAGAAATCATTTCTGTAACATCTCCACATTAAACTCCTGGGACTTAAAGGTTGCCCAGACCTGAGCTGAAGGGACTGCCACTTGGACCCGGATAAGAAGCCAACAAGCCCCGGGCTCATGAACTCCTCACTTCCCCGTGTGACACCCTGCGTTTGAGGAAGACACTGGCCACAGTTATCACCTGGGATTGTTCCCATTTGGGGTAGAAGGGAAGCCCATCACCCAAGTCCACGGGACTTCTCTGCAGTTTCATAGGAAAAATGAGCAGAGAGCCTTGAAATAACAGGATACAGCTGAAGGGACACACAACAACCTGTCCCCCAGCTGTCCTTCCGAACTACCGGGACCCTGAGCTTGTCGGTGACACACCCCTCCCCCAGGAGACTCAGCCCGCACCCAGTCCTGGAGGGGAAGCCTGGTGAGCCACGGCCTCCCGGAGCCCCGAACTCACCCCCACCGCTGGAGGACTTGATGAGGGGACAGCAGATGTCCCCTGTCCTGATCCAGGACAGTTAGCCTTTTCCGTCACTTACAGCTGAAACCATCCGAAATGACAGAATAGGTCTCACTTATGTAGGCAGCACCCATGTTAGCTTCGCTACGGTCTCTAAAATTGTAAAATTCCAGGACTGGGAGGCGGGAAGAGGCAACTAAGTACCCTAAAACAGCGAGTGCATTTACCTTCAAACACGAAGGAGAGTTGTGAACACCGGTGTAACTTTTAATAATACGCTTCCATTTATGAAGACAAACTCTTAGTTCCTTACACCTACCGGTAAGTCTAACATAAGCCCTCCTCGGAGCCCAAAGACCCAGGCTCCATTTTTCACAGCGCGCGCTCCGCAACATTAAAAAAAAAAAAGAATTATCTTCCTCTGTTAAGACACATGTCCAATCTCAAGGTGTATGATAAACAGCAGACTTTCACCTCTAAAGCTTTCTTCTCTCTCGAAGACTTGAGCGGGCACTGCGATGCAACAGCTTAGGGAGCCTGCTCGGGCATACAGTGTAGTCTAGCTGGCCCGCAGCAACATAAGCTGTTAGATCTGCCTTAGAAGGTGCCTTTCACATTTACTTCATCTATTCTCATAAAACCTGTGTGAGAGCGGGGCGCCTGAGTGGCTCCGTCTGATTTTGGATTTCGATTTTATGGGGTATTGAAAGGGAAAACATGTACGCTCGTGTGCCTGTCTGTGTCCGCCTCCCTGTTTCTCTGTTCCCCACAGGCCTCCTCTGTGCTGTGAGAACCTGAGGTCACCCGAGGAGGACGACATGCTTTAGAAGCAGCAGTCCTTGTCCAACGACGTCCTGTGGGCAGACCGCTCCCTGGGACCAGGTGCGCACCCCCGGGCGTCAGCGCTGCCGCAGGGCGCTCACGGAAGCCAAGAGAACTCAGCAGAAGGGACGGCAAGCCCCGACAGTTCCTGTGCTGACAGGTCCTAATCACCAGAGCGGCGACAAAGGCACGCACGTAAATAACCCAGGCCAACGATGGGCACGACACTTGTTTTTAAAGACACCATACACAACGGAAGAAACAAATCCAACAGGCCCACTCAAAGGGGATCTACGGAAGTAACCCAAGATGCCACCGCATTCACACCAAGAATTCCCTCAGAAACGTTCTCCAGGGCGGACCAGGGGATCACCTCTCAGTAGACACGTAGGCTCTGCAATCACCTTCGAGCCTGAGTCTTGCCAACTAACACCTGTGAAAAATGCTGCGTGATCCATTTTCCTCCTGCCAGTTCCAACAGGCTCGCAGGAACGAAAACAAAAGGTTGAATGGATGGACCGGGGCCATGATCCGAACCTAGATGGCTGAGGAGAAACCCTCCACGGGCTAACCGGCGGAAGACGGTCTGTGTGGGATGGGTTAAAAGCCTCACAAATAAGGTCGAGCTTCACCACCACTAACACAGGAATTCAGGGTGGGTCAGCACTTTCTCACGGGAGATCGGGCCAACTCTCCTAACCACCCAAAGATACTTTTAGTGCAAACTTCTGGTAGCTCCCGGGAGCCAGGATAACAAAGTTATATGCCTGCTGCTGGAAGAGACCATCACAAGTCAATCCAGACTGCTGGATTCCCAACTCTGGGAATCGCCTGGGAAGCTTTACAGAAAAATGTCTCGTCCCACCCAAAGCCAAGGAGATCAAAATCGTCGCAAGTGCAGCCCAGGCAACAGTTTTTAAAAGCCCCTTGAGAGATTATACCCTGTAGCCAGGGTTCAGAGCTCTTGGTGCAGACCCGGGGTTGGGAAACTTTTTTCTGTAAAGGGCCAGACAGTAAATACCTTTGGTGTTGTGGGCCGTACAGTCTTTGTCTCAAGTCCTCAACTCTGCCACTGTAGCTGCTATAGACAAGAGGTAAGTGAGTGCACGGGGCTGTGTTCCAATAATACTTTATTTATAAACAGCCAGAGTGGACAAGACTCAGCCCAGAGGCCACACATCATTTGCTGACCTGTGGATTAGACCATAATTGACCCTGCAAATGGTCATGTACTTCATCCGAATGCATCCGGAAGCTAAAGTTTCTCAGGAAGACTGAACGATCAGCTCCAGAATGAAAGCTTCGGACTTAACAAACGTATTCAGTGGAAAGGCAAAGAGAAGAACTCATTAAAATGCAGAAAGCAGGGCATCTTCTTCTAGATGAGGAATCAATTCATTCTTCGCCCAGAGAGAATTAAGCTCACTGTATGAAATAAACGCATAGAATTGGGAGACAAATTTTAAAAGAAATTTAAAAAAAGAAAGACTTCCCTCTTTCCACCTCTAGATATGAGCAAATGTTAACAAGTTAATGCAGTCCCTTCCCTTGGTTTTCTTTCTCCTTCATGGCGGGGGACAACACACACTAAGAAAAGTGCACAGAACAATGACTCCATGCAGAGCAAATACAAATGTAACCGCCCGGGGTAAGAAACGCAGAGGTCTCCAACTGTCAGGGAGCACTTCCAGTTTTCAGTTTGTGTAGTGATCCTGAAGGCCGCAATCAATTCCCTCACTACAACGATTTGAATAAAACTCCTTTGCCAGCAACACAGCACAAGACAACACGTGAAGAAAGCCCGAGAACAGCACAAAGCAGAGCTGCAGAGAAGTCGTGGGTGCGCGTAGAGCCTAAAACAGGTCTGGGTACGGGGCGGCCCCCAGAAATACAGCAGAGTAGGATCTTAGCATCACGGGGACATGTACGCGCAAATCTAGCCAGCCTGTAAGTCCTCTAGGCTCAGGGACCAAAAAAAAAAAAAAAAACCATCAAGGCTTGGATATTCTTAGATACCAGATGGCCTAGTATCGACACAAAATCTTTTCTCTCCAGTGAATGGAGCTTTATTCTGGTGGTTTCGATAACTCAGGGAGACATCTGTGAAGGGTGTGGGAGCAACATATATCCCCTCCTCCCAACCTCCCCCGTACCCTTAGCCTTCTGCTCCAATATGAGAAATGGTTGTTGGAGTTAATTCCTCTGTTCACCACCATTGCCTTATTTTTCCCTACAATCAGCCATTAGGGATAAATCGTGTCCCCGACATTTAGTATACGCCAACAGCAGGCGCTAGAAGTATCTGTGGGAAACTAAATGAATAGTAGCAAAACGGCCAGGTGACTTGTCCACTTAGAATAATTGGTCTTTATTTCCAGATAACTTGAACAACGGGAAGGCAGGGTGTTTCAAAGACACGATTAGCTCTCTTGCACCACCTCTCCCATGTCTAGGAAAACAGTACGCCACAGACACAAACAGGCCTCGGTTCAAGGCCAAGTTCGGCCACTTACTAGGTCTGTAACCTTGAGGAAGTAACAGCCTGCCCGATACCGTCGCTCACGTGTACCACAAAGACGGACGGCATCGTGTACCTCAGAACTTTGCAAAGCCCAACACGGCAGAGGTAGTAACACTAGCCCACTGAATCCTGGCTCTTTTTGCTTCAAGCCTTTGCCGATGAAGGAAGTAATGCAAAATAAGTCCAAAGGTTATTCCGTTCCCAGCACAAGAGCGCGGAGGTGCCTCCCTGCTTTAGGACTAGCCCTGATGGCAATCTGGGCTGAGTGAGATTGGTGCAGCGGGGGAGAAATCCTTGGAGTCATCTAACAGAGCTTTCCCCATCATAATGGGTAGTTCCGGCTAAATGGCACGCTGAAAGAGCTTGGTCAGAACCCCAGGGACAGACTGCAGCAACCTGGTAAAGCACCCAGAGTAAGTCCTAGATTCCATTCGGAGTCTTTTCCCAGGTGAGCCAGTAGGGCCCCGGCAAAAGCCATTGGCGTCTCCAGCCCTTCTTGAAAATAGGGAGGCCCGGTGTGGCCCCCAAGGCCACCTACACAAGTGGATACAGAGACTGGGTCTACAGAGAGACTGCTAGGCTGCTCGGGATTCTGATGAGTGTATCAGAATCTCAAGTCAACACCAGAGTCACGTGCTTCTTCCTCTACTAAAGGTTTCCTCATCACCGCTCAGGACAGCACAGGAAGGAATACATCTGAGTGCCATTCCCTACTTGCCCAAATGTCAAGGGAGAGAAAAGCCCATGGAAACCCCAACAGTGATGCCCAGGGAAGTCCCAGCATTAAAGGACTACAAGTTCTCAGCGCTCCTGGTCTGCGGGCTCAGCTCTGCCCCGGGACTCCTCCTCCCCCGCTTCCCCCAGGGCTCAGTGTGGAATCCAACAGGGTGCTCGAAGGTCCTCCTACCCCTGCATCCTCAAGGGCTCAGGTCCCGCGCCCCCACCTTCACTTTGACCAAATCCCGGCTGCATGGGTAGTAGACAATCTTCCCTTGAGGCAGTTTTTCTTCTCAATCACTGGCAAGAGACTTCCTGCCAAATTTTTCTGACATGTCTTTCTCCCATTCCATTCTTAGAAAAACCAACTGAAGAGCCTTTGGAGACCTAACCAAACTCAACCGGGGGCCAGATAAGGCCCCTAAAGGCTAGGGAAGAAACATTCTATTAGGTTGACTCATGGGAGACTGCCAATATTCAGCCCTTGTAAATCTACAAAAATAACAACTTCATGTGGTTCAAGCTGGCCTGTATCAAGTCACTTTCTTTTTTTGTTTTAAAGATTTTATTTATTTGACAGAGAGATCACAAGTAGGCAGAGAGGCAGGCAGAGAGAGAGGGGGAAGCAGGCTCCCCACCGAGCAGAGAGCCCGACGTGGGCCTCGATCCCAGGACCCTGAGATCATGACCTGAGCCAAAGGCAGAGGCTTTAACCCACTGAGCCACCCAGGCGCCCTCAAGTCACTTTCTAAAAGGCTCCCAATCGCTAACCAGACGCTCTCAGAGACAGTTCCACGCCACGGTTGCAGCTCAGTGTGACCTCGAGTACCAAGTCCATGGGCATCTAATCCTATAAGGGCCCTGAGAGAGACCATATGCTGGGCGCTAAGTCACAGATGCCCAAGACTGAAATCTTACACGCGTCGTTTCTGACCACAGTGGTTTTCAACTACAAATCAACAACAGGACACCCATTAAAAAGTCCCAACAACTTAGTTTTAAAGAACCCATGGGTCCAAAAAGAAACTACAAAGGACATGGGAAACCATTTTGAATGGACTGACAAAATACAACATTTGTGGCAGGCAGTTAAAACGGCACCTAACCAAGAGTTCATACCTTCAGAGGTTATGTGAGAAAGTAAGAAAGCCCTAAAATCAATGCTCTAAGTTTCTACTTTACAAAGCTAGAAAAGGAGGAACAGAGTAAAGCCAAACTAAGAAGCAGGAAGAAAATAATGAAGAAAAATCAATAAAATAGAAATGGACAGGAAATAGGAAAAGGAAAAAAAAAAAAAACCAAAGCCAGTTTATTGTAAAGATAAATATGATCAATAAAAGTTTAGCTACACTGATTCAGAAAAAAAAAGATACAAATTATTAGCACCAGGAAGGAAAGACAGGACACCACCTCAGAGTGTCTGGATATTTTAAAAAAATGGTAAGAGAATTCTACAAACAACTTGATAAACTTGACAACTTAAAGCAGTAGTCGGCAAATTCCCTGCAGGCCAAATCAGGTTATTACATGGGTCTACACTTTGATCAGAGCAAGCCACACACCTGGGTTGATGTGCTGTCTCTGGCTGCTTTTGCACCATGAAGACAGCCTGAGTAGTTGCAACTGAGACCACATGGCCCACAAAGCCTGAAGTATTTACTATCTAACCCTTGCTTAAAAAAAAAAAAAAAAAAAAGTTTACTGACTGTGGGCTTAGATGAAATAGACAAATTCTCTGAAATACACAAATACCAAAATGGATTCCAGAAGAAATAAAACATCTGAATAACCTTGTATCTCTTAAAGGTACTGAATTTATAGTTACAGACACTGCCATGAGGAACTCGAAGTCTAGATGGCTTTTCTAGTGAATTCTATCAACTTCTAGCAAATACCGAACCCACACAAACTCTTTCTGAAAAAGAGAGGAGGAGGCAACAGTTCCCAATTCATTCTGTGAGGCCTGATACCAGAATCAGAGAAAGACAGTTTAAGAAAAGAAACTCTGGACATAAGAAACCAGCCTCCAAAAATTAGCACTGAGCTGACCACTGCATTCGGATGGACAGTTAAAACAAAAACCAAAACCCAACAAAATCTCGTAGATAGCAATATTTGAAGACTGAGAGAGAACATGGCGTGGAAACAACATCCCATCATCCCCGAGTCCTGCCTTTCTCTCAGGGCATGCTGACGGCAGAACTCTCTTCAAGTCCCATTACGGAGGGGACACCTCACCCCTGGTCTCCCCATGGCTGGAAAGGCGTATTTGCCTTCAATGGCAGTTGCACCAAGAAAGACCTATAGTCCCTTGGCTGTGTCGCCAGAGCCAAATACCCAGCAACGTGCAGAAGCGTGTCACACGTAAGTCTCCCCACGTCTCAACTAGACTTAGGTTGTCGTGACACAACCCAGCGGCAGAACCTCCACACGCTCTTCCCAGGTTCACGGGCGCCGCCCATAGGCACGGCCCTGTGCACCTGTGGCGGGCTAAGTGTGACAACTCGGTTGGGAGGGGACAGGCTCCAGCAGTGACAGGCTGTGTCAGTAACAAAATGTTTGGGGTTCTGAGACTGGGGCGGGTTCTCTCAATACCTGAGCTTCTGCTGATGACCCTAATGAGACGGGGCCCACGTCCAGCAGCGTCTAAGACTAAGAGAGACCCCTGAGGAGAACATCAGCGTGCACCCCGCTAACCATCAGCAGCCTGCCCTACGAAGGGCTCTACGAACAAATCGCTGTTCAACACGGGCGACGGCTCCCGCATCTCCCTGGGGGGGAGGCAGGATCACGGAAGCCGCCATGTGGCCTTCCCAAGGTGCTCTATTCACAGCAGAGATCGCTGGGTGAAGGCCCTTTCCGCAGCGACAAACGTGAGACGTGAGGCCGTCTCACATGGCTACTGGAAACTCGCTTGTTTACTTCCTCCCTTCCCCACCCGAGGGGAAGGTCTCGGGGGCAGGGCCCTCTGCGGCCCAGGGCTCCAGCGTGTCACGGTGCCTGGGCACAAGGCAGGCACTTGACAAATACTCGCTACGGCAGCAGCGACGGGATGACGGCGGACTGCGGGGCGCAACACTGACTCCCTAGCAGCGTGTGCTTAGAAACCGCGCGAAGCGGTCGTGCCCGAGTCAAGCGCCGTGTGGGCAGGTAACCTCGTGCAGAGGGGGCTTCCGACATCCCGCATGAGCCCCGGAGGGAGCCAACTCACCGCTAGCATAGGAGCGGCTGTCGTCCTCACACAGTTTGTGCAGCTGCTGGTACTCCTCCTGCGCCAGCTCGAACCGCTGCTGCTTAATCTGGTAGATCTCCTTCTTGGCATTGAGAGCCTCCTGCGCGACAATTAAGTACTCCTTCAGCATCCGCTCCTGCTCTCGCCGCCACTGCTCTCTGGGGTCCTCGATCTGGGTAAGCTCTGAAACGGAGAGGGGAAGAACGTAAGTGACTTCAGAGTAAGATCTTTGGGCTGACCCTCGGCCATGCAGTCATGCGACTGGTCGACGCGAAAACTCGTTCAGCGCCAGGACGCACGTGGTGGAAGCATGGAGGTTAACGAAGCTTCCTGGAGGGCGCAGCGCCTTCTGTTCGCATCAGCACAGCTGAGAGGAGAAAACTCGACGGGCACGAAAAGGCTGGCTGGAAGGGGGCTGAGGATGATTCCACACAATTTTTCACACTGTGAGTAAACGCTGGCAGAGACGAAACCAAACAAGGCCGTCACGGTCAAACTAATGGCTACTTCCAACCTCCATCTCGCTGCCTTCTTTGGCTCGGGATGCCCCCCGATCCAGCCTGCTCCCCCCGCCCTTGCCTCCACTCCACACCTGCGGCCCTCCTGTGACGTTTGTGAACGTCCTCCTCTCCTCCCCCCTATCAGTTCTCCCCTGTTCCACTCCAGCTTTCTCCCTCTGGCTCCAGGCTCTCTCCTGGGCTCCCATTTTCCCTCCCACTGCCCCCTAGACGCAGCTCCACCTGGGCAGACCCAGAGGAATTCTGAATCACTCATCCACAGCAGAACTCATTCTCACACGGTGAGAAGCATCACCTGCATCTACCCGCTCAGCCAACCTGGGACTCATCCCTTAAGTTCACTCAGAGCCCCATGAGCCTCTCCAAAATCACGCGGGCTCCCCGCCTCACCCCACCAAAGGCCCTGCTCGGTGCACTCACCAAGGTGGCCCCCCAACTCTGCTTGCAACTCTTTAGCCCATAAGCGTCTTTCAAAGCAACATCCTCCGTGTGATACAGGAGTTCCAAAAATAGCTCACCAGCTTCATTCCTCCTCTGTCTTTTCCCCAGGATGAGTTTTTCCAAAGTGCTGCTGCTTTTGTCCTCTTCTGCCCACCATGAAACCCTACCATCTTCCCAGTCGTTCTGTGAAAGTACCTCCTTTTTGAAGCCCCCTCGGCCCCCACAAGCACGGACACCTCTATTCCATGGGCAGGACGCCAGTGCTCACTGCTGGGCACGTAACTGCTTCCAAGTTTCCGTTTCCCCCTACTAAGCTCCAAGTGGCTCAAAGGTCGGCACACGGCCTCAGTCTGTGTCTAATCTCAGGACCTTCCAGTCACCCAAAAGCCAGAAGCAATTGGTAGCTGTTGACTGCAAGCTCACTGAATGCGGAATGGATGGGGCAGTCTGACCCGAAAGCTGACCCTGGGACTGAGGAGGGAGACTGAGCAGATGGGCCAGACACCTACGTTCGGGGAAGGCTCCCCTCCCCTAAGACAGAGTTCTTAGGGGATATTTCCACACAAGGATTGCCTCCGTGAAGTAAAAAAATGCAAAGCTTTGTTCCCGTTCCAAACGTAGAGACCCTGGGCTCTGGTGGCCGTTTTAACGATGACATATTGGTAAATACACAAAGGCGCCGGCAGCCAAAACAAGGGAGGGCTCACAGAAGCACAGGCAAAATGCCCCCAACCCAAATTGGAAATAAATAGGCAATACGCTCCGTGTTAACCAAGTCGAATTTAAATAAAAATGTGGAAAGAGAGAAAGAAAGAAACATAATTCTTTTAAAATGTGCCTAGGGAGCTTTCCTTGGTTTGCTAGATGGGATGCTACCTGATTCACAATTCGTTTCATAAAGCCAAACAGATCTTAATACATACATACATGCACATGTACATTTAATTAACTGTGCATGACCAACACTAGTCCAAAAAGTGGACATGACCTTGACTCCAGCAGCTGATGGGCAGATCAGCAAAGCGCGGTTTGTCCGTACCATGGCAGGGCATTCCACCGTCACGAGGAACGAAGTCCCGATTCCCGCTGCAACACGGAAGAGCCTCACACACATCACACAGCGAAATAGGTCAGACACAAAAGGCCACGTAGTATATGATTCCATCTCTACGAAATGTCCAGAAGAGGCAAACCGCCTTCCACTGACATCCCCTACGCCCTTCACACTGCCACCCCAGGCCCCTACTGGAAAGCCCCTCCAGGCCTCCAAGGTCCCATCAGGAAATAAGAAACCAAATATAACAACAATCAGGGTCCTGAGCTGGCCCAGAGCTCACATTCCGCGGGCCTGGGCAGGACGGAGTCGTGGCCGTGGCCCCGGGGTGGTTGCTGTGGCCCACGGCTGTGGCCTGCACGCTGCCCGGTGTGCCAGTGGCTCTCGGGGCCTCGAAGGTGGCCAACCCGGGGTCCCTCTGGTCAACCTGCACAGCTCCAATTTGACATCTGACTCCTCAGGGTCCATGCCTTTGAAGAGTTTTAAAGCAGTGCTGTGAAGCCTTGGGTTGTGGGGAGCAAGTTTTCGGGAATGCAGTGTTTGGCCCCCATGTACATTTTATTACAATAAGAACCTTTCTTGTTCCCGAAAAAAAAAAAGGGGGGGGGGAATTGGGTTTTCTGATGCCTTCATCACCTGCAGTGCTGAGTCATTCCACTTACACTCAGGGGCTAGAAGCAAGTCCTTGGTGATTACTCAGTTTTTGGGTTCATGGCCACGTCTGGGGTGTTAGGTGGAATCCTTGAGGGTAGATGATGGATCTCACTTCCCTGCATCCCCAGAGCCCAAAAAGTGGCCAGCACAGAGAGGCACTCTAGAACATTCCCTGTGACAGCGAGCAGGTGAGCAAGGAAAGCCCGCAACAAAGAAGGGAGCACAGAGGGACAAGGACATTGGGTTTACAAGAGAGGTGGACCAGAACGGGTGTAGGACTTGGGTGGCAGGCAGACCTTCCAGAAAGGCTGTGTGAGGTAGATGCCCCCGCCGTTCAGAAACACCACCTGGTCTCGGAGAGACGGAAGCCTGGGGGAGAGGCCCCGGGGCACACGTGCCCAGGCCCACAGGGCCAAAGCCCTCACCCCGGGAGCAGACCACCAGCAGCCGGGAAGAGAGGCCAGACAGCAAGATACCTCGAACATAGTCGTGAGGCACCAGGTCAGCTGGCCCTCAGCGGGAACCTCACTGAGCACCGCGCTCCGCCCACCGGCCAGTGGATTTACCCAGAAGCCCTCCTGCCCCTTCAATAACTGCCCGGGAGGGCCGATGAGCCGGGGCACCCCCTCTCCCCACCGGCCAGTCTTTGGGTCAGCGCTGCAATCAAGCTCAAGGCTGACCACTGCGTATCAGGAATCCCACTGCCCCAGGACGAAGAAAGGAAGTCTTGCCACTCAGGTTCCCAAGCGCTGACTCGGGAGGCTGGCCAAGAGGTGCCAATGTGGGAATCGGCCCTGAAGACACCAACCTGGGTCGACTGAGGGGACGGGAGGGGCCGTGGGACAGGAGCAAGGAAAGAGCTTCAGGTCACTCTCGTGGTCCACATTGTGCAGCCTCGGGCCCCCCTAGCCTCCCCCACACTGAATACACTGAAGGACAGAAAACCCGCCGAGGGAAAGCCATGCTTCATGTCCCCAGGAGTGAAAAATGATGAACAACAGAAACACTGAGGGTAGCCTGAATGAAAATGGGAGTGAGTACAAAAGTGGGAATCTGAGAGAGAAGGGGAGCCTCCCGTGGGATCAGATCGAGGAAGGCTGATGAACGGACAGCAAGCCAAGAGCGAGGGGCAGAGAGCAGAACGGAGCCCGTGAACCAGGGTGTGCCCACGTCGGCCCCACAGCCACTCGGGGGGCAGCTCGTCTTCTGTGGTGGTCTGTCCTAACCCAGCATATGAAGTTCAGCAGCAGCCCTGGCCCCAGCCCGCTAGATGCCACCAGCTCCTCTCCCAGGCGTGACAATGGAAAAAGCCTCCAGACATTGCCAAGTGGTTCTGGGAAGCAAAATCAGCCATGGTTGAGAGCCACAGCTCTACCCAATTCTTCCAAGAAAGCTGGCGTGCTCAGGGACCCACTGTATTATTTTAGCTGCAGTCTTTACCCAGTTTCTGCCTTCCCAAAGATCAAAAAGGGTTGGTATATTAAAGTTGAAACTGACTGTGTAAGACAAAATGAAGTTAAGGTAATCACTTGGGCATTTATTGTCCCAAGAACTTGTAAGCTCCACTTCGCAGTAAACAACCTTCTTATTATGAAAGATATTTCTATTTCCAGACTGCCTGGGAAATGTATTCCTTTTATTAGGCATTAAAACCCCCCATTAAACATATTCCGTGCAGTCCTGGGCAACACACAAATAAGGTATCACACAACAGCTTCACTTTTTGAGAACTCCACAGACAACAACTTCAGGTTACATTTACAAAATCTAGCTTAATGCTGCACCGGATAGTAACGGCTGTCTCAGCTCTACAAAGACAGTTCTTAGCAGACCTTGGATCGACATGAAAACTCGTTCACATATAACTCAAATGTGGGAGTCTACTTACTATTTATGTGGTCCATGTAATAAATTCCAATCTGTTTATCGTATACAGTCTCCCATCCTAAGGGAAGTTCATCCCCAACACAATCGGCAAAGGTCAATGGCTTTGTTATCCTGCAAAATAAAATTATGAAAGCAAATTTGAAAGGTCAATTTCATTAAGTTTGCTGAATCGACTCCAGAACTAGGTCTTAATATGAAATTAGATATTATCTCATCTAACTGACTGCTTCTGCTCCAACTATTAAGTTGGGAAATTAATTCACGGGCTTTGTCTGAACAATACTCAGCAACAATAGCATTCCCATCTCAAAGTGCGACTTTAAATAGCGGCGAAAATAGATATGGACAGTTACGAAACAAGTAAAATGAGCATCTTCTTCTAAGCAGTGCGTTTCCCGGGCTGACGGCGCTGGAACCCTCTGTAACAGAGCACTCGTGGTTTGCTCTCGTTCCCTTACAAATCTCCCCCCACCCGCCCCAATTGTCTGTTTCTGTAATGACCGCTTGAATCTATCTAAAATGTACTGGTAACTACCAGAGGTCATCAGTTAAGGAGTTAAACATTAACCACAAACCAAAGGCAGAAAGCCCAGCATGCCTGGTCCCCAGACAAGGAGGTACGACTCCATACTGCCCGTGGTCCTTAGACTGTAAGAGTCGAGATCACAAAGGGTCCTTTTTGTTTTCTGGAGAAAAACAACAAATGCACATTGTCTACAGACCTCTCTCCTCTTTGAAGCAAATGTGACTGAGGAAACCTTGGCTTGACATAGATAAAGGGTTTCCAGATGGGTGTCTTTAGGGAGCACCGCCCCCCTCCCCCACATCCCATGATCACATCGATTGATAAGACAGCTGCTATATAAAATAGGCCACGCCTTATAATTGTCTGAGCCTGGGCAGCTATCTCCTTGGCTATCTCTATAAATGCATGGCAATCGGATAACCTAAGTTGCACTAACTCAGTCCTCCCACGTGGTCTGTTCATGTCCCCGGCCCTGGGAAAGCAAGATACCACGGCCGCGGCCAAAGCTCACAAGACCAGTATGAATGCGGAACATGGTATTTCCCCAAACTGGTTAGACAACCAGGCTCTGTCCCTCCCAGGGGCATTTGGAAGCCAACAAACCCATTGGAATGGCGGAGATTGTAACTCGTCTTCATTTTACACAAAGGTTTAAGACAGTTGAGTCAATACCGGACAAGAAAAATGCAGACACTAAAATCCACCGCAGACAGCCCGCTAAATACAACACAAACAAATGCACGACATCACAGGATGAGCCCACCGTCCGCCATCTGTCCCATCCCGCAACCCTGCGGTCCGAGGCACGGGTCCCCGCAGGCCACGAGTAGCGCAAGCGGCGCGTTCCAAGTCGAGCAGGTCACGGCAGGGCGCTGTGCAGGAGGCCGGGCCCGAAGGGGACCGAACTACAACAAGAGCAGTGCTACTTTAAGATACATGGACTCCTGAGCACATCGTCATTCCAGATTCACATACAAAGGGGCATTCTTTTTTTTTCTTTCTTTTTTATTTATTTATTTGACAGAGAGAGAGATCACAGGTAGACAGAGGCAGGCACAGAGAGAGGAGGAAGCAGGCTCCCCGCTGAGCAAAGAACCCGATGCGGGCCTTGATCCCAGGACCCTGAGATCATGACCTGAGCCGAAGGCAGAGGCTTTAACCCACTGAGCCACCCAGGTGCCCGAGAAAAGGGGCATTCTGAGCATGTTCACATCTGTGACCTCATTTCATCAGCAGAGGTGGGAAACCTAACCTTACAGCACTACTGAGCCCAACTGACTTCCTAATTCAGAACTGTTATGCACCGATTTTAAGCTCCTATTTTCAATTTTCGATCCAATAAACAATGCAGGTAATCCTAATAGCCCTTCCATATTTGTTGGTCCAAAAATAAAGAAAGGACACGTCTAGCGTCTCGGTGAATTTTATTTTGGCTTGATACCGAAGCTGTGTGTCTCGGATTCCACTCTCTCCAGACAGAGCACGGAGTCCACACGGCCACCCACAGAATCAGTTCACGGTCCAGCTCACGCCAGAAGCAAAGGCCTCTGCACCCACAGAGAGCTATCAAGGCCTTGCTGTTGGTCTCATCGAGCCACAGGGCCCACGCTCTGGCCCATCTACTCCCCTGACGGTCGTCTCAACAGGCTCAATGACGAAGTGTTCCAGCTTCCAGCAGACAGAAGTGGTCAGCTGGAAGGCAAAGATAGGGACCCCTGAGGCAGGACGAATACAGCGAAGGAGCCAGGGGACAGCAAGGAGAAGCGCAGAAACCCACTCCCCGGCTTCGGCCACCACACTGTGGAACATGGGACACCCAGGTCAGCCAGCTTCTGGGATGGCTCCCAATGCTTCCTGCCTCCTGAGCTCCATGGCCTCATGTACTCCCCTCCCCCACTGAATAGGGTTGGGCTGTGTGACACTCAAGCAGCCCAGCGAAGAGACCCCAGTGGAGAGGAATGGAGGCCTCCTGCCAACAGCCAGCACCGGCCTGCCAGGCACGTGACTAACCCACCTCGAGAGTGGGCCCGCAGCAGTAGGTAACCAATAAAACGCTAAGCTCTCACATCCCTTCCCAGTCTATCAGATACTGTGGTGGACATTTGGGTGACGATCCAGGCTGTCCTCTATTGGGAGGCACTGTGATGCACAGATGCTTTCTTTGTCCTATTTAAAAACATTAAAGTATGGGTGCCTGGGTGGCTCAGTTGGTTGGGTGACTACCTTCGGCTCGGGTCATGATCCCGGAGACCCAGGATCGAGTCCCACATTGGGCTCCCTGCTCGGAGAAGCCTGCTTCTCCCTCTCTCACTCCCCCTGCTTGTGTTCCCTCTCTCGCTGTGTTTCTCTCTGTCAAATAAATAAAATCTTTAACAAATAAATAAAAAATAAAAACATTAAAGTAAACATCTACGCTGCCCTTCTGATTCATCCATCTATGAGGACAGAGCCTCCGGGTTTCCAGAGAGCTACAACTTCATTGTGTATAGCCACATTTTGGCATTTAATTACGGCACTGAGAACGTCTACGTTTATTGTCCTAATCGTCATTCCAACACGTTTACGGGACAAAGAGTTCAGCACATGCCACCATAAACACCTGAAACCATACCAATATCAAAATGATGTTTTCCTCCCGAGAAAGGTGTCAGCGGGGAACATTACTTCAGTGAGAAGCCAATCACTTCAGATAAGCTGCTCGGTTTTCGCACGTATTGGATCACGTTGCTAGAATGAGGAGAGCTGAGCAACTCGTGCTTCCCTTTTCATTGTCAGAAGGGCAAAGTCTGGGAGTCTGCAACAGTGGAGTTCTTTTAGTATTAGCTTTTCAGCGAGGAGTGCTTTCTGGCCGTTGAGGCTAAAAAGCAGGATTCCTGCGTGTCAGGCCAAGGCCGGAAGCCACATGGCCGCGATCGCATCTGTGGCTAGAGACAATCAGCACCCTTGGCACAGTGGGAGGCTTCCTCCCGGACGATCCTGTGACCTGTCATGCCGCTAGTGGCCATCCCTCCAGCTGGGTGGAGACTCCTATGTCAATGGCTCTCCCTCAAGAGCATGTGGCTCCCGACAAGTGCCCAGGGCCGAGGGCTAGGCAGGGTAAAGCCCTGGGCTACTGTTCCAAGGCCTCCCCAAGGCAAGCCTGGGGTTTTGTCACCACTCACCGGTGTGCCGGCCCAAGTTCCTGAGTCCCCATCTCTCCAGAAATTTTTTGTTAAAGATTTTATTTATTTGAGAGAGAGCAAGACAGAGAGAAAGCATGAGCAGTGTGAGGGGCAGAGAGAGAAGCAGGCTCCCCGCCCAGCAAGGAGCCCGATGTGGGACTCGATCCCCAAACCCTGGGATCATGACCTGAGACGCTTCACCGACTGAGCCCCCCAGGTGCTCCTCTCCAGAAATGTGATGTTAGATTTTTTCCAACTAACTCCTTCCCACACTCACATGCAAACTCAGGGGCATTTCTGTTTCCATCGCAGAAGGTTTGGGAACTACGCCTACCTAGGAGAAGAATGTCCTTTCATACCAGCACTCAAAAACAACCATCATTCCCATTTTGGAGCATTTTCCTCCATCTTTTTTCTGTGTTCTTTGGGTTTTTTTTTCCCCCGGACATAATCATGATCGCACAGTATATACAATTTTCTATGCTGCCTTTTCCACTAACTTTGTAACAGGTATACTTATTAATTCATACCCTGAGTCTCCCCCAAAATTACTGGAGATGGCCTAACACCATGGCCTAAATATTCTGCCTCCCTCGTTATCAATTCTCTGTAAACAGCACCCAGAACAGCTAAATAGATTGAGCTCATTGAGAACAATTATCCTGTCTCAACTGTCTTTGACCCCTAGTAGTGACCTCGGAATAAAGAGCTTGCATTTTTACCAACAGTTTGCTAAGCGTTTGAATACAGTTCACCTAAGCACTCTCCTATTATTGACACACCTCCTTTATTTCCTATTTTCTGCTAATATAAATATCCATAAGCACTGCTTTGGAAAACAGTGCAGCAATTTCTCAAAACGGTTCAACACTGGGGTGCCTGGATGGCTCAGCTGGTTAGGCATCTGCCTTCGGCTCAGGTCCCCTCACCAGTCCCCTCACTCCGTCCCCCAATCTGAGCTACCCCAGCCAGGAGAGGTGCCCTCAAGCCCCCCTCACAGGGATTCCCACCGCAGAGTGTCCCCTTAGTGAGCGGCCCTCCCCAGCCTCAGCAGAGGGAGTGAACACACTCTGCTGGCCAATCTCACCAGAGTTGGTCCATGACAAGGGAGAGAACGACAGACAGCACCGATACTGGCTTCTTTCGGTGCCCGTTTGCCTATCCTTCTGCTTCTCTCTGGGCCTCGGTTTCTCAATCTTCAAAACGCAGATGAGCTAACAAACCTGCCAGTCGGAGCGTGGAGACCAGCCCCGTCCGTTCCCCTTCCCGCCTCTCTCTCAGTTCTCCCGCAGAACTGCTTCAGACTGTATTTGTCTCCTTTTGTTGCTACAACAAAGTCATGACAAACTTGGTGGCTTTAAACAAAACACATGTACTATCTTCCAGTTCTGGAGGTCACACGCAGCGCTTGCTTTCACAGACCCAAAACCAAAGTGCCAGACTGCCCCCCTTCCGTAGCCCTAGGGGGGAACGTGTTCTCTTGGCTTCTCTGGCAGCCTCCATCTTCGAAGTTGGCCACGGCTAGGCAAGTCTTTCTCAGGACGCCACCTCTCTGGTTTTCCCTCTCCCACTTACAGCAACCCTCGTGATGACACTGAGCCCACCTGACTTGGTCACACCTGTGAAGTCTCTCTTTGGGTGACACAGTTGCGGTTTCCAGAGATGAGGACGTGCACATGTTGGGAGGCCGTTATCCAGCCAAGCGCAGCCTGCCGCCGGGGAGAGCAGTCGGTGGGGGTCTGGGGCCTCCAATACGGAGCCGTCCTTCCCGGCCAGGCACAGGGGCCGGAGTGACTGCGACGGTGGGCAGCAGAAGGTGAAGGCACAGAGAAAAGGTTCACCACTGAGTCTCCACACATCTTCCTCACCAAAGGGAGACCAGGATGATCCTAGGGCACTTGCTCGACCTGTTCCAGTCTCCCAGAACGAGATCATTGTTGTATTTCCAGTCCGTGCTTGTTTTTAATATGCTCTTTAGAGGGGACACCATTTGTCTCCACTTCAGTTCCAAAGCAACACTCAAGAAATTATAACGACTTCCCTTCAAATTCTCTGACCTACCTGGCTTTCAGTGAGCCTCAGCCTGCTGGAATAGGGCCATCAACTTAACATGGAATTTAACGTGTAACAGCGACTTAACATGACATGATTATTGAGATTATAAGCAGATATTTTACATTTTTTCCTACAAAGTCTACGTTTTACACTCAGAGCCCATCTCATTTGGGGCTCACGACAACGGGCGTGTGCAATCTGCCACGCGGCTGAGGTTACGGGGCTGGACGGCACAGCTCTGGGGTCTCACCTCACTCTGTCATCGTGTGATTCCATGAAAGATCACAGCAAAACCCACCCACTGAGATGGAGAGCCCTTAAGAAATATCAAGCCTGAAAGGCCATCTTCCATAAGCCCCTGGTGGGGTTCTTAAAGGATTGCTTAAGGCTTCTAAGACCACACAACCTCATGCAAGCAACTCTTTGCTTCCTTCCCGCCCCTCGCTGTCCACCTACACTCTCAGAACCCCCGGGGACTGCTCGTCCCCAACGTGGATTGTGCTTTCCCTTTGCCATGCTTCCCTCCCATCCTCCTCCTACTCAGATCCCAGCCCGTCTCCCAACACGTGGCCCAGATGCCTCCTGTCCGGACCCAGCCCATCCCAGCAGGAAGTCAGCTGGCCATTCTATGGGCCAGCCTCAGCACTTTCTCTCTCCTCCTGGGACATCTGTTAAAACTGCAAGCAGAACGCGGTTATCCGTTCAGGTCACATGGTATCTCCACCCCTAGGTGTCTGTTCCTTCTAGGCAGGAACGGCAACTCTTCCCACTCTGACCCACCCCCACAGGGCTCCAGGGAGTGTCCCCTAGGTGCCCCAATGGCACACACACGGGGGGGGGGGGGGCGGAGGGGGCACGGACTTGACCAATGGTGAATACAGTGTGCCTCCACATGTATGTCTATGGCAGCGCTAGAGCCGTTTCTAGATGTCTCTGTCTCGACAGAATAAGCTCAAGGACAGACGCACAGAGCTGAGGCCTGAGAGACTGGATCCCAGGGAGTGGGCTGCAGCGTGGCAGATGCCTCTCTTCCTCTTGGGGATGGGAGTAACAGGTGCTCAGGATCTGTTTACCAGTGCAGTAGGAAACATGGGCTTGTCGAGTTAGAAACGGCATCCTTGGCCCATGGTGCTAAGTGAGGGGAGCCAGTGCACACCAAGGGGCCCTCACAAGGAGATCCAAAGCCAGCTCTGGGTCCTCCGAGATTCCCCAGCTGCCCCCAAAGCCCATGTGCCCACCCTGTGCCCGCACGAAGCAGCCCTCGGTGCCCAACTGCTGCAGACGGACCCAGCTGGTCCTCGTCCCTGGGCTCCAGACCAGGCGGCTGGTCACCAGGGAGAACCCCGGCCCTGGCAGGTCTCGGCAGAGAGGACAAATGACGACTTTCAGGAGAGCCTGGCTTCTGCAATCTGTCTTTTCCAAGGAGGAACCAGAAAAGCAGGCATTCCAAAATACACACAAAGACAGAAAGCAGATCCGTGACTGTGAGGGGTCGGAATAGGAAAGGGGCACATGCCGGGGAAGGGGAACGGTGGGACATGGCAATATTCGAAAACCTACACAGTGACGCTCATGCAGCTGAAACGCATTGCACGACACTGAAATAGGTGAAGCCTGTGCTATATAAATTATACCTCACGAAGAGTGTGTTAAAATCTACACAGGGCGCTTGGGTGGCTCAGTCGTTAAGTGACTGCCTTCGGCTCGGGTCATGATCCTGGAGTCCTAGGATCGAGCCCCGCATGGGGCTCCCTGCTCAGTGGGAAGCCTGCTTCTCCCTGTCCCTCTGCCTGCCACTCCACCATGCTCGTGCTCGCTCTCTCTGTGTCAAATAAATAAAACCTTAAAATAAAAAAAGTCTGCACAGATGCATTGAGATTCTTCCTAAGTAGGTCATTCACAGTGGAAGAAACAACTTCAGGATTCTGAGTCCTATGAAACACTCTGGACACACACACTGTCATCTCACCTTAGGCTGTTACAGGCATCTGGCGATTCTGATCCAGATTCCAAGTTAAAGCTCATCAATGTCCCCAAACGTCCTCCAAACAGCTGGACACATACTGACACAGTCTCTAAACTAATCATTTCCAACCCTCCGCATGCATTTGTCACGTTACTCCAACCGGGCACTCGTGCCATAGTCACAACCCATTCGTGAGCGGTGAAAACCACTGAGTAGGTCCCAATCAGTCTTTAGTTTAAGAAGCAAATAGGAGAGCACATCACACCTCATGGGGGTAGGATGGTACGTGCAGTGTTATGAAATTTTTCTTCTGGTTGTGCACGTGCTGCAAGGGTCCTTCCCTCCTGCAGCAGTCAGCAGTGCTTGGACAGGCAATGCTCGGGGACACGCGTCGAGGTGAGTGAGCACTTCGGGGCCAGGGCTACGGCCTACCTCCTAGCTGGTCTCACAGACACAACTGGAAGTGTGCAGCCGCACCCACCAGCCCCGGGGCCAACCCACCTGGTGCTCTGGCCACACAGGTGGAACCTCCCTTAATCAGCGCAATTTTGAGAGATGAGTCCATTATCATCACCCCCACTTCACCTAGGAGGACACTGAGCTCAGGGATGTGAGCCTACGCCGCGGCCAGACCAGCCCCAGCACTGGGAAGGGGCCCTTGCGGGTCACCAGCCGGCTCCCTGAAGGCCCACTGGGTTCACAGGGATTCCAAGCAAAAATGAAAGGGCCCCAAGAGCCCATCAGGCAGCAACCACCATTCCTGGGGCAAACGCTAGGAATAAAGACGCCGTCAGAATACGCGTACACCTCCTTTTATCGCACTTGGCGAATACTGTGTTTTTTTTACTGATCGAAGGTTTGTGGCAACCCTGCACAGACTAAGTCTGTCCGCACCTTTTTCCCAACAGTGTTTGCTCACTTCACGCCTCTGTCACATTTTGGTAATTCTCGCAATATTTCCAACTTTTTCATTATTATATTCATTACCATGACCTGTGATCCGTGATCACAACTCACGGAAGGCTCAGATGATGGCCAGCATTTTTTAGCAATAAAGTTTGTTATAATTACGGTATGTGCACTGTGTTGGAGACAATCACACTGTTGCACACTTAAGAGACTACAGTACAGTGTAAATATAACTTTTATATGCACTGAGAAACCAAGCAGCTCACTCGGTTCACTTTATCAGTGGCATTCGCTTTCGTGCAGTGTTCTGGAACCCAACCCAAGGTGTGCCTATAAACGTCTATGAAATAATCTTTATCTCCCTTACTCTCCTGGCACACTTCTAGTGGTGATGACTCTGATGGGAGTACAATTATGGAAGGGAATGACCACCTTATTTCTAATATGGACAAAAGGCTAGAGGAGGGAACTTAAGTCTTTTAAATATAAAATGTAGTGTTACAGAAGCTTGATTCCTAACCCAGTATCAAATACAACTGACAAGAAGGGATATTTAAAAATCAAAAGGGCAAGTTTTAAGGAAGGGTTTGGTGGGGGGAGACATAATAACAATTAACGGAAGAAGTAAATTCAACTGAGATGAGAGAGGAAGACCTCACAGGCCGAGGAGAGCCAGAGGCCCAACAATAACATTCTTTAGAAATGGCGTCACAGGGGGAGGGGACCAGGGAGGGTCCTGGCCATTAGTTCAGACAAGCTGCACACGGCGGTGACGTCACAGTCCTCTGGGCTCTGGGATCTCAATTTCAGCTTTGCACACAGCGCCCAGATCAAGCTCGCCCCTTCAAATGGTTCCCAGGTGCAAAGGTCCTGCGCCAGACTTTTATGAGTGAAAGGATTTTACCGTGCATCCTTTCTTGCACTAATCACCTCTCCCCTCACCAAAGCAGCCAACTTTTCTGCAACCTATTTTCTTTTTGGCATGAAAATTCCATCCTTCTTCTAAAGGCATCTTTGCGTATCTCACCAACTGAATCCACAAACAGAAGCAAAGGGGGAAATGCCTGAACATCTAAGACACTCAGTCATCCATCACACTCCTTTGGAGAAACACAGGCCAGGAGAGGATATGTGGAATAGTTAAGTTCTCAGGGACTGCCGGGTCTTTCAGGTCTCAGAGCTCCTTGGGAATCTGAGATAAGCCGCTGATCTCCTCCCTCAGATGTATGCAAAATGTTGTCAATCCGGGCAGTCCAGTTTCAGGATCCCCGTTCCCAAGGCTCCCCGCCCTGGGGAAGAGGCACCAGGTAGAGAGTGCAATTCTGGGGGATGGGCGGATTCACAAGCCGGCAGAAGGTACAAAGCCCTAGAGAGGAGCACCCAAGGCTGCTTCTGACCTACCGGGGAGAGCACAGGAGGCTGCCAGAGCCACGCAGGCCCGTGCCAGATGAACTAGGGACCTGCCCTGGCCCCCAGCAGATGTCGCCAGGGCGGGTGTGGCAAAAGGGAGCCTCCCCAGGAAGGCGCGGGCCGGGCCAGCCTGACGAGGCCGGCCGGGCTGCTGCAGACCGTGGGAAGTGAGGAGGAGCCAGGAGCCGAGGCGGGGCACACAGGCCTCAGGCGTCAGCAGATCAGCTGTCGGGAAAGATGCAGGGCTGCAGAGAAAGCGAAATGCACCAGGAAGGATCAGAGGGGTGGGCAGAAAAGGATGAAGCTGGAGGAGCCTGGGGGTGGGGGTGGGGGGCGTGACAGAGCCAGGACCTTGACTGTGGGAAGTGGGCATGCCCAAGGAGGCCGTGAGCTCCAAGGAGAGTAACTGCCTACTCGGCCAGGCCACCGCCCCATTGGCTCCGTGACCCTGCAGGGGTCCCCGGGAAGTCACATCAGGGAAGTCAGGTTGGGGAAGCTGCTGCATTAGAGGTCTTTGGCGCAGCCCCATCCAAGGGGTCACTGGTTAGCGGTGGGAAGAGCACCCTGAGCCGGGGCCCAAGGACGGCCTGGACCTCTGCACCGTAAAAAGCGACCCCCAAAACAGCAGGTGCACAGTCGGCAGTCATTCTGCTCAATACCAAGGTGCAAGAATCGTTAAAAAAAAAAAAATAGGGGCGCCTGGTTGGCTCAGTTGGTTAAGCGACTGCCTTCGACTCAGGTCATGATCCCGGAGACCCGGGATCGAGTCCCACATCGGGCTCCCTGCTCGGCGGGAAGCCTGCTTCTCCCTCTCAGTCCCTCTGCTTGTGTTCCCTCTCTAGCTGTGTTTCTCTCTGTCAAATAAATAAATAAAATATTTTATAAATAAATAAATAAATAAATAAATAAAGTGCTCAGAGCAGGACTGCAAGCAAGCATGAATTGGTTTCATAGTGAGCCCCAGACTGTCCATCAGCATGGAACCTGGGAGGGCACAGCAAATACATCATGTTGTGACAACTACTTGAAATGCGATGCCACTCGGACCTGAGCCTCACCAGCTCCAGTGCCTCTCCCTCGCGTGCTCTTGCCACCCTGGCAAAAACTTCTGCATCCTGGAGCCTCCGGAAGACCCTTCGTGTCCCTAAGCACCAGCGTGGGGACACAAGGGCCGGCCCAGGGAGCCCCGGGCGAGCCCCTCTGGCTGGGCACGCTGGATTGGAGTTTGTTTCCTTGGAAGACACACCCGGGCCCTCTCCAAGGCTTTCCCCCCGTTTTAAAGCCACCATCAGGAAGCCCGCGTAATCATCCCTTCGGCCCTGCCAACCGGGACGGCGGTGGCAGCAGTGGCCGGGGCTCCTTCCCCAGGTGGGCACGCGGCCCCACCGGGGGCACTGGCCGGGAGAGCCAGGCAGGACTGGCCACATACCCCAAGCACAGCAGCCGCATGTCCTCCAAACAGAAAGCAACACTTAGAACGAGTCACCGCTTTTCTGAATACATTTGTTCTCTCAAACTTGTCAATGCCAGTCTCCAGGACCAAGGCACGAGCACTTGGAGCGCGAGCCCATCTCAGAGTTCAGTACTACCGGCGAAGAGCGCAGTCAGGATGAATCGGGCCTGCCGAACTGCACAGGCAGAACCGCCGGGCGGCCCCTCGGATTCCCAGGACACCGCTCACCAGGACCCGACAGCGAGTTCCTTTTGCTGAAGCAAACCTTACGTGCCTGAGGTCTGCTTCGTGGTGTCAGGGGACACGAGAAAAGAAGTCATTCTCAGGACCAGAAACCAAGCAAGATCAAGGGGCTCTCGGACATAATGGCCCGACAATCCAGTCACAGAGAGTGAGACTGCAGGGACACAGGCCTCCGTGAAAGCAGCCCAATGCTCTAAACCCTGAAATGCCCCTAACTCATCTCACGCTGAGCATCTGTGGCCCCCTTTCCCTGGAGAGACCGCCTCACCACAAGCCCAGGCAATCTTGGTCCCAATAGTCTGCTCTGTTCTGAATCTTCGCTTAAGGACAAGTGTCTTCGGATGCCCCCATTAATCTGTGCACACCAGAGTCAAGGATAATAGAGGTCTTGCCTTCCTAGAGCAAGCACCGTAGAACAGGAGTGTACCGTGCTGGGATGGAAGAAGGCAGAGAGGGTAAGCCGGAGGGGTGGAATGAAGGATGGATAAAGGAATGGAGGGAGGGATGGGGGGATGCACGAATAGTTGGATGAGGGTCTGTGGAGGCACAGATGGATGGATGGATGGATGGATGGATGGATGGATGGATGGAAAAATGGATGGACAGATAGGAATGGATGGACAGAAAAGCATGAACAAAAGGATGGGGGGCTGCAGGGACAGGTGAGTGGATGAAGGGATGGATGGAAGAAGGAAGGGAGGAGTGGACAAAGAACTCATCTATATAGACCAGCGGGGAGGACAGTTCTTAAAAAGGAGGAAGTGAACAGTCTGAGTTAGGGGGACGGGAGGGCAGCCTAGTCCCTTCATGTCTTAATCAGGCTTTATTTCTTTAGATTGCTTTCTTAACCAGGAGGCTGGAACATAAAGCAAGAAGGAGCCAGACTCAAGAGTGACCACGCACCGACCGACCACAGAGAAGTCGCCTCAAAACTTGTTATTGATTTGATTTTCAGCCGGGCCACGTTGAGAAAGGGCGGGCTATTTGGGGGTGCCAGAGAGAGGCGTTCCTGGCCACTGGCCACTGCGGCAGCCACTAGCTACACATGGCTACTTAGTATTAAACTAATTAAAATTAAATAAAATTAAAACTTCATCCTTCAGCCATACCAACCACACTTCAAGTACTGCAGAACCGCACGTGGCTGGTGGCTACGATCCTGGACAGACGCTGAGAAATAAGCCAAACGGCCAACAATAAGGACAGGACCCAATAAATTAGGGCACGCCGACAAGCATTAAGAGCTATTCACTGAGTACATGCTACATCCCAGACTTTGCTCAGGCGCTGTGGATGGATGGAGCAAACACCAAAATGGAATTCCTGGCCTTGGGAGGCCTACCTGGGATAATTTTTAAGTGTGTTTAATAACATTGTATATGTGCATAATAACATTATAATAGGGGCACCTGAGTGGCTCAGTTGGTTAAGCGTCAACTCTTGA
Source organism: Spilogale gracilis (assembly GCA_004023965.1). NCBI lineage: Eukaryota > Metazoa > Chordata > Mammalia > Carnivora > Mephitidae > Spilogale > Spilogale gracilis. Next base: position 174,670 of record PITA01000553.1, read on the forward strand.
TTTCAACTCAGGTCGTAGACTCAGGGGTCCTGGGATGGAGCCCCACATCAGGCTCCCCACTCAGTGGGGAGTCTGCTTGAGGACTCCAGCTTTCCCTCTCCCTCTGCGCCCCAGCTCGCACACATGTGTGCACTCTCTAAAATAAATCTTTAAAATCTAATAAATAAATCTTTAAAAAAAACCACAGCAGTAACTTAGAAGTGTTTTGATTATTAGTCAGGGAGAAAGAGTGGCTACAAGATTAGTGACTGTATGATCATGTTTCGGTTCCTCTGTTTACTTTCGAAAAGCAAAAATGCTAGAGAGGACACCCGAGCCCAGCAGTGTTTGCAGGGCAAGGGCTGGACGGAACTGTGGTGCGGTTATACAAATAGATCATTTTTTAAAGGCACAGTTTACCCCAAGTCCCACATGGCCCCGTCTCCCCTCCTCTTCCCATGGCCCCTCCAGACAAGTGTGGCCGCCGCGGCCTTCCTCTCGGGGTCCTGCCTCTCTGCCTGGGACAAGGGCGAGCCAGGGAGCGCGGGACACCGCAGCCCCCAGGGGCCACCTGGGCCCGCAGACGTGTTTGGTCTGGTTTGCAGCGCTGGCCCTCAGAGTGTTGAGCCAAAACCCACTCGAGCTGCCAACATTTTAATTCAGAAGATCTCATTTCAAACACCTGAATTTCTAACTCTCTCCAACATCGAAGAACTGGCCCAGGGGGCTCACCGTCCCCAGAGACGAAAGATGACTAAAGCCAACGAGGGCCAACCCCGCTGGGAGGGGCCACTCACTAGCGCGCCGCGGTCCCTGCCGCTTGCTGTTGCCACTTGCTGTTGCCTCCAGCATCTGGCCGTTTGGTGGGGCCCCCAGCCCCGGTGGGCATCTGCGTCTGTACTCACCGCACCAAGGGGAGGCGCAAAGGGGGGAAATCCTTTCCGGAGACCAGCAGGGCAAACGGGGCAGGCACAAGGAGCTCCTGCCAAGCAGAGGGGCGCACAAAGCTTGGTATAAATGATGCTCACCATCTCAGGCACGGAACTTAGTCTGAGGATGAGGCAGTGGGGGGCCCCATACCTAGGACACCATAAAGGGCTATTCATTTGTCTAAATCTTCACTGCAGGAAAGCTGTCTGAGATGTTAGGTGCCAGGAGTTTCCTCAAGGACTTCATCTCAGCTGGGAGCAAATCACTAACAGCCACAGGCCAACAAATCCTTTCGATGTTGGGCACAGAGTGCTCCGGAAACTTCGAGGAGGAAGTGATCCAACATGAACATCAATTATTTTGATGGTCAGCAGAACATCAAATCCTTAGCCCCGTCTCGTTGCTCCAAAACAGTAACACAATAGCATCGGTAGCTATTCTGCCTTTCCTTCCCTTTTACAGATCTCAACGTTGCTGGTTTCCAAGACTAAGGCTCATCGGCCCAAGGTTCATAGAGGGGTTGAAATCATCAACGAATACTCCTTTGTACCTGTGAACAAGAGGGAGCCCAGGAGAAAGTGCATTTGTGCCCCGGCTGCAACTGGAATCATCGAGGAACAACAGCTTTTAAATGTTCTTTAGATCAGTGGGACGGGAACTGGGCATCGAGACCTCCACAGAAGTGATGCTCAAAGGCATGTAAGCCCCTCTGTGTCCTGTGTGTGAGCAGGGTCCAGAAGCCTATCTGGGCAGCGGGTGATCAGTGATTTTCACCAGCATCTGCTTTTCGAACTGAGAATTCCACCTTGAATACTTAAAGTACTTTCTGAACTGCAATCAAAGAATTATTTATGCACCCACTCTGAGGATGGCATTGCCACACTCGCCGGCTGCAGGAAAAGCTCAAGGAAACACGAGGGCAAACCCAGACGGAAGGCAGTCTGGCAGAAAGGAAAGAAAAGAAAGCACCAAACACGTGGGCTACTACCCATGTCTCATGAAGATGGGCTTCTGCGCGGAGTCGACGGTAGAATGCAATGCTTACCCCACAGCCAGCTTCTCCTTTTCTCGTGGGGAGATGGTAGTTCTCACATAGTCCCTAACGTCTAACCCTGGTACAGAGAGCACGTGCTAATAGGCAGGCGATGCACGGCTGGCCGGGAGATTGTCCAAACCACACTGCAGGGCCGTCATCCTCTGAGGTACATACGGATCCTATCAAAAATGTGCAGTAAAGCCACCTTGCGCCCTAACTTGGAATTTCATAAAACAACGGTAGTTCCATGGCAATGAATCCCTTTGAGGCGATCTTTTTCTTTTCCTTTCCCACCCATCAAACCCGTATCCTTAGGAGTCCCTCTGTGGTTCCCAAAGCCTGTAGGAAGTAAGTCCTTTCAGACCAGCTGGAGACATGGAAGGAGGACGGCAGGTGGCGGCCCAGAGAGGAAGGTACGGGAAGGAAGAACCATGCCCGCTGAACATGGCTGGCTCTCAGCTCCTATGAACCCAGGAACGAGAAGGGACCCTCACCGTGATAAAGGGTGCCGCAGGACACGCTGCCAGATCAGCGGGAGGCGTCTGCTCTTAAGACATTTCTATATGGCCGCCTGGGGGCTCAGTGGGTTAAGCCTCTGCCTTCGGCTCAGGTCATGACTGGGATCGAGGCCCGCATCAGGCTCTCTGCTCAGCGGGGAGCCTGCTGCCTCTTCTCTCTCTGCCTGCCTCTCTGCCTACTTGTGATCTCTCTCTCTCTCTCAAATAAATAAATAATCTTAAAAAAAAAGAGAGAGAGAGAGATTTCTATGAAGGATAGCCGGGGATCCCGCCCTCTCCACCTACGCCCAGCTTCCTATCGGATCTATCAGATGAGAACTTCTTTCACTAGTAAGTTCCACCAACTAGCCCAGAATCATCAGACCTTCTCGGTTTTGAGCCAAGCCTCCAGCCATCCTTTGGAATTAAGGGCGCACAGGTAGGCAGGAAACAGGCTGGTAATATATTTCTTCGGAGTGGAAAACAACATTCCACCCTAACATGATTAAAATGAGTTTTCAGGGGCGCCTGGGTGGCTCAGTCCTTAAGCATCTGCCTTCGGCTCAGGTCATGATCCCAGGGTCCTGGGATCGAGCCCCACATCGGGCTCCCTGCTCGGCAGGAAGCCTGCTTCTCCCTCTCCTACTCCCCCTGCTTGTGTTCCCTCTCTCGCTGTGTGTCTCTCTGTCCAATAAATAAAATCTTAAAAAAAAGAAAAGGAAAGGAGAGAATCACTGGTCCAGATCTGTGCTTCTTGAGCCTGGCTGCCACTCAAACCCGCCGGAGCTTTTCAAAAACAGACACCAGCTACAAACCATCATGTCTGATAGGGTCCAGCATCCAGAATGTAGAAGCAAATTGCCAAATTTAATGACAAAAAGGCAAACAACTCAATGTAAAACAGGCAAGAGGCTTGAATAGATAGTTCTCGAAGGTATACTAACATCCAACAAGCACATGAAAAGACGGTAAACGCACATCGAAGCTACACTAGGGGGCTCTGTCGGTGAAGCATGGGCCTTCGGCTCAGGTCACAATCCCAGGGTCCTAGGATCGAGTCCCACATCCGGCTCCCCGCTCAGCAAGAAGACTCTGCTTCTCCACCACCCTCTGCCGGCTTATGCTCTCCGTCAAATAAATAAATAAAGCCATTTTTAAAAACCCACAAAAGACACCACAGCATCCCCACTAGGATGGCCATTTTTTTAAAAAGCAAACAAAAAACGTGAAACAACAAGAACTGAAGTGGATGTGGAGAAACCGGAACAGTCCTACACCGCTGGGAGGGATGGTTCTGTGGCTCCCCAAAAAGTTAAACACAGGGGCGCCTGGGTGGCTCAGTTAGTTGGGCAACTGCCTTCGGCTCAGGTCATGATCCCGGAGACCCGGGATCGAGCCCCACATCAGGCTCCCTGCTCGGCGGGGAAGCCTGCTTCTCCCTCTCTCACCCCCCCTGCTTCTGTTCCCTCTCTCACTGTACTTCTGTCAAATAAATAAATAAAATCTTAAAAAAAAAAAAAAAAGTTAAACACAGAATCACCGTACGACCCAGCGAATCCCACTCCGGGTACATGACCAACAACACTGAAAGCAGGCACTGGACGAATATTTTCACTGTGTGTTCGCAGCAGCCAAAAGATGGAAGCAACTCAAATGCTCATCATCGAATGAAGGGATAGCCCCCCATGGGCTGCAACACGGATGAACCTTGAAAACCTCACGCTAGACACAAAAGGCCATATACTCTGTGATCCCGTTTTTTGTTGTTGTTGTTTTTTAAGATTTTATTTATTTATTTGACAGAGACAGACACAGCTAGAGAGGGAACACAAGCAGGGGGAGTGAGAGAGGGAGAAGCAGGCTTCCCGCCTAGCAGGGAGCCCGATATGGGGCTCGATCCCAGGACCCTGGGATCATGACGCAAGCAGAAGGCAGTTCCTTAACCGAATAAGCCCCCCGGGTGCCACACCGTGATCCCGTTTGTACGAGAGAGACAGAAAGCTGCCTGGGGCTGAAAGGAGGGAGGAATGGGGAGTGGCTGATTAATGGGTACAAGGTTTTCTTTCTGTTGGTGAAAATATCCTGGAACCGGACAGAGATTGGGGTTGCACAACACCAGACGTAACCACTGAAAAGGGCTCGTGGTTAATTTCCTATCATGTGAATTTTACCTCTGTCTTTCAAAACAGGAGAAAAATGGGCAATGGGACTTCTTGGGCCCTGCTGATCAGAATCTCCTAAGGTGGGGCCGTGTGTGTGTGTGTGTGTGTGTGTGTGTGTGTGTGTAAGTGCAAATATACACAAATTATATAGCTCCCCAGGTTAATGTGGCATGCAGAGTGAAAAGCACCAAGTTAGGATACTGTAGATATATATATATATATATATGTCCAACTCTCAAGTCACACTGGAATGAGAGCACTTCTGTGGCTAAGCCACAGGGTTCTACCTGATGCTACCCTCATCGAGGGGAGAGAGTATGACATGCTGTCCTCCCTCCCTCTGGGGAAAAAGAAAAAAAAAGTCAATGCATTTTTAAAAATATAAATAGATATGTAACACTCAGAAATACAAAGCGGTCCCAACATCACAGCCACAAGGCCCTCAAGAAAACATAACCAGGACAGGGTGTGGATTCAAAAACATGCCCCCCAAAACGACGGGAGGGACCCAGAGATCAGTGTGCGGAGACAAATGCAAACTAGAGGGGTGCCCTCCGTGAGCACCGAGCATGGTGTGCCCGTTACGAACACGAAACAAGGGCAAATAGTTCGTGGCTCTCTTGGGAAGCAACCGGGACCCGACGGGGCGGGTGAGACCGAAGCTGTGGCCCGGGCCAGCCCCACAGAGGACAGACTGCTCTCACCCCCAGCCGGCGAGCCGTCCATGGCTGAGGAGGGCGCCGGGCAGAAACGGCCACAGTCTGCTGACTGTCGATGGCGACACGCAGCCTGAGATTCCAGAGGGAAGCTGAGCAGCAGCCTGGAAACAGAATGGCACCTGCGGCTTCAGGCCTCGGCTGCTCCGGCCTGGTGCGCTGTAGGGGGCTCGGAAGTCTCGCTGTACTACTACTGATGGGAGAGGATGAGACACCGTTTCACTGCGCTCCGTGAGGGAGTCCCGCACCTGCGACTCCTCTGCCCCTTTAGAAAGGAACTGCACCGCAATGGACGCTTTCTCCAGCGCCTTCTTTCCCTTGCTTCTGGAGACTGCTGACTTTGACCCTATCTTTCTAGCAAGTGTAAGACCTAATTATCAAAAGAGCAATGGCCTGAAGGTCACACTTCTGTTTCATCTTTACCTGCCCAGGAGGAAAAATAACTTCAGTTTCTTTGAAGCCCATTTATTAGTATAAGAATGTATCAACTTTACTGTAGGGCTACATTTTTGGTGAGAAAAAAAACAACCCAACCACTTCCTACACCTCCCAGCTTTGCAAACATGAAAACATGACCGACCAACGGCTTCACAGACCCAACTCCAGTGACTCGTCGGCCTGTGGTACCATCAAGTCATCAGCTGGCTTCATGGAAAATTTTCAGTTTTCGTTTATTTTCATAGTTTGGAATATGCCAAAGCACCTTCTTTAACTCTGGGTGGAGAGGTAGAGCAACCAAACACCACTGAAACAGGGAAAAGACCATGGGAGGGGCGCCTGGGTGGCTCAGTCGGTTAAGCGTCTGACTGGATTTCAGCTCAGGCCATGATCTCAGGGTCATGGGATCGAACCCCGTGTCAGACTCCGAGCTCGGTGCAGAGTCCGCTTGTTCCTCTCTCTCTGCTCCTCCCCCTATTCACTCACTCTCTCTCAAATAAATAAATAAACAAAACCTTAAAAAAAAAAAAAAAAGACCATGAGAAAAAGAGGAAAGAGTCAGGCACAGCGAGGAAGAGCTCACTGGCAACGCTGACCAGCTGCTGGGCAATCCACGTCGTCTTTGAACGACTGTGAGTTTGGACAGTGCTCCAGGAACTGACCTCGCAGCTTGGGGCGGGGGGGGGCGGGGGGGGGGAGAACCAGCTGAGCTGTTGCTCCTTTCCCCCACCACCTGGCTCGGATTAATCCACATGGTTCTAAAACCCTGAAAATGACAAAAACAGCCTTTGTCCCCAAAGTGGCATGCTGGTTGTTCTTTTCACTGGTGCAAAAAAAAGGGATGACAGCCACTCCAGCCAATGAGAAAGTGGCTTCCAAGCACCCCAAAACAGACGGCAAGAAAGTGACGGGTTTCTCCACTTTACACAAGATAAAAATCAGCCCATTGGAAGGAAACACAGACTTTGGATCCCAAATATCTATTGGGCTGGCACTAGATTTCACACTGAGATGCTGACAATGACTCAGGGAAAACGTGTGTTTTATCTATAACGTGTTTATATCAAACTCTGGAGTGATTTATATTTTTAAAGGAGCTGGGTGATATATGGCACAAGAAAAATATTCATAATTTTAAAGGCATAGTAACTCATATTTAAAAGTTGAAAGTAAGTATGTCAAAAGCTCCAAGACAGAGCTGAGTGCTGAGTGGCTCAAAGAGAAATTATTGGTTCTGGCCGCCGCGGCAGCACTTAAAATGGAAATGCTGCTCTCTCCTCCTCCCCTAGATACACATGTGAATGCAAGAAGCTATTCTTGGTAATCCTCGACATTTTTGTCAATATGCCATCTGCATGGTGACATTTGGGAGGTTTATAATACCGGAGGGGGGAGGGTTTGGTTTCTGATGTCTCGGCTTTTAATACTGTGAGTAAGGAGATGACAATCTTGGGTTACCGGGGGCCAGATCAATCACAGAATAATCTACGGGAGATGCCTTCTGAAGCAGCCCACCTATGGCTAACAAAAGGGCTCCAGAGTGCTTCTAAAGAAAAGTCACAAGGGGGGGGGGGGAGACACTCGGCAGAGCTGGCCTCCGGGGGCCGGGGCCTTACCCTTAAAGGTCCCAAACCACCCTACCGTTAGCAAGCAACTACCCGCCACTTTTTTTTTGAGTAATAATAAAATATCAGGTCCTAAACACAAGAATTTGTAACATGATATGAGCATTCCAAAAGCATAGATCAAACTTCTCTGAAGACATGCGCTTTAAGTCCACGCACAGCCCAACTGCTAGAACACCAAGAACAAGATACATCCGCTACACATTTCGTGGCCCCCAGAGCGCCTCGAGCCACCAGCCACCGGGAGCAAAGCCGAGGACCAGCACCGGCCAACGGCCCAGCTCCTTCGTGCTGATGCAAACGTGATAGTCGCTCTCTCCATCCTGGCCCACCCCGCTTCCCCAGGCCCGCCACGGCTCTGACGGAGGGCCCCAGGAGCACGGGTGAATCAGACGGGCCACGGCTACACGGGCTCCGGTCCTTAGGAAACCACGCCTAGGTCCGGGAGCACCCCCACGGTGACCTCTCAGTCTCAGCCCCCATCTCCCACCCGGTCTTCTTGCTTCAGCTCCCTCCCTCTAAGTCTCCCCCACAGCAGTCAGAGAGACCCCAATAAAATGGTCAGTCTCCCCAAAAGAAGGCTCTCTGACCTGCTCAGAGTTCCAGCCAGAGTCCCCTCAATGGCACACCTCCATGTGCCAGAAACCGTTCAGGAGCCCCCTCGCCCCCCCACTTGCCCACACCCCTGCTGCCGCAGCGCCTGAGCTTCCTTCTCCCGGAAAGCCTCCGCCCCCAGACGCCTCGGGCTCCCTCCTCTCCTCTCACCCTCCCTGCCAGCCACCCTGCCCGGCCACCCCACCCAGAGTGGGCACTGATGGGGTCGGTTACTGCCACCTGCCACCACCCCTAGGGCAGGTTCCCGGCCTCCCCACACCTGTCTCCGAACATTGCCACACGTCCCCTGGAGGGCAAAACCGCCCCTAGCCACAACGCTTGATTTAGTGGAATTGGTGAATGTACGGGCGGAAGTGTCTTTCACAGCTTTGGCCAACACTGCACCGTTGAAGTGACTCTTAATTGTTTTTCACTGCCTCCCTCTAACCCCATTTCACCCCCTTTCCCGTCTCCCCCCACCAGCATGTGAGCCCCGCAAGAGTGAGGACTTTCCCAAGGCATAGGGATGGATACGGACCCGGGCTCTGAGAAGCCATTCCAAGGCTCAAGCAGCACCGTGATTTGGGTAAACCTCATTTCACCCCAAAAGTAAGTTCATCCGTTCAATGTACAATCCAAAGCTATTAATACACATATGAAAACTGTCTTGGAGATATCGCACAAGGTTACCGAGAAGATGTAGCTGAACATCTTGACCTTGAATCAATTTCTCCTATTCTTAATTCCCGCCCAATGTTAAGCATCCAACATTAACTACGGAACGCGGTCCAATCATATGATGTGAATTCTTTCAGAGTCCCCAATACCCCTGAGTGCTACAGGTACCAAGTTCCAGAACCACACGGTACCAAAACCTGGAAACGAATAATCCCATACATATTTGGGGTATTTTCCAATTTGTACCTTAAGCTACCGTGACAATAACGAAAGTTAAACATGTGAAAGCTTTGGGGGTGTCAACGCGGTACATAAACAAGCATAACGTCACTCCCGGATTGGCCGAGTAGGGTCAGCGAGCCAAATCTGGCCTGCTTCCTATCTTTATAAATAAAGCTTTATTGAAGCACAGCCAGGCCCATCCACGTTTCGGGATTGTCTCTGGCTGCTTCCAAGCGACAACAGCAGAGTTGAGTGGTGGCAACGGAGACTCCATGCCCTGTAAAGCCTAAGCTATTTTTTCTCTAGCCCTTTACCAAAAAAGTCTGATGGCTCTGCTCTGATCTGTTAATTCTCTTTAGTAATATTTTGTTTCCAGCAACTTCACTTACCCAGCCACAAAACCAAAGAGAATGCAAAGAATAGCTTCAAGCAGAGAGGAAGAACGGGTATCATGAACTCTGAGTGCCTGTCTTTACACTGGTGGGCCCCCAGGGCCACGGAGCTCCGGGGAAAATAAGGAAGCAACTTGGAATCGGAAGTGATATGATGGAGGGAGGAAAGTTTGATAGGCAAAAGAAAAAAGACACTGAAGACTCACAACGCGGAATGACTTTTTATTATGATCACAAAAACAGAACGTGTCTATTATGCACTGGACATTGACCTAAGTGTCCCCATTTTATGGAAGAGGAAACTGAGGCTCAGAGAGCACAAATACTGCCTTAGGGCACACATCCAATAGCAGAGCCAGGAGTGAGACTCAAGACGGTCTGTGGCTAAAGTTGGGGCTCACCACACCTGGGCGGTCCCTATGGTTAGCGGTACATTCCGGGACACACCAGTGCCCCGTTCACCCACCCAAACCTTATGAAGAAAATGTCACATTTTAATACATCCATGTATGACATGTAATCCTTCCTGTAGATCTACAGGAACTAAGGGCCTGTCCTCCACTCTGCTGGCCTCACGGCTGCCCTGGTGCTCACTGCAGGGCTCTGGGTCGCGTGCTCTGCCCCAGCCCAAATGCACGCCCGGCCGCTCTCTGACAAGGCCAGAGCAACCTTGGGCACTACTGCTATCTGGGGCCAAATACTGTCCGTTGTGGTGGGGCCTGGGGCTGTCCTAAGCATCGTAGGACATTTCACAGCACCTGGCCTCTACCTCCTAAATGCCAGTCGCACCCCATCCCCGCCCCCAGTTGCGACAATCAAAAATGTCTCCAGGTCTTGCCAAATGGCCTCCCCAGCGGTAGGGGGAGGCACAAAATCACTCCCAGTTGAGACCTACTGGCTTTGAGCAAGCAGGACTTGGCCAGAAGCTACAGAGAGGGTCACATCTCCTGATTTATTACACAAATAAGTAAAACCTGTTTCTACAATGAATAATTGCATTCAACATTTTTTGAGGACCCACAATGTGCTTCGTACTATGTAGAAAAAGTAGAGTAAAATCTAAATAAGTTAAAGGAAAGAAAATGGTTTAAATTAAAAAAAAAAAAAAACCATAAGTAACTGCTTGGTCCCTTCATTCTCTGATAGCCTTTGTTGTTGTTGTTCTTTTCAATTTTTTATTTTGAAACAATCATAGATTCACAGAAAATTGCCAAGAAATGTATGGGGAGTGTCCTTCACCCAGTTTTCCCGTCCGGGTCACATCCTACGTAACTAGGGCACAAAGGCCGACCAGGTAACTGACCCGGGTACGCCCCGCCCGGCTTCCTCCCAGTCCGCGTGTGTGCGAACGCCGGGGGCCTGAGCAGCTGTGCGGGACGAACTAGGTCCATGCCATTTTATCACGTGCAGCTTCCATAACTGCAATCAAGATCTAGAACTATCCCACCACTACAAGCCTCCCTCGCGCGACTTTTAGAGCCACATCTACTCCTGCCCCCCATCCCTAACCCCTGACAACCAGTAGTCTGTTCTCCAGCTCTCTAACATTTTAATGCTACGTAAACAGAATCATACCAGTTTCCTTCCCTGGGTTGTGTTGCCTGGAATCATATGGCGGATTGGGGTGTGATAGTCTCTAAGTCAGCTCTGATGAGGAACAGGCCAATGAAGGGCTCTCCCTATAACACTGGTCTCGGGGGGATCTTTCCTGCACCTCCAAGGTCTGTGAAGAGGGGGTGTGGAAGGGTAGGGAACAGATGGATTTCTTCTTTCCATCTACGTGTTCAGGGCAGGCACAAAGGCACACACACACAATTCCCTGAAGGGGCCTTTAAAACCCACTGAAGTTCGTAAAGTACAGGTTGCAGGGTCCATTTACTCAAAAGAATGAGTCCCTTACTCAAATTCTCCCAGGAACTAAAGCTTTTTGTACCTTTAAATCTTAGGGTTTTTTTTCTTAAAGATTTTATTTATTTATTTGACAGAGAGAGAAAGAGAGAGCACAAGCAGGAGGAGGGGCAGAGGGAGAGGGAGAAGCAGGCTCCCTGCTGAGCAGCAAGCCCAATGAGGGGCTCGATCCCAGGACCCTGGGATCATGACTTGAGCCCAAGGCAGACATTTAACCAACTGAGCCACCCAGGCACCCCTAAACCTTAGCTTTTTAACTGTGTATTCTTTCCCGCTTTAGTGAGATATAATGGGCACATAACATTGTGTAAGTTTAAGGTGTACAATAGGACGATTTGATACTTACACTGCAATGGGATTATCATCATAACATTAGCTAACACCTCCATCACATTACATAATTGCCATTTCCTTTTTGTGCTGACAATATTTAAGATCTACTGTCTTAGCAATTTGAGGATATAATACAACACTGTTAATGATAATCACAATGTTGCACAGTAGATCCCCAGAATTAAACATGTGTTTTTAATGAAAATCTTTCTTTCATTTTTTAAAAAAGATTTTGTTTATTTATTTGACAGAGAGAAACACAGCCAGAGAGGGAACACAAGCAGGGGAAGTGAGAGAGGGAGAAGCAGGGAGCCGATGAGGGGCTCCATCCCGGGACTCCAAGATCGTGACCCGAGCCAAAGTAAAGGCAGTTGCTTAACCAACTGAGCCACCCAGGTGCCCCTCTTTCATTTTTTTTTAAGAGGGGGAGAGAAACAGAGAGAGCACATGGGGGTGGGGGCAGAGGGAGAGGAAAAGAGAATCTTAAGCAGGCTCCCCAACATGGGGCTCAGTCTCACGGCCCTGAGATCATGACCTGAGCTGAAACGAAGAATCAGACACTTAACCAACTGAGCCACCCAGGTGCCCCTGATGAAAATCTTCCTAAATGTGGTTATTTTTCTGCCTTCTTAGTCTTAATTTACCTATTATTTAAATGATCTAACTTTCCCTGGTTGTCTTATGACAGATACACCATCCTTTTTTGCAGAAGTTTCCATGGAGAGGTTCCTTGACTAGAACATTCCCCACTGGCTTTTAGGATTCTGAGCCCCTTTCCTCCAGTTGGTTAGACTTTCCACTGGGGTCTTTGGGTCTTATCCTGTGCCCCACCCTCCTACATGCCCACTGACCAACGGTTACCTTAATGAATCCTGTATTCTAAGATCTGGGGTCAGCAAATATTTTCTGTAAAGAGCCAGCTGGTAATAGTTTCAGCTTGGTTGGCCTATATAGTCTCTGTGCAGCAACTTCGCTCTGTCCTCGCAGTCAGTTCTAGCTGGAAAGCAGCCACAGCATGTGCATCTAAGCTCCAAGAGAACTTTATTCATGGACACTGATATGTGAATTTCCCATAAATTTCACAAAACACTACTCTTCTTTTTATTCTTCAGCCACTTAAAAATGGAAAGTCCATTCTTCTCCTGCAGGCTGGATAAAAAGGGGCGGTGGGCTGGATTCAGCCTGTAGGTTACCGCTGGCCAACCCCAGTGCTAGGATCTCCTGGGGGCCAGCCATGGCGCTCAGGAAACAATTTACACCGAAACCGAGGTTCATCGACTAACTAACAAGTATCGTCGTCATCCTCCTCTTCTGTGTGAGGAAATCTAAGCACGGGGACATTTGGGGTCTTGCCCGGCAGCGTGGTGCTGGGGGCAGGAGCCAAGATGGGCTGGGCCCCGGTAACCACTCGGGCACCGGCTTCTTACTCCACAGACGTTCCCTCTGCTTCGCCGCCAGCGTTTTCGGCTCTAGGGCTAGGTCACCTTCATTTGTTATTCTCCATGGCACCCCGCACAGACACAGTATCTAGACTATTAAAAAGTCTTACTATACATTAGTTCTTTGGCTCCCTGTCCCTCATGATAAAAAGAAATGTGGACGAACTTAGACTTCTCTCTTTCTCAAAGTAACGAATCAAAGGCTGAGTTAAGGAATAAGCGAAAAGCTAAACTCTCTCCTCTTTTTGATGGTCCACTGATTTTTCTTAGAGCGTGCTGGCTGCTCCCATGGGCACAGTTTACCCAGCTGCCCTAGGTTAGGATCACATGAGGGCATGTCCCCATATTAAGCCAAAAGCAGAGCATAAAACCAGACCCCTACAATGGGGACGAACCTCAAAAACATCAGGCTAGAGGAAAGAAGCCCCGCACAAAAGGCCACATAACACATGATTCCATTTAGATGGAACGTCCAGAACGGGCAAAGCCAGAGAGCCAAGGCAGCCTGGTGGGGAGGGGAGATGGGGAGTGGCTGCTTCATGGGGACAGGGTTTCCTTCTGGGGTGAAGGAAATGTTCTGGAACTGGGCAGGGGGGCAGGTGCAAGCCGCTGTGACCTAAATGCCACGGAGCCACTCACTTTAAAATGAGTGATTCTGTTATGTGAAATATGCCTCAGCTAAAAAAATGTTATTTTATTTATTTATTTTTTAAGATTTTATTTATTTATTTATTTATTTATTTATTTATTTTTTTAAAGATTTTATTTATTTGACAGAGAGAAACACAGCCAGAGGGAACACAAGCAGGGGGAGTGAGAGAGGGAGAAGCAGGCTTCCCGCTGAGCAGGGAGCCCGATGTGGGACTCGATCCCGGCTCTCTGGGATCATGACCTGAGCCGAAGACAGTCGCCCAACCAACTGAGCCACCCAGGCGCCCCGTAAGATTTTATTTATTTCACAGAGAGAGAGATCACAAGTAGGCAGAGAGAGAGGAGGAAGTAGGCTCCCTGCTGAGCAGAGAGCCTGATGTGGGCCTCGATCCCAGGACCCTGAGATCACGACCTGAGCCTAAGGTAGAGGCTTAACCCTCTGAGCCACCCAGGCGCCCAAAAAATTTTATTTTTTTTTATTTTTGTTTAAGATTTTTTATTTATTTATTTGACAGAGAGAAACACAGCCAGAGAGGGAACACAAGCAGGGGGAGTGAGAGAGGGAGAAGCAGGCCTACCGCAGAGCAGGGAGCCCAATGCGGGGCTCGATCCCGGGACTCCGGGATCGTGACCTGAGCTGAAGGCAGTCGCTTAACGACTAAGCCACCCATGCACCCCTAAAAATTTTTTTAAAGAAGGTTGGTAGATCTGTATATCCCAGTAGTGGGAAGAGTATTAAATGAAAGTGTCAGGTCACGGGGGAAAAGAGTTAATAGCGCGATCCCATTCCAAGTCAAAGGTCTAGCGTTATGCACATGGATTTAGGCAGAGTTCAGAGAAGGGGGCAGAAGGGTTCCCAGCAAGCTGCTACTGGAGGTTCCCTCTGGGAAGAGGCAGATGGGGATTTCCACGTGTTCTGCATATTTGTGCACTGTTTCATTCTTATATGGCAAGAATTGTCCCAGTGGGCTCCGCGTGTCATAGAAAAAACACCCAGGTCCCTGCGGATGTGAACATTTCAAAGGGCTGTGCACGGGAGCACAGCACCAAGCGAGGGCTGAGAGTTGCCATGAAGCCAAACCATGAATTTGCAAGGAGTTTCACGCTGCTTTGGCTGCACCCATCGGCTGCCCACTCAATACGAAGTGCATCACCACACAAGCACGTCCCAGCGGCTGCAGAAGGCCCAACCGTCAGGACAGCAACGCCCCAGCCTGGAAAGCGTCTGTCTTCTTGGAGAAGCAGGCCAGTGTGCGTGAGGGGCCCTTCTGGCTGAGACAGAGAACGGCGGCAGGGTGAAACACGCGCAGCCACAGCCAGACCGGCCCTATACGGGTCTCCAAGAGCCCAGCCCCAGCACAGCAGATCGGAGGGCTCAGCAGGCCGGCTGCGCAGGGCCCCGGCCCCGGCTGCAACCCGCCAGCCAAGATCCACCGGCCGGCCCAAATGCCTGGAGGAAAAGGGCAAGCAAACATTCTCATTAGAGCCGGGGATCAGTTCTCGAACGGTCCACAACCCAGAGGCCAAGCGCAGGGACGGAACTGCTAATGTCCACCTCGGGTCAGCACGGGACCCCAGTACTGAGTTGTGGCACCATCTTTAGAAACAGGAATCTACTCGAGGCTCGTGCTAGGGAACAGAATCTGAAGCTTGCATCTCAGGGCTCCCGGGGCCCTACGTGCAGAGGGCCCAGGGACCCAGGGACCCCCGGCACCCTGGAGAGGCCGGCTCTAGCTATCTGGGAGCCAAACTGATGAAAACAGGCAACAGCTGATCGGAGCCAGCCCAAGAGCTGGTGTCACTCAAGGACTACACGAGGTCGCCTTTCCGTTCTGTCACTGTAAACGGGGGGGGGGGGGGGGGTTGGTCACTTCTCTGTGCGCAGAACTGGCTGGGGCTGACGCCGGACAGTTCAAGCCATGCCTACTTCCTCTGCTCCGCAGGGAACACCTGGATGAGGGGGGCCTCAGGAGGGCTTCTAAATCGGAGCAGCTCTTGGCAATGAAAAGGCACGAAGCACTGACCTACGCTGCGGCACGGCCGAACCCCGAAGGACTGGCGCTTAGTGAAACAAGCCAGACACAGGGGGCCGCAGAGTGCATGACTCCACGGAGCTGAAATGGCCAGAAGAGGCTGATCTACAGGGACAGGAAGCACAGGCGTGGTTGTCGGGGCCCCACGGAGGTGGGGAGTGCCTGCTAGAAGCTCTAGGGTTTCTCTCTGGGGTGATAGAAAAGTTCTGGAACTAGACAGTAGTGGTGCTGGCACAACCCCATGAATATACTAAAAACCACGGCACTGTGCACTTTAAAGCAATACATCTTGTAGTACGGAAATCCTATCTCAATTTTTTTTGAAGGGAGGGCAATTTTCAGGGCGAATGCAGTCGATCCCTACGCTCCAAGGCCTCCCTGTCCCGTGGAGATGGGCACCTTCCCATGGGACAGGGCTCCGAGCGGCAGCAAGAGCTCACCTGGCACGGTGGCTCTCTGGTGTCCACACTGAGCTCCACACGGACTGCAAAGGCTGTACGCCCCTCGGCAGTGCTGTGTCCCGGCGGCCCAGGCGGGCCCATCTCGGCCGCCCAGAGGTTCTCCAGCCTGGAGCCATGGCCAGGCTGCCCACCAAGTGCAGGGCTTGCTGTCTGCGGGCTGACCTCATCTGCTCCCTTTCTCCTTCCCTCTCGCTTCCTTAGCCCCCTGAGCTTTAAAGAAGTAAAAAGAGGACCCACCATTTAGGAAACACCAGAGATTCCACAGCTCTGCAAGCACCCTTCTGAGACCCACAGTGACGTGTGTAAGCCCCGGGGGCAGGGACTTGTCTCCTGGCGCTCACCACTGGGGTCCCAGACCCTGAAAGAGCACCTGAGACCAAGAGGCCATGCAACAGTTGTGGAATGAATGAGTGAATGAATGAATGCACAAATACACAAAGGCAGGGGGTCGGGGTTTGGGCAGCTGAAGGGCACACCAGAGAGAGCACTGGTTCCCAGCCAGAAGACTCCGCTCAAGTCCCTGTCCTTCCAGCTGCCAGCAGGACGTCCCCATAGCTGTGGCCTACAGTGTCAAATGAGCTTGCACAGGAGACTCCAAGCACTTCCAGCTCCCAAGTTGAGGGTTCCAAGCCCCGCGTAGTCTTGCCCAAGTCTCACCTCCTTCACACAAAGACGCGGGCTCAGTGAAATTGACCTCATTGATTCTGAACAGCTCACAGGCACTTCCTGCTTCCAGCATTTTCTTCACATTCCTCCTTTTCCTCCCCAGCTCCCAGAAAGCCAAGGAGAATCCCTCGATGGAGGAAATCAATGCAAGAAAGTAAAGACGCCCCCCCGCAACCCGGCTCGAATAAGCCCTCCCTCCTTTTCTCAGAAGCCATCACCACCTTGTGACCACTGTCTTCACTTTATATGTCTGTCTCCCAACCCCCAGAAAACCTGGGTTTCCATCCACCTTCCAGGAATGCAGGAGGCCAAAAATCTCCGTAAATATTTCTTCATTTTACTGGATTTAAAAGGGAATAACTGAACTCAGGAGAATTTAACTGTGCTTTATTCCATCAGAGTAATTTTACTGAATGTATTGGGAAGGTAAACAACATCAGCAGAAAGACCTGGGCTAGAAGAAGCTCACCAGGATCGTCAGGTGGCTTTTAACATTGAACGCCTGACCCATGGGTTCCTGAAGCAGGACCTACCGGAGAGAGTGGAACACGTTATTTCCACTTCTGAAATCGGTGTAGTGAAAAGGGAGGAAAGGAAACTCAGATATCTCTAAACATCCGGGCTCTGTTTTCAAAAATGAGTTTTCCATTCACTTTTCTTTAAAAAAAAAAAAAAAAAGGAAGGAAGGAAGGAAAGAGAAAGATAGTAGGCCAAGAATAGACCAAGAAATGACCACTGATAATCTAAATAGACAAAGATTCTTCCGAGAGCCCACGTCTTATGGCCTTAAAAGCAAGACACTCCCCCATGTTCATGCAAACAGTATCCATAATCTTAAAATATGAAAAATGGAGAAATCATTGTGTGTTTATCAAAAAGTTTGTATAGTCCAGAAATAGACTCTGTGGAGTAAATACAGTAAACCTCCTATCAACCAATATTAGATAAAGGTCGCAAGAAGGTAGCAATGACGTCATCTGGCTCTGTTACATGGGGCTCCGCCTGACACATTCCCAAACCATGGGTTGTTTTCTCCATAAAACAATAGCCTGTTCAAAGGAATTTCTCCAGTTGGAGAAAACCCATATGGAGAACAAACGGGTCCCTAAAGGTTCATGTCATGATATAATCTGGGCCTTGCACCGTCATCAGGATTATTACATTCTGCTTTGATCTCAATGTGATACGGTCCACCATCCTAAGCTGCTCGAGGTTGGCATTCCAGTATTGTAATCTCAACTGAGCTCCAAGAAACACAACATGAAGCTTCAATCGCTCAGTCCATCTGTAGGATAACATCAACACACTCGCACAGGAAGCACACATACACACAACTGTCAAAGACACCAAATTTTTCCAAAGGAGACAAAAATGTTCTTCCCATGTTTTCTGCCTAAATAGCAAATATCTTTGTGTGGAGTGGCCATTGAACTCCGAGTTAATATACGTAGAATACATACGTGCAACTAATGGAAACCACACATGACTCACCCACAGAAACTACCAGCCATAGAAACAATCAACTCTGTATTTTTTAACAAGGTCTTTGGGTACGATTCGCAGGAAACTCTGAAAATTATACAGGTGGTACTGATCTACAGAGATAGTGAACTGAAGCCTAAGACGGGTTCAAAATCGAACCAAAAAAAAACTCCGTTTTGAAAATACTGAGATTTCTTTTTACACACATGAGGCCACATCTGTAAAGATTATTTCCTTAGGCTTGCAAGCTTTGGTTGTGACCTGAAAAGAAATTACAAATCCAGGGATACCTGGGTGGCTCAGTCGTTTAAATGTCTGCCTTCAGCTCAGGGTCCTGGGATGGAGTCCTGCATTGGGCTCCCTGCTCAGCGGGAGGCTGCTTCTCCCTCTGCCCCTCCCCCTGCTTGTGTTCCTGCTCTCTCTGTCTCTCTCCCTCTCTGTCAAATAAATAAATAAAATCTGAAAAAAAAAAATCACAACACTGAATTTCGGAATCACTGAAAAACTCTAAAAGAGATTATTTACAACACTTGGCCCTCAGTTACTTTGCTTACAAGAGCATATCTTATGCTATTACAGTTTTTACCAAACGGTATATGAAATAATGTTTTAAGTCAGCGACAATTTTTGCCTTGCCTACTCCATTCATTTATTCCTTCCTAATTCATCCTTAAAGATCCATTTATCTATTTGCCACTCTCCTTTCAGTTCTCTATTTGGAAGCTGTTTGGAGAAAGTCCTTGAACAGCGCCTTCCAGTTGTGTGACTCAAACACAACTCAAAAAGGGTTTTTTGACAGAGAGAGATACAGCGAGAGAGGGAACACAAGCAGGGGGAGTGGGAGAGGGAGAAGCAGGCCTCCCGTTGAGCAGGGAGCCTGATGCGGGGCTGGATCTCAGGGACCCCGGGACCACGACCCAAGCCGAAGGCAGACGCCCAACGACTGAGCCACTCAGGTGCACCTCAAAAAGGGTTTTAACTGGCAGATGCACATGGAGAAAATGTGCTCCGACAAACAGTTTTTCCATATAATAAAAATCAATTACAACTTTAAAGGATCATCAGTCACCTATAAAAATCGGCAGGGTTCTGTTTTGAAAGAGGAAGAAGAGTGGCTATTACGCCATTTACACCCCTCGGTAGACTCCACTTAAATGTTTGTGGCTTGCTGAGCATTCCATACATATTTCGGGCAAGGTATTATGGGAGCTGAAGTGCAAGCTGTCCCCTGCTGAATTTTCACTCACTATAAAAACAATGTCTCATGAAAGTATACACATGTTTTTACTTTACAAAAAATGTAAAATATGCACTTTTGTTCACTCTTTCGACACTTGCAGCATTAGAGACGGGACTTTTAAAAAAATCGATAACGTTTAAGTGATGCCTGAAAAGGGTGAAAATGTCATTCAGCAACATAAACACACTTCTGGACAAAAGAACATACGAAATGCATATGAAACACACAGAAAAGAAGATTCTACAAGCTGATTCCTGTAGGGTCCATTAAAATGGAAAGTTGCACATTTCTAGTTTTCATCTTGAATCCCAACTTCAATGCAACCACAACTGTTTTATATTACCCTCATAAAATGAGCCTTAGCTTTTTCTAAGCCAAACAAGATTTTTAATTGGTTCATTTTCCAGTTGTTTGGGTTTTTAACAGATATACAGCATAAAAGGGCACTACGTTCCAGGCAGTTCTACGAACTCCAAAACCATCCAAGGCTTGATCAAACAGCTGTGGCTCTAGTCCTTGGTTAAAATTATTATATGATCTCACCTGATTTTCAAAATAACTAAGCATCTTTTTCACCCATAAAACTGTGCTAGTATTTATCTAAGTTTCTGAGTCCAGAAGCTGGCTGTGCTCAGGGAGAATGTTGGGGAAACACGACCGTTTCGCTTTCTTTTGTTTTTCCCTATCTGAACCCAGAGAGATTCTTCAAATAGTAATTCAACAGCTTCCCTCCTCTAAAGTTTATTTTCAGCGTTGTACAGGTAAGGGGGAGCCAGGAGCAATGTCATCACACTGAGCCTTTTCAAGTCTTAAAATCACTAGGAAACCTGCAGTATTTCCTTTCTAGCACCCAGGCCCAGCACAGGGAGAGGCTGTTCCCGATAAGACAAGGTATCAGGTAAGCACTAGAAACACTTGGTTTCAACAGAATTGCCAATTACACACACACAGGGAGAGAGACAGAGAGACAGAGAGACAGAGAGAGACAGAGAGAGAGAGAGAGAGAGGCATCTCTCCAAAAAAGGGAACCACTGAAACCAGCAATCACACAGAAACTTAAAGAAAAGCACATTAGGTGAACTTAATTAAATGGAATCTGGTAGTGCTTTTAGAAGAATCCATTTTTGACTCCATGGGATAGAATCACACGAATTATAAGACAACTTAGTGCCCTATTCACTTCTTGCATAAAAAGGAAACCAGAAATTCAACTCTTGTTTTCGTTTACTCCAAAAGCATATGGGTCGAATCATACTCCATTCTGGCTGCAGTACGCAAGGCTATTTCCATCAGAATTTTAACTCAGTTTTTTAAAAGGCGCTGAAGAGCAACCATCCTCGTCTGGGAGCAGGCTCTTCCAGCTCCAAAAGAACCGGGAATCCCTGAACTGGCCCATCTGGCACCAGCCTTCGGTTGGAAACTAGCCTGAGCCCGCCAGACAAGGAACCCACACCACGAAGCTGGAGCGCACGTTTCTGCTCCAAGATGACAGCTCATCTGGCCACCGCGGGGCCGGGGGCGGTGGGCCGCGGAGGCCCGGGAGGGATGGGCGAGGCCGCGGCGGAAAAAGGAAAAGAGAGCCATCCGTTAGCCCTGGGAGAGGAAATTCCAGGCGCCCAGCTTCCAGGCGCCGGTCAGCGGGTGACGTGAGGGAACCAAATCACTGTGTCGGCCCCGCAGCGGGGGCCGGGAGGCGACCGGGGCTCCGCACTCCGGGGGCTCGAGGCCGGAGAGGGCGCGCCTCGATCCTCGCCCAAGGCCGCAGGGTGGGGGCGTGGGGCGCCCAGATCTCCGCCCGCGGCCCCTCACGCGATCATCGCCCAGACCCCCTCCCGGAGCCCAAGGGATGGAGCGCCCGGATCCCGGCCCCGGCCCGCGCCCCCGCCCTCACCGGTCGCGGGGGTCGATCCACGACGTCTGGCGCGTGTTGTGGTCGATGTAGAAGACACGGCCGTCGTAGTCGCGCGCCTCCTCCCAGCCGGCGGGCAGCGGCAGCTCGGCGCTCTCCCGGGCCCGCGGCGGCGCGGGGGGCGCGGGGGGCGCGGGGGCCGCGGCAGGGGGCGCGGGCGGCGGCGGCTCCCGAGGGGGCTGCGCGGGCTGCGGCGGCTCCCGCGGGGCCTCCCGCGGCTCTCCCCGCCGCCGCCGCCGGCCGCCGCTCAGCCACGGCATGACCGCACGGGCCCCGCCGCCGCCGCCCGGCCGCCCCGCGCGCGCCGCCTCCTCCGCCAGCACTAAGACCCGGTGCCCGGGGCGCGGGGACAGCCGCGGGGAGCCGCCCGCCGCGCCCGGTGCATCCTCCGCCCGGCGCCCGCGCAAGGGCGCCCGCCCGCAGCCTGCCCGGCCCTGCGCGTCGTCGCCTGCGCCGCCCGCCTGCCCGCCCGGGTCGCTCGGATCGCCGCCGCGCGTGGAGTCACAGACCCGGAGCCGCCGCCGCCGCCGCCACTGCCGCTACTACCGGCAGCCCCTCGATTCCCGCGGCGCCCCCGGCCATCTTCGTTCCTCAGCGCGGCCGCGGCGGGAGGGGCGGGGCGCGAGAAGACCCCGCCCCTCCCGCTGCTCCGCCCCCTCCGCTCGGTCCGCCTCGGCGGCACCGCCTGCCCCAGCTGCTAGTTCTGCAGCCTCCCTCCGCTGCTCCGCCTCCAAGCTCCCCCGGGGCTCCTCGGCTATCCGCTCCTCTCCTCCCGAGCCCCCACGTCCTCCTGCTGCTGCTCCCCCGGCTCCCCTGGCAGAGGCTCCTTCTCCCCGCAGCGGCGGCTCCTCCTCCTCCTTCCCCTCCTGCCCCGCGCGCTCCTCCCTCTTCCCATTCCATCACCTCCCTCCTCCGGCCTCGCCGGGAAACCACGCGGGGGCCAGGATGGGCGCCGTCGCGTCCGTCCGCCCCCGGGGCCACCGCGAAGAGGAAGGAGGGCCGGCAGGACAGCACCCCATCCGAGCTGCAGGCGTGGCCCGCCTGGGGCTGACTCCTGGGACCCAAACAGTCCCCGGGGGAGAGGGCGGTCACCTCACTTTACCCACGCCCAGGCCTTGGGATGGGAGGAACTGTGCCCAGGGTCTCCTCAATACCCGCCATGGTCCCGCGAAGCAGGGTAAAGCCCCGGAGGGGAGGCCGAGGGAGCTCAGGTAGCTCGAAGAGGTGCCCGTGGCCCGTCATCTTGGGTGGAGCTGGGAGAACACACCTGGGAGCGGTGAACTGGGCAGGTGGCCACTTACGCATCCCTGCCAGGAGATCCCCAGAAGGGCTGATCCAGAGTTCCCACTCTTTTCCAGGCCTCCGATCTGCCTTGAGCTCTAACACCTTCCAGACCAGAGAATCTGATAGTTTGAGCAAAGACCCAAGTAGGCCACTGCTGGGGAGGAAGCCAGGTCAATTCCGAAACCTCGAAACCTCGATCGTTATTTGTGTTCCACTCGCATCTCAAGCGAGGGAAATTGAAGTCCAACTTTAGGGTTCTCTCTTGCTCCAAGTGTCCCAGCTACTTAGCCCTCCGGTTCCCTGGCCACAAGACTTAATACCAGGAAATGCAGGAAAGCATCAGGAATGTTTTTAAACACTGTTAGGGTGGTAAAAAAAATAGCTAGTAAAAAGTCAAACAGTGGGTGCCTGGGTGGCTCAGTGGGGTAAAGCCCCTGCCTTCGGCTCAGGTCATGATCTCAGGGTCCTGGGATCGAGGCCCGGTTCGGGCTCACTGCTCAGCGGGGAGCCTGCTTCCTCCTCTCTCTCTGCCTGCCTCTCTGCCTAGTTGTGATCTCTCTCTGTCAAATAAATAAATAAAATCTTAAAGAAAAAAAAAAAGTCAAACAGTGATCCAAACCTAGATACATAGAAGAGACTTACGGACAACCTTTCAAACCGTTCACAGTAGTTGGCATGCCTTCAGCAAGATGGGATTTTTTTTTTTTATTTTTTACGCTCCAAATTGTTTGTAAAAAGGTAAGATAACTTTTTTGAGGGGGAAATGTTTTTAAAGACTATGAAGGCATGAAGCCTGCTAACTCAGACATACTTAAGGAAGGTCTTTCCGCCCCCTTCTCCCACCACAATGCAGAAACTTCTTTGCTCCACAAATATCTGCCCCCACCCAAAACTTACATGCCAGAAATTCCACCACTAGAGTCCTTTTAGCGAAACATGGATGATTTTTAAATGTCCCAGGGAAAGATAGGGAGAGAAACAAAAAAGCAAATACTTCCTGATCTTGCACATTCCGGGGGATGCCCAGGTGCGAGTCTCTCTGCTCTGACATCTTCCCTCCTTCCCGCATGAGCTATTGCGGAGGGAGCTGCCACTGCCTTTTCTCTCTCTCCCCCCTCCTCCCACCTCGCTGTCACTTTGCCACTGGGCACCCCGTGGCGGAAGCTGCATTCCCGCCCTCTCAGGCATCATGTCCTTTCAGAATTTTACAAATCTGGGTCCTGTTGTTCAAATCTGCCCTGAATGGGGTTGGGGTGTGTTAGAGTGAAGCCAGCCTCTACAGGGAGAGGAAGAACACCCACATATCAAAGGACTCGTAAAAGGAAAAGCAAGAAGAGAAAGTATCAGGTAAAGAGTAGGAGGGGATGCAGCCCATCCAGTTAGGAGCTGCGAGGCAAGCGCGCACCGGCCTTTCCCTGCAGGTGGGAGGTCCCGCGTACTGGGTGGGGACTGCCCTGCACTCCTACTGTGTTCAAGCCCTGGGCTGGGCACGGGCGCGCTGCAGAGAACAAGATAGGTTCTGTGCGTGCCCCCCACCCCGCCACAAGGCGCTTACAACTGTGATTTGTCTACAGATGAAGCCCGGGTTCCAACCCTAAACTGAGGATGCAGGGAGGTGCGTGAGACTCAAAGGAAGACCCCTCAGATGCAGAAACCGACGCTGAGGTCTTCAGGTTCCCCAGTTCTGAGCCCTGTCCCCTTGGCACGCGGAGCTGCTGGTCCCAAATACCTGACTCTCCTAGCAGATGGCGGCCTCCCGCCCAGATCTCTGCGGCTGTGGCACACCCTGTTGGTGGAGGTGCACCCTTGTTATGCCCACCCACCCCGCCCCCAGGGACTGCTTCCACAGCAGGACAGTCCTGCCTCTTGCCTTCGTGGGACGAACTCCAGGCCACCACACTCCAGAGCTCCCCGTGGGCTACCATGGCTTTGCTAGCCATCCCCAGCCCTCACCTGCTTCCCAACCCCCTTCAGTCAGTATCCCCCCAAACCTGTCGCTTGCAAGACAACGGTCCCCTCTGGCGCGGCTTCTGGGGAGCCTGACCTAAGAGAGTCCGAGGAAGCACTTGGCAAGTATAAGTCATTTGACCATCATGACAACATCTGCGGATATTCCTCATTTCGTGTGCACATCGCTAGACAAGAATTCAGAAAACGGGGGACAGAGCTTGACAGTGAAGACGGATGGGAGACCCTCACTGAAAAAGCTTTCTTCGCATGCCCACTCGTGGTCCCAGGACCTCTCTGACTCAAGACACACAGCAGATCTATTGCATTTCTCTTCCCCAAATGAGCTGGCTAAAAGAAAAGGCCAGAACTTGGGGCGCCCGGGGCCCATCGACAGCAGCGTTTGTCCTTTTTGACTTGTAAGATTTGCCCTCGGCAGCCGCTGGTGGTCCCTGAAGACCAGTGCCGGAAGCCGGGACAGATGAGAAGGGATGGTGGAGGAAGGGAATCCTGACTCGCCAGCCCCACCAGGAATTGGGAAGAATGGTACACGTGCGCTAATCGTCAGGGAGAAGAAGGCCCATCTTTCTTATGGTCAAGCGGGGCTTTCCATGTGGGACTGAAAACAGAGGCACATGCCAGACGCTGGAGCGGAAGTCTTCGGTCTGAGCTGAATGCACAATTACACATTCTTTATTGCTTCTATGTTAAAACCACAGCCTCGTCAACAACGAAAGTAAAAACGTTGCCATGAACTATCCTCTCAACAAGGTTTCTGATGGAAAAAACGTTCAGGAAAAATCCACTTAGGCTCTGGGTAATTGAAGAGCAGATGCTTGTTCGCTGCCCCTACCTCCTGGGAAATCCCTTTTCGGAAACGGTTAAAACGCACTCAAGTACATAGTTTGCAGAAGATTTTCCTTAAAACCAGCACGCTCTGTGCATGCCAGACAAACCAACACAGAGTTTGAAGATTTTTACTCTTCCAATTAGATTCTGCCTCCGTCCCCACTCCTCTTCCCAAAAGATAGTCTTTGTTTAAAAAAAAAAAAAAAAAAGCTACAAAATTGCATCGAGACACATTCGATGCTTGAGAAGCTTCTAGAAAAGGGAGTACCATGAAGGCCACAACCGTCGTGTCCAAAATGAGAGAAATAAATACTGCAAAGGAGTCTTGCTTACATGTATGAACAATCAAGTGTTCTAGGAAATGACACATTGGCTAATTCTGCACATTGTGCCGAGAGGAAACCGGAAGTGGCCAGATTGGGTCTGAAGAAGAAATGCTAGGATAATTACTCAATTATGGGCACTTCCTATATATTTAAATAATGCAAATCCACAGGCTGTGGCAGAGACTAGATGGAGTTCCTGCTAATTCCTATCTCGCTGGTTTAGGGACTGCAGAGGAAGAGACTGAATGCCGAAAGCCCTGCCCCAGGAACCCCTCTGCAGACTCAGGGACTGGACTGGGAACAGAGTGGGGTTATTCCTTGATGTTTCATTCTGCGCCTCTATAGCTTTAACTTTAGACACTGATTTGGCCTGTGGTCAGAAAGGCTGTTGTTCAGATCTTGAGGGTGGTCGGAGAGCCTGATGGTGCTTTTCTCAAAAGTGCAAGCATGGTCGGTTTGGAGATTCAGGTTTTTCTCATTTTCCAATCTTCTACTCCGAAGACATGCAAGGTACTACGGAAAAGTCGGCCACGGGGGTAAGTCCGGCAGTCCGTGTTCGATGTGTGTCGGCTTCTCAGCCCCGAGCAGTGTTCTTGGCGTCGGTCGTGGCTGTTGTGTGGTAGGCAGACACCGTTTGTTCCTGAGTAATTAAAATTCAGATTTTAAAAAAATGTTAAACCAATTTCTCTCCCAAACTTAGAACGCTCGGAACCACCCACTTCCTTCCTCTCCAAGTCTCCCCTCCCAAGGCTACATTTTTACCTCTTTTCCTTCCCAACCCATGGGTTATGTCCAACAAAATGCTAACGAGTGAACTGAAAATGTATTCCAGGCAAACCGTAGTTTGAGGAAGACACGGCTGCCATGAGCCAGCAAGCATACTACAGGATGCTTCCTCCTGGCTGCATTCTCTGGTTCAGGATTATGACTCTGGTCCCCTGTGCATTTGGAAAAACAAATTCTTAAACTGCAGACCTCCGCCTTGTGAGCCAAGCCGAGCAGCTTGGAAATCTCCCACTTACAGAAACGAGAAGGAGGATTGATGTTACACAGAAAGGAGCAGCCTCTGGGTCATGAACCTTTTTTCTTTTTTTCCCACTTGACAACACTGGTGTTACAAATGAGTCTCTTCTGTAGCATGAATGGAACAGTCTGGGAGTATAGCTAACCTCCCCAGGCCCTAAAGCAACGACCCGGTGAGTCCACAAGATGGCTGTTAGGTGTGGGAGATTCTCAGCCAGGGATGACCATTGAGTGGAAGCCAGGGAGGCTGCACTGCACCCCACAGCCACAGGGAGCGGTCCCCCCACCACGGCCACTAGTGCCGAGGCTGAGAACCCCCCAGCACAGCTATACTGCCTAGGCTTTTATGCTGGGTAAACCGAGGCCCAGAGAATGTTAAGTTCCAAGTCCAGTGGGATCTGAGCACTGCTAGAAAGCATCAGCCCTGAGCCAGAAGCTCGGCGTTCCCATCTGACCTCCGGATTACTCGGGGTTTTCCAGAGAAACGGAGACAAAGATAAGGAGATTCATTCTAAGGAATTTGCCGACGCGATTATGGAGGCTGACGAGTCCCCAGATCTGCCGTCAGTGACTGGAGACCCGGGAGAGCCAACGGCGTAGCCCGTCCGAGGCCAGCAGGCTCGAGCCTCCAGAAGAGCTGATGTTTCAGTTCAAGTCCAAAGGCAGGAAAAGTGAGGTCCCGGCCCAATGCAGGGGGAGGAGTTCCCCCTTACTCACAGAGTCATTCTTTCTGTATTATTCAGGCCTTCCATGAGTTGAATGAGACCCACCTACATCCGATTTCTTCCGTCTATGGATTCAAACCTTTGTCTCATCCAGAAGCAGCTTCACAGACACACCCAGAACACCACTTGGCCACGTATCTGGGCACCGCGTGCTCCGGGGCCGTCAACATAGAAATCAGCAATCATACCTGTCGGCCTTATACCCCGTTGCTAGGTGTTTCTACAACTCTTTCTGCTCACAGAGTGGTTCACAAGCCGGCAGTGGCAGCCTCGTGGGGAAGCTCCCTGAGACGCCCAGCCCAGAGCCGGCCGTGTGCAAAGCCCCGTGTTACACATACACAAGGGGGTGCTATGAGGGAGGGGCGATTTCACAGTCTTGAGTCCAAGAGCCATCTGGGTAATGTTTTCCTTAACTGCATAGTCAATAGGGATTTATTGATCACTTAGGAGGTGCCAAGCCCAGGGGGCCTAGGGGGCTCAGTCCGTTGAGCGTCTGCCTTCAGCTCAGGTCATGATCTCGGAGTTCTGGGATGGAGCCCGGCATCGAGCTCCTTGCTCATCGGAGCCTGTTTCTCCCTCTCCTCTGCCTGCCGCTCCCCTGCTTGTGCACGCGCTCTCTCTGACAAATAAATAAATAAAATCTTAAAAAAAAAAAAAAAAAAGAAGTGCCAAGCCCTGCTCCGTCATTGAGCAAACTGCGGTCACAGCCACGTACACACTTGCTCTGTGTGATAAGCACATTTAAGAGCTGAGTGTGTTTGTCACTCAACTTGAGGTCATGTCTCCGTGGGGTCTGGCCAGACTTACCCGGCACCGAAGAAGGAATGGGCAGAAAGCCAGCCCCAAGCCAGCTGTGCTGTAAACAACACGTGATGTTTGCCTTGTTTCCTATGCCTCTCCACGCCTGCTGTCCCTACCCAGAACTGGCCACATCACTTGCGGTCTGGGTTTTGTAGCGCACGGTGGAAATGTGGAACCCTGCCTTATTTTCACAGAAGACCACAGAGTGGTTTATGAACAACAGAAATTCATTTCTTACCGTTCTGGAGGCTGGGAAGTCCAAGATCAGGGTGCCAGCACGGTGGGGTGCGGGTCCTCTTCTGCGTCTTTGTGTCCCCCCATGGCAGAAGGGATGAGGGAACTCTGGGAGGTCTCTTTTA
The DNA here is from genome assembly GCA_004023965.1 of Spilogale gracilis. Taxonomy (NCBI): domain Eukaryota; kingdom Metazoa; phylum Chordata; class Mammalia; order Carnivora; family Mephitidae; genus Spilogale; species Spilogale gracilis. The sequence continues at coordinate 203,375 of PITA01000553.1, forward strand.
AAAGAACATTGATCCCATTCATGAGACTCCAGCACCATGACTTCCATACCTCCTGAAGACTCCACCTCCTGATGCAGTCACATGGGGGATCAGGATTCCAACATATGAATTCGGGGAGCACACATTCAGATGCCACCTCTAAAAAGAAATGTGAAGAATTTCAAGATGGCAAGAGTAGAGCATTAGATTTAACGCCAGACCTCTGGAGCACAGGGCCCTGTTCATACCTTTGACTTCTAGTTGCCAGATCCTTTGAACTTTCTGCAGGGACAGCAATTTTCAGTGATAGCGCAGAAGATCATTTGGGGGGTGGGGAGACCCTGTCTCTGCAAATCATACCACTTACTCCCCAAGGCTTCTCTGGCAGGCCAATTACCTCCCCAAGGTCAGCGTGACCTTGCCGGCAGGAAGAACGCCCACTGCTCCCACACCCTGAGTTCCCTGGTGTTGTGGGTTGAAGTATGTCCCCCAAAACATATGTTCAAGTCCTATGCCTGGTACCGGTGAATGCGCCCTTATTTGGAAATAGGGTCAGAGGTAATTAGTTAAATTAAGATGAAGTCTCAACCCAACATGACTGGTGCCCTTCAAAGAAGGGAGAAGACGCAGACACACAGGGAGAAGGACATGTGATGAAGGAGGTGGAGATCAGAGAATGCCAGTAATGCCAGAAACTAGGAGAAAGACATAGAACAGCCTAGAGGCTTCAGAGGGAGGGCAGGTGGTGGCCCTGCCAACAACTTTTTTTCTTTAAACCTTTTTTTTTTAAAGATTTTATTTATGTATTTGACACACAGAGAGAGATCACAAGTAGGCAGAGAGGCAGGCAGAGAGGGGGGAAGCGGGCTCCCCACTGAGCAGAGAGCCCGACATGGGACTCCATCCCAGGACCCTGAGATCATGACCTGAGCCAAAGGCAGACGCTTAACCCTCTGAGCCACCCAGGCGCCCCAACTTTTTTTTTAATGTTATTTATTTATTTGACAGAGAGAAACAGAGCTAGAGAGGGAACACAAGCAGGGGGAGTGAGAGAGGGAGAAGCAGGCTTCCCGCCGAGCAGGGAGCCCGATGCGGAGCTCAATCCTGGGACTCCAGGATCATGACCTGAGCCGAAGGCAGATGCTTAATGACTGAACCACTCAGGTGCCTCTCTGCCAACAACTTGATTTCAGATTTCTAGCCTCCAGGACGGTGGGAATCTGTAGAACTCCATCCACGGAGTCCCAACCAATGCCAGGAAATCCCAGAAAACAGAAATTCACCTCGAGAGCGCCCAGAAATCCCACCAAACCCCGGAGCTCCAGGAATGCCACGCTTGACTCCAAGACCCCATTCCATAAACAGAAATGGCCGGCACGCTGTGCAGACCAGAAGAGAAGGAGAAACATCAGCATTTACCGTGGGCTGCCCAGAGCTCACAGGTACCCGGAACCACTGGGTATCCAGCCTGTAGATAAGAGAAGTGTCTCTTCGTGAAAACATTCTGCAGATCCTCAAGTAGGAGTGATGGAATCTAAATGTGAATGAAGCCCCCACCCACGCCCACAGAGGGACTGGATCCTGGCGATGAGCTTTGATGGCCGCTAAGATCACAACAAGATAGCCAGCTAGACCTGACGCACTTCCGTGCATCCTATGATGCAGTCTTGCCAAAAAGTCAAACCTAAATCGGATCAAAGGCCGCAGATCTGATTATCAACTTCCAAGATATAGACATCACAGGACCATATTCTCATCTTTGGGGATGCTGTCAGCAAAATCCCAGCTGGACAATCTCTACCCAACCAATGGCCTTGTTTCTTCAAGAAGTACACTTCTAGGGGGATGAAAGAGATGGAAAGGGAGCCCATAGATGAAAAAAGAGACTATAGAGACATAGCAACTGGTAGCATGGTATGGGCTATAGTTGAATCCTGATTAATAAACCAGCTGGTGGGGCACCTGGGTGGCTCAGTCGGTTGGCCATCTGCCTTCGGCTCAGGTCATGATCCCGGGGTCCTGGGATCGAGCCCCACGTCAGGCTCCCTGCTCGATGGGGAGCCTGCTTCTGCCTCTGCCTCTCCCCTGCACTCATGCTCGCTCTCTGGCTCTCTCTCAAAAAAATACATAAAATCCTTAAAAAAATAGATAAATAAACCAACTGGAAAAAAACCTCTGTGATATTTATGAGGCAACCGGAAATGGAAATACTTCTTGAGAATTGACAGTATTAAGGGATTCTTTTCTTCTTTTTAATTTGGGTTGGAAAATGATATTTCAGCCGTTTTTTAAAAATAGTCCATACATTTTAGAAATGCATTTGGAAATAATTAGGGGAAATGTGATATATGTAGGATTTGTTTAAACATAATATGGGTGATGGAGATCAGGAATGAGTGAATTTGAAACAAGGTCATCGTGAGTTGATAATTGTTAAAGCTGGTGATGGGTCAAGGAGGTTCCATATGCTGTTCTCTGTCACGTATATATGCTTAAAATTTCCATCATAACAAAAAAAGTTTTAATTAATTCCATCAGAACTTCATAAAAACAGCTGAGCCAATAGAATCCGAAGTTCGAATATTGCATTGTTTTTCTCTAGCTGCTATAGCAAATTCCCACAAACGTAGTGACTTGAAGGAACAGAAACTTATTATCTTACAGTTCTGGAGGTCAGAAGTCTGGAATGGGTCTCGTGCTAAAATTAAGGTGTCGGCCGGGCTTCATTCCTTCTGGGGGCTCCTGGGCAGGTTCTGTTTCCTGACCCCTTCGAGCATCTAGAAGCCGCCTATGTTCCTTGCCTCGTGGCCCCTTCCAGCAATGGGGTCTCTCTGCCACCCTCAACTTACACCTCACTCCTCCTCCCCTGACACTGAGCTCCTGCTTCCTTCATACAAGGACCCATGTGATGCCACGGGGTTCGCCTGGACAATCCAAATTATCTTCCCATCTCAAGATCTTTAATTTAACCACATCTGTAAAGTCCTATATGCCATGTAAAGAAACATAGATTTGGGGGATTCAGGTGTGTCTGGACATCTTTCGGGGGCCATTCTTCTGCCCTCCACAGCTGTGATTCAGATCAGGTGCTTCACGTAGACTGAGATGTAACATTTTTTCGTTCAAAACCGAGACACGCCATCATAGTTCCTACATACCTCAACAGCGGTGAATTGACTTCCCAGGGATATCTGGCAATATCTGGAGACAGTTTTGATTGTCAGGGTGTGGAGTGGGATGGGCGTTACTGGAATCCGGTGAGTAGAGGCCTCGGGTGGTAGTGCTGACTTTGACGAACTCTGGGCAAGAAACAATGGAAGGAGAAGAACATTTTCTGTTCTCTGGTGTATGTCTGCAAAGAGCAGGTAATCAATAAACATCTGTTGAATGAATAAATGACCTCAGATCTGGTGACTGCAGCTGAGACAGTGAGATACTAATAATGAGTGTAATTTGGAATGTCCAAAAAAGTATGCGTTCCTGCTAAAATCACAAAAAGAGAGGCGCCCAGACTTGATGTGCCTCTAGGGAAGAAAACACCACCTCCTCTTAAGCAATCCTGCCCTAAAATCCAAACCCAGTCTGATCAAAGCCTCTAGAAAGATTCCATGGATTCCCAAGGTCTTATTAGCAGATAAAAGGGTATTTACACATCTTAGGATTCCTCGAGTGCAAAGGTCTTTTGAGCTAGAGAGAAAAGCACATATAGTGAGAATCACGTTAAATGCAAAATCTAGTCAAGGGATGAGCTTAAAACTAAGGGACAGGGGGGCGCCTGGCTGACTCAGTCAGTGGAGTGTGTGACTCTTGACCTCAGGATCGTGAGTTCAAGCCCTACGTGGAGTGTACAGGTTACTTAAAAATAAAGGTTTAAAAAAAAAAAACGAAGGGTCAGGGTCTTGAGTCCACACCCCCCCCCCCATGAAATACAACATCGGGGACATAGCAATCATTAATAGTCTTTAAGTGTCCCATTAGGGTCACTGACAAGAATCTAGCCGGGGCCAGCCCAAATCTTGGATGTATGTGTGGGCTTGGTCAGGAGGTGGTAAACTATCATCTGTAAAGGGGATGAATCTTTGAGCCTGAGAATTTAGAAAAAGGACAGAAATTTAAGAGAAGCAAAACTATGGGATTCGTACTTTGGGTGAAGAAGGAATCTGCATAGTCGATATCTTGTGCATCTGTGAAGTTTTAAAGATTTTCAGAGCTTTGGAAACCACTGTGAAATGCATAATTAGGTAATTCACCTAAACTTGTCATTTTAGGGGCACCTGGGTGGCTCAGTCGTTAAATGTCTGCCTTCAGCTCAGGTCATGATCCTGGAGTCCCGAGATCGAGCCCCACATCGAGCTCCCTGCTCTGCAGGGAACCTGCTTTTCCCTCTGCCTGCTGCTCACCCCTATTCATGCTCTTTCTCTCAAATAGATAAATAAAATCTTTAATAAAAAAAAAGGAAAAAAACCCTAAAGCTGCGCTATATGTTTAATTCATTAGACTTAAAAGTTATTGGCATACTTGGGGCTATACTTGCTAACTCGTGTGGGGTGTTTTTTTTAGGATTTTATTTTTAAGTCATCTCTATGCCCGATGTGGGGTTCAAACTCATAACCCCAAGATCAGGAGTCACACAGTCCCCTGACGGAGCCAGCCGGGCGTCCCTCACTAAGTTTTAAATGTGCTTGCAAATTTGTGACGGTATTTAATGAACTGATTTTGCCAGTAGGACCAAGTATATTCCTGAGGTCCCTTAAAAGTGGTTCCTACTATTTGTCAGACTTAAAAATGAATTAAGAAAAAGAATAATAAGGTTTCCAGGCAAAATTTAAAAGGTTAACATAAACAAGACATTTAAACTTGTAACTTAAATAAATTGACTATCAAATCTGTAAAAATGTATAAATCTTTTTTGCGCACACACCACGTTTGGGGGCTCTAATCACCACTTTCAGAGAGCTGTATAATGTACAAATTACAAACTACTATGCTTATATTTTTAAAAAGCGCAAGTCCATCTTTAGAAGCCTACAGCAATACTATGAGCAAATACCAATACTGTTTACCAGACAGATTCCACTCAAACTCAGGGAACTTACTCAGCCCTCCAGATCCTTCTTAGAGCTGATAAGGTCTGATGCGAGTCAGGTTGCATTCCTCCTGAGGTGCTTGTGTGTCTGTTCTTTTGAATAATCTGAATCTAATATTCTGCCCTTGTCATGTTCTCATCCACTATAGAGGTGCGTGTGTGTATGTGTGAGAGAGAGAGAGAGGGAGGGAGAGAGAGAGAAATTGGCTGTCATCTGAATAAATTATTTCACCCTTAGCCAGCTTGTTCAGGTTCCTTATGAAGGACCAGCTCAGCTCTGTACTACTTGAACTAGCCACTCTGCTTTGGAAGTTCCTGGTCTCTATTTGAATTCCATCGTGGTCTGATTGACCACAGGGCAGCCCCATCATCCTGCACTCCGGACCTACAGAATCAGGATCTGCTTCTCAACAGACCCCCCACGAGTCCCATACCGGTGACACTTGAGGCAGTGCCCGCCTAGAGAAGAAGAAGGAGGGCTAGTAGCCGCTGCCGTGACATCGTGTTGCTTGATTTAGCTTTTTATTTTTTTATGCCCTTTTTATTTTTATTTTTTTTAGATGTTGAAGGTGAAATCTTTTTTTAAACTTATTTTTTATTTAAATTCAATTAATTCACATCTATTGTATTATTGGTTTCGGAGGTATAGGTCAGTGATGCGTCAGTCTTATATAACACTCAGGGCTCATCCATCACGTGCCCTCCTTAATGCCCATCACCCAGGGGCATTTGTTTTAAATGAAAATGTAAGTTTTCTGCAAGTTTCCTCTATCAGTCATTCAGTTATGTGTATGTTTGTTATTGAGTTAATGCAAATGGCGCTTGGGTGGTTGGAACATGAGTTTTCCGCGGGAGGCTCGGCATGAGATGGAAGGGGGCGGAGGTTTCTGCGCAATCAGCGGAGCCCTGGGGCTCCAGGAAGTGTGCTGAGCTCAGGCCAACTCCAGTCCCATCACCCTAGATAAAGTTCTGGATTAAAGAAGGTCACACATGTATTTCCAGTCCCATCACCCTAGATAAACTTCTGGATTAAAGAAGGTCACACATGTATTTCTGTTCCTTATATCAGGAGGAGGAAGTTTGTTTACCCTCTTACTTTGACCAGTATAACTGGATGAAAGTGACGTTAGGCGTTCCATTCCCAGGCTTAAGAGAAGGGGCCCCCTTCTACTTTCTCACTCTTGCAAGCCCGCCACCATGTAAGGAGTCTGATTACTCCGAGACCACTATGCTAAAAGGTCGCCCAAGACAGCTATGTGGCAAGGGATCCTGAGGAGCCAACTAAGCTTAAGGCTTCTCGAACCTTCCATCTTGGCCAGCATGAATGCAGCTGTGCCCACAGCCCTGGCTGACCCACAGAATCATGAACACACCCTAAAATATTATCGTTGAAGCCATTCATTTGGAGGTGATTTCTCACCTGATGATAAATATCTGGAACAGATGGTCAGACCTGAATACCAGCCACCTACTTCCTGTTGCCCACAGGATAGGTCTGCCAAAGCCGAGAGGAGCGGGGACGAAATGTAGGAAACAATGGAAGTTGAGAAAGGGAAGACGAGAGAAACAGAACGTGAGCATGCCCAGAAGAAATGTGGGGCTGCTTTCATTTAACCAGCAGTTCCCCCAAGCGGCCGAGCGGCGGCGCCCCCATCACTCGTCCTCTCCTGCCCATCTCCGTGGAAGCGTAACTTACTACAAGTTAAATGTGTAATCATAAGTGGAAACCTCAGTGAATGTTTATGAGCTGAACTCAGCCGCTGAGTCAGCCCTTGAGGCGCCCTGGCCTGGCCTCTTCCACTCACCCAAGTGTCCCTCAGGGGGACCAGCCTCCTGATCCTTATCACAGTGGGCCGGTCAGGTCTGCTTTGAAATTTCTGTCACTGGGATGCATTCCATGTGTACTTTCTTGTATCTGGTTTCTTTTTCTCAACTTTTTATTTGTGGGATTCATTCCTATTGTCCTATGTAGTCTTGCAGCATTTGATCTCAACGAGGGTGAGTCTCGTTTCCGGATTAACAGCACTTGTTTGTGTCTGGGCTGATTCTACCTACGCCAAGGGGCAGCAAACTCTCTCTGTAAGTGGTCAGGTTGTAAATCTTTTAGTCATCATGGGCCGTAGGTCTGTCATAACTACTGGTCTCTGCCGTTGGAGCCTGAAAGCAGCCACATTACATATTTACATAATCCGTAAGTTGATGGATATGGTCGCGTACTCATAGGACTGCCTTTATTGATGCTGAAATATGAATTTCATGTAGCTAAGTGTATGTTTAGACTTTTAAGAAGCCGCCAAAATGTTTTTTTCCGGCGGCCGTACCGTTTTACATTCCTACCACTAATATAGGAATGGTCAGGGTTGGGGCGTCTAGGTGGCCCAGTCGGTTAAATGTTGGACTGTTAGTTTCCGTACAGGTCCTGATCTCAGTGTTGTGAGATCGAGTCCCGAGTCAGTCTCCACACTCAGCGCGGAGGTTGCTTAAGACTCTTTCTCCCTCTCCCTTTGCCCCTCCTCCAGCACTCTCTCCTCTCTCTCTCTCTCTCTCTCTCTCTCTCTCTCTCTCTCTCAAATAAGTAAATAAAATCTTAAAAAAAAAAAAAAAGGAACGGCCAGGTTTCTCCACATCTTCATCAGCATTTGGTGTTGTCACTGTTCTTAAATTTTAGCATTTCTCAGGGGTGTGCAGTAATAGCTCATTGTGGTTGTGATTTGTAGTTTCCCCACGGCTAGTGATATCGAGCCCCTTTTCACCAGTCACCATTTGTATACCTTCTTCAGCTTAGTAGCTCTTCGGGTCTTTGGCCCAGTTTTTGACTGGATTTCTTAGCTTTTCCTGGTGAGTTTGACAGTTTGGTCACCTGTAGCGACGGCTTTGGGTTGCCCACCCAGCATCCAGCTACTCTCCTTTCTACCTGAGAGAATCCAAATATCGTGCAGGTATCCTCCCCCGAACCGCCCCGCTCGCCTCTGGAAGGGAAAGCCGACCCCTCCTCTTGCTCTGAGAACCAACAGCATGAGTGACTGTGCTATCTTCTGCCTTGTTAGTCCTGTTTTCAGGAAAACCAGTGTGACCCGATCCCAGCCACGTGCCGGGGAATAGGCTAGGAAGGCTTCAGGAAAAGTCTCCTCTCTTTTTAAGAAAGAGTCATAGGACAGTATTAGGTATTATTCTAATTTATTTGTTATATGATTCACCTCTTCCTCTTGACATGGTCGGGGTTGGATGGTTTGGATGAGGTACCCGGAGCTTGCTCCCGACATGTGGATCAAGCTGGGATGGTAGAGAAGGGAAATGGAAAAGTCTAGGTCTGTGACGACATCTTGAAGCTACATCTCATCCAGCTGAGTCATGGTTTCTCACACTCACAGCCCAGAACATTCTAACTCACAGAAACTCCTGCCCTCTTGCACGTGGTTATTGTCAAGTATTGTAGTTGGACTTTTTTTTAACCAGCTCACGAATACGCCCTCCTCCGGTTAGTTACCGTCACTACTGTTTATCTTGAGCTCGCGGGGCACACGCAGAAGCAGACATACAACAGTTAGTACACACGCGGAACATTTACAAATACAACCATTCACTGTGCTAGAAGCTGCTCCTGGGTCCCTGGCCGTTTGCCGCCCGTCCCCACTATGCACTGTGCCTGCGAGGCTGGGGCGTACGAACTGGGGTTCTCGTTCCCTGTGGTTTCCAGGTGGAGCCTCTGGGGGACGTCGGAAGGCAGGTGATGTGAGCTTCTTGCCCTAGCTCCCGCCCTGTGGAGAAAGCTGGCCGGGTCCCCCCACCAAAGCTTAGCTCCCATTAGTGCAATCACCTTTCCCAAGCTCTGTGCATTCCCGTCCTATCAGAAACTGCAAAGTCTGAGATTTTGTGCAAGCTAATAAGTCAGTCTTCCCCTGCTTCAGCTACAGAGCTTTTTTTTTTTTTTTCCATGTACACATCTTGATGGAAAGCACCACAGCCCTGGTCAGAGACACAGACTTCACTCCAGCAAAAAGAAGCACCAGAGCACTCTCTTGAGTTGGGACCAGCTTCCCAATTCCCACAGGGTGACGTGCACACGCACATGGTAGGGGTGGGAGGAGGCGCACTACACCAGAGGAATCCTGAGTTAAGAAACCAAGCTGTTATCAGGCTACTCCCGTCCTCCCCTCCAGGGAGATGACCCTATGTGGAATGCAAGCAGAACTCCCCAGGGGCCACACTGGAAGGTAAGCTAAGCAAAGGTCTCGGGACGGCAGGGCACGACTTTACGCTCCTGGAATGTCTCTGGGGAGGGCGGTGTTCTTCTCTATCTTTAGTATGTCCACTATCTCCAGCTCTCAAGGCTGGCTGCTAGCCAATCATCCTTGAGCAAGCTTTCCAGTGCCTTCCGCTTGGCAGAGCTGGACTGCGTGGGAACACCAGAAATCCAGCGAGAACCGCTGGCCCACATTTGCCTGGCCACCTCGGGCCTGAGGTGGTGAGCATGCCCACTGTCGCCCGCCTTGCGTGGTACCCTACCCCTCACCTATTGCCCCCAACCTGTCTGTGCTTCTGTAAATAGTCCCGTCATTGAGCTCTCCTGAAATGTGTGTTGCTACAGGCTTCTTGTAGAGAAGCCGGCTGAATCAGAAATATGTATAAAACATATGCAAATCAGGGCGCCTGGGTGGCTCAGTGGGTTAAAGCCTCTGCCTTCAGCTCAGGTCATGATCCCAGGGTCCTGGGATCGAGGCCCACGTCGGGCTCTCTGCTCAGCAGGGAGCCTGCTTCCTCCTCTCTCTCTGCCTACTTGTGATCTCTCTCTGTGTCAAATAAATAAAATATTTTTTAAAAAACATATACAAATCAATAAGGAAAAGTCAACAATGCAAGTGGATTAGAAGCAAAGGCTATGGATAGGAAATTCACAAAGGCAAAACCTGCTGGCTGGCGACCGTGAAATCTGCTGGCTGGTGACCACGAAAAGATGCTTAACCTGGAAGATTCTCAAAGCTACACGTCCTACCACACAGGGGAGGCAAAGCAGTGGGACTCTCATTCAAGACTGGCTGGCCTGGGGTGCCTGGCTGGCTCAGTTGGAGGAACGTGCAACTCTTGATCTTGGGGTCCAAACCCGTCATTGAGTAGAGATTACCTAAATAAATAAACAACAACAGCAAAAAAAGAAAGAAAGAAAGAAAGAAAGAAAGAAAGAAAGAAAGAAAGAAAGAAAGAAAGAAGGAAAGAAAGAAAGAAAAGAAAAAAAAAGACTGGCTGACCTGGAAAGCACCGTCATTTGGGAATATGCTTCAGCGGTACCTAGTAGAGCTGAAGAGGCTCACCCCTTTGAATCGGCCCTTGGAATGCCAGCTCCGCAGCTCAGTATGTTCGAACCTTCTCTGGGCCTCTAGAGAAACTTCTGAGCACCTGCCCCATCACAAGAGCAGCGATGCGCAATTATTAGAAACAACCTAAATGCTTATCAATAGGGGAATGTGTTAATGCTTTCTATTTATAAATGATAATATCTTAGAGCAGTTAAAATTAACTGGGTCTATATCAACATGAGTCAATCCCAAAATCATATCTTTAAAAGAGATTTTATTTATTTATTTGACACAGAGAGAGAGACAGAGAGCACAAGCAGGAGGAGTTGCAGGCAGAGGGAGAAGGAGAAGCAGACTCCCCGCTGAGCAGGGAGCCCGACACAGGGCTCCATCCCAGGACCCCAGGATCATGACCTAAGCAGAAGGCAGATACCCAACCGAGTGAGCCACCCAGGCACCCCTCAAAATCATGTTAAGTGAATAAAGGATATGCCCTCATGATTACATTTATGTGTATAATTTTTAAAACCAAGAACACTACTATGTTGTTTATGAAACATACATTTGTAATTGAAGTGTGAGATCAAGGATAGGAGAAACAAGCACCAACTTTACGTTAGAGATGACTATTAGGATGGAAGGATAGAAATTCACAACTTTACCTCTAAACATTTCTTTCTTAAAAATATCTGAAGCTGGGGCACCATTCGGCCTTCAGTCGGTGGGTCATGCAACTCTTAATCTCAGGGTTGTGAGTTCAAGGCCCTCATTGGGTATAGAGATTACCTAAAAATAAAATGTTTAAAAAATACATCCAGAGGGGCACCTGGGTGGCTCAGTCGTTGGGCATCTGCCTTCGGCTCACGTCATGATCGCAGGGTCTTGGGATCAAGCCCCAAATAGGGCTCCCTGCTTGACAGGAAGCCTGCTTCTCCCTCTCTCACTCCCTCTTCTTGTGTTCCCTCTCTAGCTGTGTTTCTGTCAAATAAATAAAATCTTTAAAAATACATATAACCAGAGAAAAGATGACAAAATTTAACATGTATCAAATTTGAGCAGTGACTAATTGGGTGACCATTCTTTTTCCATGTATATTTTGTACATAGGCAATCTTTTATAATTTAAAGATGGTTAAAACAACCTAAATGACCAATTTAACTCAATTAAGCAAGGCACTATGTGTCCACAGGCTGGAACACCATGTAACCTTTAAATACCACCATATCGAAGACTTTAGGGAAGATGGGAAATGTCAAGAGACACTTGAGGTGAAAGGGTAGATCACAAAACAATTGTATGGATGGAACTCTTTATTTAAAAACCTGTATCTTCCTCTTTTTTTTAAAGATTTTATTTATTTTTATTTATTTATTTATTTATTTATTTATTTATTTAAGAGAGTGAACGACAGAGAGAGAGGGAGACAGAGAGAGAAAGCACACAAGCAGGGGGAGAGAGAGAGGGAGAAGCAGGGGGAGAGAGAGAGGGAGAAGCAGGGGGAGTGAGAGAGGGAGAAGCAGGCTTCCTGCCGAGCAGGCAGCCCGATTCTGGGACCCTGGGACCATGACACTAGCCGAAGGCAGACGCCCAACTGACTGAGCCACTCAAGCGCCCCATCTTCCTCTCTTCATTAGACATCTATAAACATTAAGATAAATGCCAGAGTGTCAGTTTGGGTTGTATCTGGGGAGTGTGACCGGAGACTACTTGTGTTTTCTCCTATATATCAGTTTTTACAATGACTACATAGTTGTTTTAGTGTGCAAAGAAACAATTTAATGAACCATTTTTTGTGCAAGTAACACATCAAAAGGAACAACGCGACAATTTGCTGCATGCAGTGTTCAATTTCAGGCCAAATACTTTGAACACATTTTTGCTATTTGTCGTGCATATGCCGCCCTCTCGTGGAGAAATAGAAGAACGTTTATGAATACAGAGTAATTTATAAAATCCAGAAGTGTTCTTTGCACAATAGAAAAGACCCTATATCTGACTTTATTATTAAAATTGATACATGCTCATTACAGAAAATTTAGAGCACCCAGAAAAGTACAAATAAAGGAAAAAAAATCACACAGACTTTCGCTTCACCATTGGCTCAGGATTCTGAGGAATACAAAGATCAGGGCACTGTGGGTCTCTCTGTATAAAGTCTACTTTCCTACTACTTGTGTGCTAACCTTGAACTTGATTTTGGTATTTGATCCTTGCTTTGTTTACCTATCATCGGGCCGCTTCATTTTTTGAAAAAGAGAGTGGGAGAGGGAGAAGCAGGCTTCCCACTGGAGCCTGACCTGGGGGTTTGATTCCAGGACCTTGAGATCATGACCTGAGCCGATGGCAGATGCTTAACTGACTGAGTCCCCCAGATGCCCCAGCTTCTTCATTCTTACAAATATCTAGCAATTCGATTCCTGTTCAGATACTTTGGTTTCAAGTTCTTGGTTTTGTTTTGTTTTTTGTGACAAAAAATGTTTTAGTAAATATCATATATATAATCTTGGTGAAATGACATAAACATTTCTCAATTTTTTAAATCTTATTTATTTGAAAGTGAGAGAATGAGAGAGAGAGAGAGCATGGGGGGAGGGTCAAAAGGAGAAGCAGACTCCCCACTGATCAAGGAGCCCGATGCGGGGCTCGATCCGAGACTCCAGGATCATGATCCGAGCCAAAGGCAGTCGTTTAAACAACTGAGCCACCCAGGCGCCCCGACATAAATATTTCTATACTGTAAATTCTAAGCAGGGTTTTGCTTAATGGCTACATGCATGTATATATTTCTTTTTTGGTTTTGTTTTTAAAGATTTTATTTATTTATTTATTTATTTGACAGAGAGAAGCACAGCTAGAGAGGGAACACAAGCAGGAGTGAGAGAGGGAGAAGCTGACTTCCCCCCGAGCAGGGAGCCCGATGCAGGGCTCGATCCTGGGACTCCGGGATCATGACCTGAGCCGAAGGCAGACGCTTAACGACTGAGCCACCCAGGCGCCGCACATTTATATATTTCATCGATATTATCAAATCATCATTCAGAAAGTTGCATCCCTTTATGCTTTCAACAAGGTGTGAGCACTCATTTCCCCATCGACCATCCTCAACACCATCCGTGTTGTGATGTGAAATATCACTCAACTTCTTCAATTAACTTCTGGCAATTTGCAAGGTAAGAAATTGTATTCCATTATCATTTTGGTTTGCATGTGTTTTATTACCGTGTCTTTTATTATTGTAACTATAAAGGTGCAACTGTTTTCTCCTGTTGTTCAGTGACTTAAGTTTCTTTGTACCCTTTCATTTAGTTCATCTTTTATTCTATTGGGTTTTTCATTTGCTTTTCTTCATCTTTCTTTTTTTTAACTTTTGATTTTGAACTCTGCATAAATTAGGCAAATCATCCCTTTGTCATGTATGTTGCAAATATTTTTTTTCTCAAGTGTCATTTTCTAATTCTTTCTTTCCCTTCCTTCTCTTCTTCTTTGCCTCCTTCCTTTTCCATGCAGGGATTTTATATCGCATAGAAAAATTTTTAAATTCTTCCTTTTCAGTTTCTGGACAAACATCATTTAAAATAAGACATTTTGGGGTGGGGCGCATGGGTGGCTCAGTCATTAAGCATCTGCCTTGGGCTCAAGTCATGATCTCAAGGTCCTGGGATTGAGTCCTGCATTGGGCTCCCTGCTTAGCAGGAAGCCTGCTTCTCCCTCTGTCTCAACCCCTGCCTGTGTTCCCTCTCTAGCTGTGTTTCTCTCTGTCAAATAAATACATACAATCTTTTAAAAAATAAAAATAAATAAAAAATAAATAAAATAAGACATTTTAGGGGCACCTGGCTGGCTTAGCCAATAGAGCAGGCAACTCTTGCTCTTGGGGTTGTAGGTTCGAGCCCCACATTGGGTGTGGGGGTTACTTAAAATTAAAATATTTTTTTAAAAAGACATTGTAAATAACTGACAAAAAGTATAGGAAGCTACAGGTTATGGTTGGAAGAAATGGCTGCGATGGGAGATGAAGACGGGGCGGGGCTGTGGCCAGGGAAGCAAAATAAATGAGTCAGCGGTAGGTTTGGTCATCTCCTGAGAAGCCAACGTGGACAGATGCTTAGAGTTGTGTCTAGACGACTCGGAGAACTCAGGAGGTGCTCAAAGTCATGGCCATGGGGAGGACACCTGGGAGATGCTGCTGCCCAGTGGGCCTTTCTCACTGGGCAGGGGGCCGGAGGGTGGGTAGCAATAGCCATCACATAATGTTGAATATTGTATTCAACGTGTGTTCAAGAATATGTTAGATACTGTAAAAAAAAAAAAAAAAAAAAAAAAAAAAGGAAATCTGGTCAGGGCATGGAGTATGAAAAAAAAAAAAAAACCCACATATGACTTCACCGTAGCTACTATTTTAGCCCATTTCCTCCCCATCTGTTTTCAGCTCATATTTTTAAAATTGAACTCATACTATGTATGTATTTTCGGTTTTGTTATTCTTTGCTCTATATTTTTCAAATATTCAACAAAGTTGAAAAAACTGTACAGCTTGCACACTAATACTTAGCGCCTGGATTCTACCACTGCCATTTTACTAGATTTCCTTCTTCACGTAGCTATCCCTGCGTCCATCCCTGTTTCCGTCAGTCAATACATCTGATTCTTTGATGCATTTCGCGGTAAATGTGAACATGTCTAAGTATGCCGCCAAGAATGCTAGTAACTTGTGATCCATATTTGTTAACAGTGGTTTTCTTTGCAATAAACTTCACACATGGTGGCGCCTGGGTGGCTCAGTTGGTTGAGCAACTGCCTTCGGCTCAGGTCATGATCCTGGAGACCCAGGATCGAGCCCCACATCAGGTGCCCCGCTCGGCAGGAAGCCTGCTTCTCCCTCTCTCATTCCCCCTGCTTGTGTTCCCTCTCTGGCTGTATTTCTCCCTGTCAAATAAATAAAATCTTTAAAAAATAAATAAATAAACTTCACACATAGTGAATCGCACCAATCTTCGTATGTGTGGATTTCACCCATTTTTTTTTCTCATTGACTATTTATCCTAAGTTTTTGCTTAGAATCACATTAAGTCAACCAATTGATCCAGGAAGGCTGAACAACTTTTCGAGATAAGTCTCCCCCTCCAGGAACATGGCGTGTCTCATGCCTTCTCATTGGCTCTTGGGAAAGCTGAGGAATTTTCAGAAAGGCTCCTGCACTTTTTATACCAAGCTTATGGCTAGGTATTTGAGAGTTTGTTGCTTTGTGAAAGAATTTCGTTTCAATTCTAATTTCTGAAGGACCACTGTAGGTATGTAGAAAGGTGGTTGATTTTTATGTGTTTTGTGTCCGTCAGCATAATGGAAGTTTCTGCTAGGTTGCAATAACTTCTTTAGGCATTCTCTTGGGCTTTTTTAGGTATAGAATCAAGTTAGCCAAAAAATAATTTATGCACCCCTCTAGGATAATTATACCCCATTTCTCTGTCTCTAACTTGCATCACCCTGGCTAGACCTTCTAGAACAATCTTACGTAACAGTGGTTATGACGAGTTTTTGAGTCTGGGTCCTCATTTTCAGGGAATTCCTCCAGTGCAGCAAGCAATTCAGGAGCTGGGATGAGCCCTAGATGGGCTCCTTGCTCAGCGGGGAGCCTGCTTCTCCCTCCCCCTGCTGCTCCCCCTGCTTGTGCTCTCTCCAACAAATAAATAAAAACCTTAAAAAAATAGGTCTCATCAAATGAAGTGTCTTATGTTTCTTAGTTTACGGATCTGAAGCATTCAAGTCACTGATTTTTAGTATATTCACGGGGTTAAGCCTCACCACAATGCTTTTGGAACATTCCCATCCCCGCAGAAAGCACGCGGGTCCCTGCTCGCAGTCGCCCCCCTGCCGGCTGCCCCATGCCCCGCCGCCACCAGCCCTCTCGCCCGCGCCGCCCTGGACATTGCCGGCAGGTGCACTCAGATCCTGTGTGCTTCCGTGTCTGGCGTCTTTCACTTAACGTCACCTTTTCAAGGTTCGTCCACGTGGTACTAGGAGAAAAAGAGTCATTTCCTCATTTCTTTCCACCAGGCTCGCGGGGCTCAGCGAGGGGACGGGGACGGCACCAACAGTGCGGCCGCCGCCAGTACCCTGGTGGCCATGGCCTTCCCCATTCCCGGTCCCGCGGGGTCCCAGCGGAGCCGCACTCACAGCCCGGGCTCCGGGAGTGACTTTACAGGATTTTTGGCCCCCGCTTTTGTCTGGAACCTATACATGCTTCCTCTCCAGCGCGGGGGTGGCTCTCCGCTGCGCCCCCTCTCTGTCCCCTCTCTGCCCGCCGTTGGCTGTCCCACCCTGCGGCCCCGCCCCGCCGCCGCCTCCACTCCCGCCTCCCGCAGGCCCGCCGGCTCCCGGCTGGGCACCCGCTCTCTCCCGGCTCCTGGAAGCCTTCCCTCCCACTCGGCCCCTCGCCCCTTCCCCGGCTGATGGGCACTCCTCTCCCTGTGTGCCCTCCCCGAGGCCTCTCCTGTGCCGCTTCGGTGGCTTCTGTCTCCCCCTGGTGGCCCCTCTGGGGCTGAACTCGCTGGCTGCGCTAGACTGTCTTCCGGAGGCCACCAAGCCTGACCCTGCCTTCCTCCTCTTCCTCGCCACCGCACTCCCAGCGGACCCTCCTTAGGCTCACAAGAAATACTTCTTTAGTCTGGGTTGCTCGACCCTGAGCTAGTGCCATCGGGACCCAGATGATGTGGGGCACAGCGAGGACTGCTGTCCCGTGCATGACAAGACGTCCCACAGCACCGCTGGCTTCTACCAACCAGAGGCCAGTAGCCCCTGTGGCCAGGACCGCCTGAAATGTCCTCAGGCTGAGAGTCCCTTAAAGACATCAGGGAGAGAATCCTGGCAGCACTGATTAAACCCCAGGGGGCCGCTTCCCCTTTACTCCCGCTGACTGAGCCAGAAAAGACAAAATGAGACCTAACAGAGCAGGGAAAAAAAAATCAGCCATTCTCTTTCTCCTATCCACACCCTCACATCCCTGTGAAACCACACCTAAGCCGTGCCACAAGCTGTGGCAGCTGGTTTTCCTTATCTGCCCCACCGCTTCCACTACCTCTCCCTCTCTTGTGTACACCTGCGCCCCATGCCACCGAAACCACTTCCCCAAGGCCCCAGTTATCCCCACCCTCCCCCTTCTCGGCCTCTCTAACACAGGCTCTCGCCTCCTCCTTGTTTGGGGCCCCATGCACAGGCCGATCCCCCTTACTGAGCGCTCCCCACGGGCCAGGGGCTGTTCCCTAGCACACCCCACCTCGTCCATCCTGCCTCAGCTCACTGTCCCCGAGGCAGCGGAGGCTCAGAGAGGCTTGGCAACGTACCCCAGGTCCCATCACTCCCAAGTGGCAGTGGCAGAATTCAAACCCCTCTCTTTCCGGCTCCAGGCCTGGGCCCTTTCAAGGCTCAGTGACACGCTGTTCTGAGAGACTGCTGGCATGGGGGGCGGCAGGGCTCAGGACGGCCTGCAGGTGCAGGAAGCTTCTGGCATGACCGGTGGAGCTCCGCTTCTGGCGTCTGTGCTCCCCCCCTTCACGCCTCCTCACCCCCATGCAGTTGCATTCCTGGTCACCAGAAGCTCGCAACAAAAGCCCCTTCTCAACTGTGGCCTGAAGGACCTTTCCAAAATGCTCCTCAGGCTGCGAGGCTCCCTCCCCAGCACCAGATCCGGGAAGGGTCCTTCTGTTTCATCGCTGGCTTCCCCTGTCAACCATCTGCTCCGGGCCTCCCACTTCGCCCCTCTGTCGTTACTTGAGTGCTACCCAGGGTCCCCATCCTCTGACGGCAAATCTTGACCATATTTGCTTTCCGAGTGCCTAGGACCGCATCTGGGA
This sequence comes from Spilogale gracilis, assembly GCA_004023965.1. Lineage (NCBI taxonomy): Eukaryota > Metazoa > Chordata > Mammalia > Carnivora > Mephitidae > Spilogale > Spilogale gracilis. Next base: position 221,584 of record PITA01000553.1, read on the forward strand.
CGCCAGAAGTCCTCAACAAATGCCAACAGCTGGAATGTATGAATGAGTGGTTGGAGTGCTTTGGTGAGGATTTTTTTTTAATATAGATTTATTTATGGGGTGCCTGGGTGGCTCAGTCGTTAAGCATCTGCCTTCAGCTTAGGTCACATCCCAGGACCGAGCCCCGTGTCGGGCTCCCTGCTCAGCCAGAAGCCTGTTTCTTCCTCTCCCTGCTTGTGTTTCATCTCTCACTGTGTCTCTCTCTGTCAAATAAATAAAATCTTTAAAAAATAAAAAAAATAAAGATTTATTTATGTATTTGGAGACGGAGGGACAGAGGCAAAGAGAGAATCCTGAAGCAGATTCCCCGCTGAGCGCAGAGCCTCGATTCCCGGACCCCCGAGACCATGACGACCCAAGTTGAAATCAAGAGCAGGCTGCTTAATCTACTGAGTGACTGGGGATTTTCAAATAGTGAACATTTTGAATGACTCCGCCTTATTTCACAGTGCTTCTTTCAATCCGCTTAATGGTTTTCGAAGAGACACAGCTTAAAATTCCATTCTCATTTTTGTTACATCCGTCCCTCCCCCCTTCTGCCGCCCCCCCTCCCCGGCCTTAAAAACAACCAGTGTAATAGAAGGGCAATTGCTTGGAAAATTGGACCGGGACCGTTGCAGGTTACGATTCAGTCTTACAGTCTCTGCCACCTTTGAACTACGGAACAGAGTTTGAATCCTACCACCCGGCTTGTTTTTCTAAGTCTTCCACGTGCCGGTGCTCCATAGGGAGGAAAGGGTCCCGAAGCACAGAAGAAGCCTGCAGTTGAAGCTTGCGATGCGCGAAGCATTGTACAATCTTTGCACATAAGGTAAATGGCTGGCCGGCTGAGTTGACGTCATACTAGCCCGTGGTGTGCATACAGTGCACGGTATCAATCTCTGTAAAATGTGTTACTAATACTTCGGGGCGCCTGGGTGGCTCAGTCAGTTAAGCAACTGCCTCCGGCTCCGGTCGTGTCCTGAAGTCCTGGGGTGGCGTTGTCCCCTCCGCCCCCACCCCCCAGGCATCGAACCTGCTACTCCCTTGCCCTCTTCCCCTCCCCCCCTCACTCTCAAATAAATCAATAAAATCTTAAGAAAATAATTTCGTGTGTCTCTGAATACAAACGTCAACCCTATTCAAAACCCTTTGGGAAAAAATAAAATAAAATATGGTTATATAAAACAAAAAACAAACAAACAAAAAGCCTTTGGGCCCTAATGAAGCTGCCCGTGCGGGCCTGGCTTGCACGCGGCAGCCGGAGGAGAGCGGCCGAAAGCCGGGACCCGGGCGGCCCCAGCGCGCCAGGCGAGCTCCTGGAGGAGCCAGCAGGAAGGCGGAAGAAGAGTTCAAACGCTCGAGGCCACGCACCCATCTGACACCGAAGCCGCTTGACAAGAACAACAGCCGAGCTCCTCCCGACTCTGAATCTGGATTTGTTCCGGGTTAATATCAGGGCAGAAGGAAAACTGCCAGCATGTGTCTACAGGGCTCCGTCTATGGGCAACACTCCGGACCAGGAACATGTTCATCCCGAGACAGGTGCATGAAGGATTTCCTGGGGGCCTTACAGGAAAAACCCACAGTTCACATCATCCCCAACGGGGAAACCGAGGTCAGCAGCCTGCCAAGGAAGTCCACCTTCACTGCTCAGGCCTGGAGGTCGGTGCGGCAGCAATCACACGGCACAAAGAAACAAAAGGCATCCACATTGGTAAGGAAGAAGTCGAACTGTCCCTACTTGCGGATGACCTGATACTATATATAGAAAATGGCTAGAATTGGAATATTATTCAGCCATAAAAAAGAATGAGATCTTGCCATTTGCAACAACGTGGATGGTTCTAGGCAGTGTAATGTTAAGTGAAATAAGTCACAGAAAGACAAATACCGTATGATTTGACTCATATGTGGAATTTAAGAAACAAAACAAAGAAAAAAGAGGCAAACCAAAAAACAGACTCTTGATGCTAGAGAACACACCGATGGTGATGGGAGGGGAGCTGGGTGGGGGGATGGGAGAAGCAGGTAATGGGGAGGAAGAAGGGCACGTGTCACCACGAGCACCTTGCTGGAGATGTGTGGCTGGCTTTCGATGTGCTCCAAGCCGCGCACGTCCTGGGTGGGAGGCGTCGTGGAGCCATCGGAGATGCGGATTTTGTTATCAAGAATAATGTTACCATTTTGGAGAGTTTGTGTTGACATGGTTTTCTCTTTTAGGAAGCTCATTCATTCTCTGTAAGAGATGCCGGCTCCCATAAAACCATGGAATAAAAACGTCTAAGTAGGGGATTTATTATTTTTTAAAGATTTTTTTTATTCAGTTGACAGAGCAAAAGCAGGGTAAGCGGCAGGCAGAGGCAGAGGGAGAAGCAAGCTTCCTGCCGAGTAGGGAAGCCGATGTGGGGCTCGATCCCCGGCCTCCAGGATGAAGACCTGAGCCGAGGGCAGATGCTCTACGGACTGAAAGCCCAGGTGCCGCTAAGCAGGGGATTGAAAGCTGGGAATTCACCCTAACTTGATAGGCTCTGCCCAGCACGCACTGTGCTCCCACGGCTGCCTATTTGGGCTTCACCAGGACGGGTCTCTCTGTCCTTGGCAATGGAGTGAAGGGTCGGGACTCCTGAGAAACCAGAGATCCCGCCATACCTGTGTGCCCCTTTGGGCTGTAGGCGACCATCCTCTAGACGGTGTCTGCAAACCAGGAATGGGGACTGGGTGTGGGATAATTACACCCTCTTCGTGGCAAGATGCTCCTGTCCACAGCTGGCCAGGTTCTCTTCTTTCTTTTCTTCATTTTTCACAGAAAAGTGTGTGTGTGTGCGTGTGTGTGCGCGCTTATGCATGCGCTATTTCTTCAAGGGCTCCTTTTAGAAGTGGGAGGAACAGAAATCTCCTTGATTCTCCCAGAGTAATGGATGGGCTGATTGCATTTCTGTATTTTCTTCACAGCCCCGTGTCTCAAACTGGGCCAGAGACAGTAGGATTTTTGGGTGCATTTGTCTTCTATTTGACAAAAACCCGTGACAGCAGAAAGGAGGGGGAGCATGCCAAGAGAAAATGGTGTGTCCCCAAGCCCCAGAGGAGGAGAATTTGGAGAGCCCAGGGGTGGCATCGGGCCGGTGGAGAGGAGAGAACAGGGCATCTCATGCCAAGAGGGGCATGGGAACAGGCTTTATGAAGAAGCCCAGCAGCAGGCTCAGGGCCTCAAACATTATTTTGGAGTCAGCAGAGAGATGGTGGGACATTGCCCTTTCTCACGGGTCATGATGACTCCAGCCGGGAGCTGGAGTGACAGGTAATAGCCTCTCTCTCCATTTTTTTTTAAGATTATTTATTTACTTATGTTTAGAGTGCGTGCTCGCAAGCAGGGGGGGGCATCTTGGTCGCTTCCAAGTCTTGGCCCCAATGATAAGATGACTGTAGATTTTTGCGTGGACGTAAGTTCTCAGCTTCTCCGGGCACATACCAAGGAGTGCAACTGAGGCTCCGTGAGACTCTTTTTTTTCAATTCAGGAAGATCCCAATCTCCTGTTTTAATGGAAGGTGTGGGTGATGAGAGGCTTCCTGTGAAGTTAGGTGTAGGGATTATGGAACTCGGTACCAAACCTTGGAGGAGATAATATTACAGAGAATTTAAACTAATTAAAAAATGATGAAATATTCTTTTAAAAAGCCTGGCCAGCAGTGGTAATGCTTCATAACTCTGGTCCAAACTGTCTACTTTTTGAAAATAAAATTGCTAAAGTGGATACCTCTTACCCCTGGGAAGAATGCTCCCAAGCGTGCACACCTGTCCTGGTCCCCTGTTCTTCCGCTCGGTCGGGACTGGCCACAGCTTCTCTCTTGGGCCTGTTTGAATGATAGGGGCTCAGCTGCATTCATTAAGGGTGAACATCAGCGGCCCAGTTAGTGAGGCACCTGATGTAATAAACAGCTGCTTTCTGATCGCCGTGCTCGGGCCTGGCCAACAAGACGAGGAGTACAGTGCTTTGCCTTGTCAAGGATGCGGGGCTCTCGGGCTGGTGGCTGTCCCTCTGGGACTGACCTGTCTGAGGGGCCGCCACGGAGGTTCCTTGGACAGAGGCACGAATGTGGGGAGCTCTGTTCTTCCTCGCTGGGCTCACCATGTTAGTGCCCATGTCCTACATCGCCCACGTCACCGTGCAGGGCTTCTGGGGCCCTGATTTCCTGACCCACGTGCCCCGGTGGGACCATGGCAATGTCATGAGTAGCGGTTGGATCGGTGGGCTTTTCCTTTTGACCAGAGGTCTTCTTCTGATCGTCTGGAGCTTTATACCAACAGATGGGCAGAACAACCAGCCTCTTTTCCTTCCAAACTGGACTTTTCGAGAAAAGTGCCTTTTGCAAAAGTAGACTTTGATTAAAACTGGACCACTGACGTCAAACTTTCTTTTCTTTTCTTTTCTTTTTTTTTGTTAAAGATTTTATTTATTTGACAGAGAGAAACACAGCCAGAGAGGGAACATAAGCAGGGGGAGCGAGAGAGGGAGAAGCAGGCTTCCCGCCGAGCAGGGAGCCCGATGCAGGGTTCAGTCCCGGGTCTCCAGGATCATGACCTGAGCCGAAGGCAGTCGCTTAACCAACTGAGCCACCCAGGCGCCCCTGCCGAGGACTTTTCGGAGCCCCAGGCCCGCGGGAGCGTGAGGCCATCTGGGGCCCGAGGCGGCCTGCACAAGACCCACAGCCGACGGCGTATCAGCATTGCGGTGAGAAGTGCTGGAAACCATCTCTGCTACGTCAGTCCGGTTTAGTCAGGAAAACTTCTGGATATTTGGAGCCGGAAGGATTTAATACATGAAATTAGGTGTTGGAAGAATGGACTGGCCGGGGGAGCGGAGGTCAAGAAAAATGGCTGGCAGCTCTCAGATCAGGAGGCTGCCTGGAGGAGGGCGCGCACAGTAGGGGCTTTGGAGGGGGGGAAGGCGGCGGGAGAGTGGGCCAGCACAGAGGCACGGACACAGGCTAACAACAGAGAGCCCTGCAGGCCGGCTGTGACATCCAAGAAGCGTCCCCCGTGTGCCCCATCACCACACTGCTGGCCCGAGCAGAGCCTCCTGGGAGAGGACGCGGACCCTTACTGGGCCAATCAAGTTCTCTTCCGAGAGCCTGCGGCTCAGGAGGCCAGTCATGCGCACAGCGAGCTTGGCAAATGTCCATGAACTTCTACTCTTTTGTTGCTCAGGTGCCCGGGATCATGGATCAGCAATGACATATTCTTCATATTCTTTTCTTTTCTTTTCTTTTCTGAGACTGATTCAACTTCTTAGATTCTGTGAACTTACCCTAGGACTCTTCTAATAAATTGTCTTGTTTGTTTACTTTTTGGTTTAGGTCAGGGTTTTGCAACTAGGCGTCTTGGACATGTGGGGCTGCATAATTCTTTGTGCTGGGAGTTATCTTGCCCCTTGTAGGTTGCTTGGCAGTCTCTCTGGCCTCTCCTCCCCAGATACCAGTAGCCCTCCGCCTCCTAAGTTGTGGCTACCAAACATGTCCCCAGACATTGCCAGATGTCCCCTAAGGGGACAGAGTCATCCCACTTGAGAATCACTCTTAGACAAATGCAAGTTCATTTCTCTCATTTGCAATGAAAGAATCTTCACATCCCTCATACTTCCCAACATCTCTGGGAGACACGATGCTCTAAGGGTAATAGCCATACCTATTCCTGTTACAATCCAAAGGGTCATGACTCTCAAGGTAGGATGAGGGTTGCTTCCCTGAAATGGGAAACGAGTCCTGGTATGGGAAGTCTTACAGTGGCCACTTCTGTCCATAGCCGGTAGGGTCTAGAATCACTCTTGCAGCCCCGGATGTCCGTTTCATGGCCTTCCGCACACCTCTGCGTGGGGCTGACTGGGCTTCTTGCCAGGCTGCCTCCCTGGAGCTCCTCTTCTGGCCCAGCTTCGGGCGTGGTGTGGAGGGTGAGGACTTACCTCATAGAACAACTATGTTGGCCAGAATGAAAACAACCTTTGTGACCTCACCCACCCTCGCTAGCCCTTGCTCTACCAGGACTGGACTTCCATCCTTCTCCCAGAGGTTCAGTCACTCAAGTCCCAGAATGTCTGGAAGCCCATTCTGCTTGCAAAGCCAAACTGAGACCCACTTAACATGAGGGGAAACGGAGATCAGATTCGTTAGGCTGTTCCCAGAACATTCATGCTAGCCCCGCAAGATCACCATCATCCTTGGAGTTCATAAATTGTATATCTACTATCATATCCTAGTACTTTTGTGGATTACAGAACTTATGAGGCACCAGATGTCAGGGATTGCTGCTTTATCTTTCGGAAGATCAAGCTAATACTCCTTTGCCTTCAGTTGGCACTTAGAGATGTTATTAATAATTATAAAAAGGGGTATTTTGATCCATGCCTTGGGTTGTAACCCAGTTGGACCCGTGGAATAAGTGCTGTGCATTAGCAAGTTCCTTATGAGTCAGCCAAGACGGGAAGGAAGGGATACTTAGTCGGTATTGTTCGTATCAGAAAACAGTTGTTCTGAACAAAAGATTCACAACGACTGTGTTGCGGTTTTGAAAAGGAAAGAAAACTTTATTATGATTATAGAAACCCAATAGAAAGAGAAGAGAAAGGGACTCGACACTCAGATGAAGGTAATAGTAGGCAATAAATGAGAACAAGGCGAAACCACATGAGGTTGGATGCTGACACCGTGCAGCCTCCCCAGGTGGAGACCGCCGGGCTGGAGTCCTGACTCAGAGGCCTGGGCCGAGCGCCCTCCCCGCGGGTGCGATTGCCACCGGCCATCCCCATAAGGGCCATACTTACAGGGCAAATAACAGGGTTTGAAATTAAACATGTGCTCGCCTACATGCAGTCTGGAGCGAGCTGCATCTCTACGTCACCACGATTCTGTGTTTTTAAGGAGCCTGGGCGTGTGTGTCTGCTTCCCCTCACGATTACACTCTGGGGGGGCAGCCCCGCCTGGAGAGCGGGGGGGGGGGGGGATGTGGGATGACGTTTGTAGCTCTTGGCATCCAGAACAGAAGGGCCAGTTCTGACCTGGAAGCCAGATATTATATTTAAACAATAGGCTCCCAAGGTCATTGGCACAGCGTGAGTCGCGCAAACAGCATTCCTTCGCCTGCCTGTGTCCGTGTGGGTCCAGGTGGTCGGTTAGGCGGGACACATCCCAGAAACATCTGTCTGTGCAGAGCAACGACCGAGTCCTACCAGCAGGGGACCAGGGTATCAATTACCGTAACGATCAAAGTAGCCGTGGGCACAGCAACAACGAATGTGTGTCGAGGGTTTCTAGGCGCCCTGGAATGGTGAAGAATCTCCGTGGATGATTTATTTTGGTCTCACAGTAATCGTACACGAGGACAAAACCAGGACTATTCCGGTTTCGCAGATGGAGAGGCTGGGGGACCGCATTTCGTAACCTCTATGGAAGACACCAAGATTCACATGCCTGGCCCTGTGACCCTTCCCACTTCCTGTGCCTGCCCCCGGAGATCAGACCTGGCCTGGGGTGGGGTGGGGGGCTGGGGCTGGGGGGGTCTCTCTGAGGATCTGGCGAGTCCCAGAAACACCCGTGCAGTTTGTATAATGAGGGGTCTGATGGACACGCTTCATTTGTTATGCTCCCATGTGATTTCAATGTTCCGTCACAAACTCTACAAATGAACCCTGAATGGTTTCTCACGACTTCCGAAGGAGAAGTTTATTTCCAGAAGCTAGCTCTGAATCTGGCATGGGATGGCTACCCAGGAGAAAGCCAAGCCCGCGCTACACAGCTCGGGAAGAGCCTAGGAATATGGCTCATCGAGCTTCGTGGAGAACTGCAGTGGAGGAAATTTCCTTTCCTCCCGGGCACGTAGCAGGACTAAATTTCCCAGCCGCATGGCTCCTATGAGTCACTATTCAATGAGCAGAACTACGGCACAGCGCTTCCCGGCCAATCTGCGAAGGGCCACCCGAGGGACACTCCCCACTCCCGTCCCTAGGTGCAGACAGGCCCAGAGAACTTGCCGTCTACCTGTTGAGGACACATGGCCACAAGAAGGAAGGATCCGGGGCCCCTGCATCACAACTTGGAGGACCCAGCACGAGTAAGAAGTAGACATATATTGTGTTAAGTCACGGTTGTTTTCTCCTTTGTCACAGCAACTAATGCTCGGCAGACGGACACAAAACTATGGTGGGGTTTTGGTTGGAATTCTATGACATGAATGACAATAGCCAATTTACAACACTGAGTTATTTCACTCATGAACATAGTCTACACCTCTATTGAATAACTTGTCTTTTATGACTTTAAGAGTCCTTTTTTCCCATGAAAGTCTTACACATCTTCTTTTAGATTTAGTCCTCGGACCACTATTGACATTCTTAACATGGGAAATAGCGTTTTTTTTTTTTTTAATTGCATTCTTGGGGCGCCTGGCTGGCTCAGTTGGTTGGGCGACTGCCTTCGGCTCAGGTCACGATCCCGGAGACCCGGGATCGAGTCCCACATCGGGCTCCCTGCTCAGTGGGAAACCTGCTTCTCCCTCTCTCACTCCCCCTGCTTGTGTTCCCTCTCTGGCTGTGTTTCTTGCTGTCAAATAAATAAAATCTTTTTTTAAAAAAATAAATAAATAAATTGCATTCTTTGGGTACCTGGGTGGCTCAGTTGGTTAAGCAACTGTCTTCAGCTCCGGTAATGATCCCAGAGTCCGGGGATCTAGTCCCACATCGGGCTCCCAGCTCCACCAGGAGTCTGCTTCCCCCTCTGACCTTCTCCCCTCTCATGCACTCTCTCTCAAATAGATAAAATCTTTAAAAAATAAGTCACATTCTTCAACAAGTTGTCACTGGCATTTAAGAAGGCCATTGGATTTTGTTTTTAAACTTTTTTTTTCAAAGATTTTATTTATTTATTTGACAGAGAGAAACACAGCTAGAGAGGGAACACAAGCAGGGGGAGTGAGAGAGGGAGAAGCAGGCTTCCCGCCGAGCAGGGAACCCAATGCGGGGCTCAATCCCAGGACCCCGGGATCATGACCTGAGCTGAAGGCAGACACTTAACGACTGAGCCACCCAGGAACCCCTATTTTTAAACATCCTTGCAGAGATATAATTGCTATACCATAAAATCTGCTCATTTAAGGCATCCAGCTTGCAGTTATAATTGTAGGACTGTAATCACAATCCAGGTTTAGAACATGACTGTCAGCCCCAAATGTTCCCTAGTGCCCACTGTGGCCATACTCCACTCCCACACACAGCACCAGGGAACCACTGTCTTAAGGGCTTCTTTTCTAGAAAGTTACTATAAATGGAATTACGACTATATAGTCTTTTCTAAGATTTTTGACATAAACATGTTGCTTTGGAGAAATTATAGTTTTGTTTCCTCCTTTCCAGTCCTTCCACTTTTAATTTCTTTTCATCCTCTATTTGCTTAGTGGTTACTCTGAAAATTTTAATATATATACTCACTTAGAATCTCAAGTTGATTGGGGTGCCTGGCTGGCTCACTCGGTGGAGAGCATGACTCTTGATCTCGGGGTTGTGAGTTCAAGTTCCATATTAGGTGTAGAGATTACTTAAAATAAGTAATTCAGTAAAATTTTTAAAAACTGAAGTTGGGGCGACTGGGTGGCTCAGTTGTTAAGCGACTGCCTTTGGCTTAGGTCATGATCCCGGAGACCCGGGATTGAGTCCCACGTCGGGCTCCCTGCTCGGCGGGAAGCCTGCTTCTCCCTCTCTCACTCCCCCTGCTTGTGTTCCCTCTCTGGCTGTGTTTCTCTGTCAAATAAATAAAATCTTAAAAAAAAACCAAACAAACTGAAGTTAATTAATGACTCAGAATAAACAATGACATTAAGAAGCTTTAGTCTTAATAATTCCTCTCTTACATGCTATCTGTGAATTCCATACTATTGACATTTAAAAATGACAATCAGTGCTGGTTTAGATATACTTACCAATTTCTCTGTCATTGCTTCGGGATCCAAGTCCTTCATTGTAGGCCCAAGTACTTTCTTCCCAAAGTGCTCCTTTTTTCAACTTCTTCTTCTTTTTTAAAAAATATTTCATTTATTTATTTGGCAGAGAGAAACACAGCTAGAGAGGGAACACAAGCAGGGGGAGCGAGAGAGGGAGAAGCAGGCTTCCCGCCGAGCAGGGAACCTAATGCGGGGCTTGATCCCATCATGACCGGAGCCAAAGGCAGATGCTTAATGACTGAGCCGCCCAAGCACCTCAGTACCTATATTTTAAAAAGTTTAGGAGGATGCACACAAAAAGAGTAACCCGATCAATTGAGAGAGACAGACTCAGTTTCTTTTTTCTATATTCATTCATCTTTTTCTATAATTTTATGGTTTACATACAGACTTCTAAATTAAAAGCAGAATAAACACGACCTTGACAATCTATCGTGTGTCGCTCCCAACAAATCATGCCTATTTCCTTTTTTTTACCCATCACTTGCTCTAACTCCACCTTTAGATGTTGTCTTCTTTTGGGTACAATGTAAGAATAGCCTGATGTACTTTGCAAGGAAGCAAGTGTCTCCTATGAAGGAAAATATAGATTGTGGGCCAACTTATTAGGCTCTTTTCCCGTCTGAATCCTTGTAAGTTTGTGGCAGGGTTCATCGGAACATGCTAAGCTTAGGGCATCTCCCTCCACTGGTCGGCAGAAGGGAATGAGGCAGGGTCTGCTTGAGGGGGCTGGTGCGTGGATAACATAAGTGATTGCCCGTGCAGAAATACACCCTCTTGCTGGGCAGCCTGATAGCCTCAATGCCGTACCCGCTGTTCCCCTATCTTCTGGGGACCGTGCTTCCTAATGGCACCAAGGCAGCAGTTTTAGTGATATTGGCAAAAGGAGTTTGGGGTTCCTGCCAGGTTGATCGCCTCACTCTCCAGGAATAATGTTTCCTTACCGATGGAGGTCTGAAGGGAATGGACCACAGAATCGGTGAGTTTTGACAGCATGAAGGAATTAGGAAGGAGAAGATCACAAATACAGGAAAACATGCCAGTTTGGGGGAGTGTTGGTGCATCTTTGTCTGAAATCAGTGTGGTGGGAACATGTTTTTCCTGAAGACCAAATGCGAAAGACTCCCTATATCCTATTTTGAAATTTTCCCCGTGGACCATGTGGAAGGACCCAAGCATTGGGAAGATTGGAGAACAGCAAATAATCCTCATAGCAGTAGGAAATTTCACACAGGAAAGGGGAAAGATCCAGCTAATATGAAAAGGTCCACGAAGAGAGTTGATCCACCTATTGGAAAAGAGGTTTGGTTAGAGTTTGGGGCTCTGAACGAAGCCCTCCGTATCCTGCCTCTTACCAAATATTTCTTGCACATACTTTGTGTTTTGTATAGGTCATGCCCCGTTGCAAGTAGTTTATGAGTATTAACACATTTAATCTTCATGACAGCCCAATGATAGATGTACATTTACGATCCCATTTTCTAGATGAGGGGACTGAGCACAGAGAGGTTAAGTAACTCACCCAAGGTCACATAGATATAAATGGCAAAGCCAGGCTCTCGAGCCCTTGCTGTTCACACATGCTCCCCTGCACTCCTGAGAGCAGATGGCATTTATTCTCATCAAAAGAGCCTCACAGATGGACAAATCCTATGCCAATGATAATAATGGCCACAGGTCAATCTTGAAGGATAGCAGCATACGGGAAAATATAAATACTTCCCTCCTTGCTTCCTTGATCTTCCTGTGACTAAAGACTTTTAGAAGCCAATAGTTTTATGAAGGGATGTACCTTTCCTAAGTTTTTTTGGACAAGGATCCATGGATAGATACTGACATAGGCCCTCATGAGGCCTCTTTCTGTTTTGTTTTGGTTGCAAAGGTCAACACCATCCTACCCCCTTCGTAACCTGCCTTAGCTGTGGTTGTCGCTTGACTATCCTCAAGCTTGTAAATTTATAGAATTTTAATTTAAAGCTGCTTATGATCAAAATTCTAGAAACTCACACACTGGCATGCTCTTCAAGGGAACCAGGGACAGAACCGTGCAGAGAGGAGAGAAAGGGCAGAAGGGTGATCATGAATAGGGACAAGTGGGAGAAACTTATGTTTTCGTTTCATACTTTAATGGAGGCGTAACTTACAAAGCATAAAAAACCTTCACGTTACATGTGCAGCTCAAGGAATTTTTCAACAGGTTCTCCTGTAACCTCCACTAAGGTAAAAAAATTTTCCGACCCCTTGCTAGTTGATAGTCACCTAGGCCTGCCCGTCACCCATGTGTGATCACCATTCTGGTGTCTCCCACTATACATTATGTTTGCTTGTTCTTGAACTTCGCATATATGGAAACACACACAACGTAATGAATCTTTGGTGTCTGCTTTCTTTTGCGTGGCGTAATGTCTTTGACATTCACCCGTGGTGTTGAAAACACCATCACTTCATTCATTTTTATTGTGGTCGGGCATCCCGTTGTGTGGGCGCACCGAGTTCGTGGCCCTTCCCTTCCACGGGTGGACTTGTGGGTTGTCTCCTATTTGGGTCAATTAGAGGGAGGAATTTATTGATTTTTTTTTCAGATTGTATTTATTTATTTGACAGAGAGAGACACAGCCAGAGAGGGAAAACACGCAAGGGAGTGGTGGGAGAAGGAGAAGCAGGCGTCCCGCCGAGCAGGGAGCCCGATGCGGGGCTCGATCCTGGGACTCTGGGATCATGACCTGAGCCGAAGGCAGACGCTTAAGGACCGAGCCCTGCAGGTGCCCCATTTATTGATATTTTAAAATAAAGGCGTATGTTTTCTCATGAATCGGATTCATCTGCTCGAGCAACAGCGGGACGTCCGGGCTCTCACACAAGTGCGGCCAGTCAGGAATCTAGATGGACTTTTGACGTTTCACAGAGAACCCCCGCCCACTGTCACCCACTATTTGCTGCTCGCCTGGTTTTCTCTGTTGCAGGAGTCTCTCTCTTAGAAGTGGAGACCAGAGAACTCTAGGGAAGACAGACGGATGGAATCTTCTAGGCTCCAGAAGTTGTGCCGCATTCTCACAGTGGAAGAACACATGTCCTAAGGAGACCACGCAAAGGTCGCTGTGGTGGTGTTCTAAGTCTCCGATAAGACCCCTCAAGTCACACGGACAGCGAGCTTTGGGGGCAGGAAAAGAGCCCTCCCGCACAGGACTCTGACTACTGTGTTGGAGGGACGGTGTTGTCAGGCGTCGGGTTTCATCCTAGCTCTGCCTCTGACCAGGCCCAGGCTGCTGCGAACCTCTCCCCTTTGATCCCTCACGTGGAAGACGGCAGCCAGCTGGCCCGCACCCTGTCTCTGGCCCAGGAACCCTGTGCTCCCTGCTGCTCAAGCCCCCGGCACGCCGTCCATAGCCTCCAGAAGGGGAAAGGGGAAAGCCATCCATGAACCATGAAACATCAGGTCGCTGAGCATTGTGACAGCCGTGGCCTCCTGGTGTCTCCTCGAGTCCGAGCTGAGGGCAAGCCTTGGGGGGATGAGGGCACACCTGCACATGCACAGGCTACATTCTCCTTGCTTGTTCCTGGGAAAAATAATCTTTCCAAAAGGTGCGCAGAAGGCCTTGCAATTCATTTTCCCCTCTTCTTTTACGCTTCTCCCCCCGAGCAGACCCTGCCTTGGTGTTCCCCTTGCCCTTCGTATCTAAGGTCTTTATGACCCCCCGGCTTGCTCTCTGGTGAGATGGAAGGCGGCAGGGGGTCACCGCCTCATTGCCACCAAAGCCGACTCAGCCACTTGCCTCTGTGACCAGCGGGTGGCGGCTGTGCCGCTCTCTCCACGGTCACCATCTCTCCTGTGAGAGAGGTGCGCTGGAGCCTCCCTTCCCCATACGCATGTCTTCTACAAGCTTCCATTTTCCAAGTAACCCATAGTTTTAATCCACCACAGATCCACTTTCGAAGGCCTTACGTGTAAAACGGGCCTTCATTCGATCAATTACAGGGAAAGATTTCGTCAGGGGAAACATCATGTTTACCTCGGAACCATTTCACAAGCCATTGTAGTGGTTGCTTGGAGAATCCATGGGCCTCCGTCCAAGGCCGGCCCTGAAGGTCTCAATGGGACTCAGACTGGCCATCCAGCTCCTTTCAAAGACTTGGGAAGAAAGCCAGGAACTCTTTAACTAAATGCAAAAGGGTGTGATTTCCTCCCAGTTCCCAAAGCTTGAGAGCTAAGAGTATTATGCAAATAATGGTGGGCAGAGAAAGACTTCCTAAGGAATGCCTTTAAGATTTTACAAAGTCTCCATCAGAGAGGAAGAGTCTGTTGCCCACAAATCAGAACACAAAGCCTAAAGGCAAAGACATTCTAACAGAGCACTCAGCCTCCTGGATCCACGGGGAAGGTTTTTGGAACACGTATTTTACTTATTTTATTTTTTTCTGAATTTTATTTTATTTTATTTATTTTATTTTTTCAGCATTCCAAGAAGGGAACGTGTATTTAAATAGCTGATAGATTTACGAGGAGCTAATGAAATGAATCCTGCCGACAACAACGCCAGTAAACCGTGGGGCGAGTGCCCCGCTGAGCCTTCCAGGGACAGTGGCCAGGCCACGAAGCAGACTTTTTTCCTCTTAAAAGTTCATATACCCTAGTTCTGTCCACTAAAATATCTAGCTATAAAGACAACCAAAGAATGAGCACACCAGTGCCTAAATTGTTCATTTCTAAATAGCATGGGCTCACTGAAGGAATGGCATGCGGGTTCAAGGTCTTGGGCCTGAAAGGTACATGATGCACTTGGGTGACCTTGTTGAGGCACAGAAAAGCCTCGAAGACTAATGGGGACTGCTGGTGGGGTTTCTTTTTGGAGGGATGAAATGTTCTGTCATCAGGTAAACGGGGCTGGCTGCAGTTATGTGAATATACTAAAAGCCACTGGTATATGAATTATACTTTAATAAATTGTTATTAAAATGTTAAAGTGGGCGCTTGGGTGGCTCAGTTGGTTAAGTGACTGCCTTCGGCTCAGGGAGTCCCACATCGGGCTCCCTGCTCAGCAGGAAGCCTGCTTCTCCCTCTCTCACGCCCCCTGCTTGTGTTCCCTCTCTTGCTGTGTTTCTCTCTGTCAAATAAATAAAATCTAAAAAAATAATAATAATAAATAAATAAATAAAATGTTAAAGTACTTTTCTTTTAAAGATTTTATTTATTTATTTGACAGAGAGACAGAGAGAGAGGGAACACAAGCAGGGGGAGCACGAGAGGGAGAAGCAGGCTTCCTGCTGATGCAGGGCTCGATCCCAGGACCCCGGGATCATGATCTGATCCAAAGGCAGACGCTTAACGACTGATCCACCCAGGTGCTCCAAAGTGTTAAAGTATTTTTAATAACAAAAATGGGATGAGAACCACCATCACGACTACTGTGTAGGCGACGGGAATCATGATTGACTGTGAGTCATAGGAAGTTATCTCTCAGCGGATGCGGAATAGAGAGGCAGCTGGTAAAGAGTTTTCACTAAATGGTGCAAATCTGTGGAGTCGGGGCGGCGGAGGAGAGCTAATCCCCGTAAGCACTGAGCACACTGTTACAGTGAGGGTTTTCAGTGGGCGAAAACTTGCTGGTATATAATGCAAATCTCAGAGAATTAGAAAATTACAAAGAGAAATTCACTAAGACATAGAACGGAACATAGCGGAAGAACATGAAAAAAATGCTGAATGCAAAAAGCAGATTTTTCAAGCAAAACGTGTATGGAAGAAAATGCCGGAGGCCAGCTCCGGCTGAACCAGGAGTCCCTGAAGGAAGGACGGTGTCAGCAAACGAGAGAGCCCTGAAGATTCCTTTCAATCCCCTGCCAGGCATCTCCGCCTTGCCGGGCTTTCAGTATCTTTATTTAGGGGTAACAAGTGACATGTCATCAGAAGGCAGAATATTTTTACAGCAGATGACTTTTAGTGATAAGGTACTCTGGTCAACAAGATAACTTTATGCTATAAGCTAGGTTATTAGTAGACCAGCTAGGAGTCATCCTTGTCTGGTACATTAACCATAACAGGGGGAAGTATTATTTATTTTGTAGAGGGGGGATTTAAGTTGTTTCCATAGGCCTCTTCTTTATGACTCTGTGTGTGAGCACCGTGGGGACTTTGCTCTAGGGAGGGCTTGTACAAATGGCAGTGTTTTTTAACTTCCTTGTTATTCTTTGACTATTGATTCTCCAATCTATTGTAGACACCAGTATAAGGGAATGTGGGTGCTTGTGTAGCAAGGAGACTCATGGGATGTAGGCCTCGGGGAGGGAACCACCATTTGTCATTAGTTAATATGTAGTAACTTATGTTCTGTCCTTATTTGTGCCTCATCTTTAGATACAGCTCTTTGACTGGGGCTAAACTGATTCCTAGCTCAAGGGCCTGAAACTGTCTTACAATCTTTCCTACGGATCTTCAAAGGGAAGGTGCTGGGAGAAAGGTCTTTGGTGATTTGATCTGAAGTCTTTATAGCAGGGCTAAGGGGATGGTCTTTATGCGGAATCCAGAATCTGTAAAGAACTCTGGGTTTGGTTTGGAGCCCCCTGCGGCCCTGCCAAGAATGATGTGCTTTGTTTTTAGGATAAAGACCGATTAGTAAAAAAGAAGAAGATGCCAGTTTCCTAGTTCCGCACCATCGGCAGGACAGGAGCGGGGCTCAGACTGCCCTTTCCTCGCCGTGACCACGTCAGGCCTGGTGGGGTTATTTTCCAGCATCAGGAGCTTTGCTTCGACTTTGCTGCCTTCTCACTGGGAAGTCAGTGAGTTTTTCCGTGAGGCGGGAGCCTTGCTCCGACTGCTATCTTCCCCACGGGGACTCCGTCAGCTTGCGAAACCGGAGCGGCTCCCAACAAGAAAGAGTCAAGAATCCAATGTTTTTTTTGCAAAAGTATTCCGGCATCTTCCAAACAAGCATGAGCCATAAGAGAGCTACATGGTTGCAGGCATACACATGATGGACAGGCTAGCGTCTCAAGTTCCTCGAGACTGTGATGGCGCGATGATCTTACTGCATTTAGAATTTGCTCCTGGGGCGCCTGGGTGGCTCAGTCAAACGACCCACTCTTGGTTTTGGCTCAGGTCATGATCTCAGGGTTGTGGGATCGAGCCCTGCATTCAGCCCTGCGTTGGGCTCTGGGCTCAACAGGGTCTGCTTGAGATTCTCTCCCCCCTTCTCTCTTTCTCTGCCCCTCCCCCCAGCTTGCATGCTCACTGTCTCTAAAATAAATCAACTTTTTAAAAAAATACTTTTTTTTTTCCCCTGGGATGCTAAGCTGACTCAGCCAGTAGAGCATATGACTCTTGATATTGGGACCATGAGTTCAAGCCCCACGTTGCATGCGGAGATTACTTTAAACAACACTTTTGTTCTTAAACTTTAAACATAGGAACCACCACTGAAAAATGTTTAATAAAATGATTTTAAGCAGGATATATCTGTACTCATTAATATTATAGGTAGCTTTTTAGCTGGTAAAGCTAATTTGTTTTAAAAATAAGCTGATGGGCGCCTGGGTGGCTCAGAGGGTTAAGCCTCTGCGTTTGGCTCAGGTCATGATCTGAGGGTCCTGGGATCGAATCCCACATCAGCAGCAGGGAGCCTGCTTCCCCCTCTTTCTCTGCCTGCCTCTCTGCCTACTTGTGATCTCTCTCTCTCTGTCAAATAAATAAATAAACCCTTTTTAAAAAATCTTAAAAAAAAATAAGCTGAAGAGGCACGTGGGTGGTTCCATTGGTTAAGCATCTGTCTTCCAGTCAGGTCATGATCCCAGGGTCCTGGGATCGAGCCCTGCGTCGGGCTCCCTGCTCAGTGGGGAGCCTGCTTCTCCCTCTCCCTCTGCCCCTCCCCGCTTGTGCTGTCTTGCTCTCCCTTGCTTGCTCTTCCTCTATCGCAAATAAATAAAAAAAATCTTTACAAAAAATAAATAAAATAATAAGCTGAAAATTATGAGAAGAGGGAGTTTCCAGCATGTCTATAAAATAAGTCAATTTTTAAAAACTGTCACCTAAATTTTAAAAATGATACCCATGGATAGGTTCCAAGAGATCTGTGAACTGGTACAACATTTTGTGTGTATGGGAATTATTCTGTGGAGAATTTCCACGAGGTTAAGAACCACTGGTATTAAAAGTAATTAGACATAGAGTAAATATACTTTCATTTCAACATCTAACATTTGATGAATGTAGTGAACTCTATTATTGATCTGTCCTTCTACTATTTTGTTCTTTAGGAAAATCATCTTAATATAATGAATTTTATTGAGAAAGTAGAGTTGTTTGAGGTAAAGAGTAGGTTATGCTTATTTTGAATAAAGTATTTTTTCTTTAATCCTAAAATAATCCTGATAGAGACATGGCAACGATCACACGTCCCTGTGGCTCCATTGCCAAAGATGGGACAGTCTGATCGCAAAGGGAATAATGAATGCAACTGAGGGAAACACTTTGAAGATGTAGATAGCCACAAGTTACTATGAAAAACATTGATGAGACAATTAGGGAAATCTGAATATTGACGACATATTTGATTACATTAGGAAATTACTTCTCTTGGTGTGATAATGACAATGTGGTTAAGAAAAAGGAGTCTTTGGGCACCCCAGTCGGTCAACCGTCTGCCTTCGGCTCAGGTCATGATCCCGGAGTCCCGGGATCGAGCCCCACATCGGGCTCCCTGCTTGGCGGGGAGTCTGCCTCTCCCTTCGCCCTTCACCTTCCTCCTGCTCTCTCTGGCTTGCTGCTAATAAATAGAATCTTAAAAAATAAAAAAAGAAAAGCAAAAGGAGTCTTTTTTCTTTTTTTAAGATAACTGGTTGTATATAGGGGTAAAAGGAGTCTTTATCTTTTAGAGATGTGTACTGAAGTATTTATGAATACAGTAATATACTGCCAGGGATTTATTAAAAAATAATCCAAGGCTGGGGTTGGTGAGGGTCAGTATAGGGATAAAACACTACTAGGAACGTAATGAGGATTCTTGAAGCTGAGAGAATCATCTATTTTTTAATGCATCAGAAAATTTCCATAATAAAAACACGCAAACAAGAAACCATAACAAAAACATGCAAACAGGGCGCCTGGGTGGCTCAGTGGGTTAAAGCCTCTGCTTTCAGCTCAGGTCATCATCTCGGGGTCCTGGGATCGAGGCCCACACGGGGCTCTCTGCTCAGCGGGGAGCCTGCTTCCTCCTCTCTCTCTCTGCCTGCCTCTCTGTGTACTTGTGATCTCTCTCTCTGTCAAATAAATAAATAAAATCTTTTAAAAAAAACATGCAAAGAATGTCATGAGTTCTTGATACTCAAGAAAAAAGACAAAAATGAAAACTGATAGTGAAAACAATTTTAAAAATACATTGGTCAACACCAAGATGATTAATGCATTCTTCCTCCTTCCTCTAGAAATTTAACAATTAAAGGGGAAAAAATGAAGCATTTACCTTGCCTTTTGTGAGTGAGCTGAATTTTAGAGAACCCAAGTGGCCATACTTGAGGAGGGAAAGTTTTCTTCTTTACAAAAGCATCCCAGCTAATAAATCTGACAAGAATGTTCACATTAGAAAATCACCACTTCTAATCCTTAGTGCAATAACTGATTCCCACAAGGACCATCAGAAGGTGGAAGTTCGGTGACATTTACAAGAGGGGTTGGGTTTTCCCCTCTGGACTCAGGCATCAATCTTACCATCACTAAAAATGTAAATTACTATATGCCACCTGCTCGAATATACTCAGTACTGGTGCAGGGCATTGCCTTTTAAATACTCTTCCACAAACAGCTGACCCGGACTCTAATCAAGCCTTGAGATCTAACAGGTCTTTTTTTTTTTTTTTTTTTTAAGATTTTTTTATTTATTTGACAGAGAGAAACACAGCGAGAGAGGGAACACAAGCAGGGGGAGTGAGAGAGGGAGAAGCAGGCTTCCTGCCGAGCAGGGAGCCCGATGTGGGACTCGATCCTGGGTCTCCGGGATCATGACCTGAGCTGAAGGCAGTCGCTTAACCAACTGAGCCACCCAGGCGCCCCTGATCTAACAGGTTTAATGGTAGGACAATCAACCCACTTTCTTAGGCACATCAAAATTATTTAAAAAGAAAACAAAAAAAGGCAGAGGTGCCTGGCTGGTTCAGTTGGTGGAACACGAGACTCTAGATCTTGGGGGTTGAGTTTGAGCCCCATGTTGGGTGTACAGATTACTTAAAAATTAAATCTTCGAAAAGAAAAAAAGCAGGGAGGGTGCAATAAGTAAAGTACTCTAGCTTAAGATTTAAGAGACAGAGTAGGCATCTTGTGCAAAAAAAAATAAAACCATAGAATTATTTTTGAGACATTTAAAAATTCTGGTAAGTACTTGATGACAACGAGGAATAATTGTTAAATTTTTTAAGGTATAATATGGTTAGACAAGGAAATATCCATTTTTAAAGAAAGTAATATTGAAATATATAAAGATGAAGGGACATGATGTCTGGTGTTTCCTCTAAAATTCTTTAAGGGGCGCCTGAGTGGCTCAGTTGGTTAAGCGACTGCCTTTGGCTCAGGTCATGATCCTGGAGACCCGGGATTGAGTCCCACATCGGGCTCCCTGCTCAGTGGGAAGCCTGCTTCTCCCTCTCTCACTCCCCCTGCTTGTGTTCCCTCTCTGGCTGTGTTTCTCTCTGTCAAATAAATAAAATCTTTAAAAAAATAAAAAAATAATAAAATACTTTAAAACAAAAACCCATCAGGTTAAAAGCAAGGAGATAGGGGTGCCTGGTGGCTCAGTCAGTTAAGCAACTGCCTTTGGCTCAGGCCGTGATCCCAGGGTCCTGGGATCGGACCCTGCATTCGGCTCCTTGGTCATTGGGGGTTCTGCTTCTTCCTCTCCCTCTGCCTGCTGTTCCCCCTGCTTGTGCTCTCTGCAATCCTCTCTCTGTCAAATAAATAATTAAAATCCTAAAAAAGAAAAGAAAACCCAACTTAAAAAAAACAACAACACAAAACCAAGGAGATATAAAGCTGATATGAGAGAATCCTGATAGCTGTTGAGTCTTATAATGGGTGTGGGATGATGCCTTCTATTATTCTACTTCTGCATATTTTGGAGAATTTTATATGATAGAGCGATGTTAATTACCATACCACAGGAAATAAAGTGGGTTGTTTTTAGTGGAAATCAAAAGGGAAACGTGAGAATCACAGAAAATCTCATTTCGACACACTAGGTTTATAGTATTGCTTATTTATTCAACAATAATTAAAACACAGATCCAATAAAACCAAGTGGCAGATGAGGAAGCCTTTTTTAAATGAAATTTCCTCAACTCAATCAAGGAACTGGTGAATCAACGAAACAAAAGATACAGAAGGTAAAAGAAAGAAAGAGTTGGCCACCTTCTGCCCAAAACTACCTTTGCCATGGTCTGGAATCTTTGTAAATATTTGATAGAACATCCTGCCAATACTTTTCATAAACCTTGGTCATCCTGGATTCGCAAAGCCAACGAAACCAGGAATTTTACATCTCTGAAGTTTGAGGATGCACTTGGCTAGTTGTGGAGCATTTGTAAGACAGGAAAACCAACCCACTTAACAACATCATGAAGGCAGCGAGACAGGCCACCAGAAAGGCGCTGCCGATCTCCTGCGTATCTGGCTTGAAGGGTATAGACAGATTGGGCGGGAACTGAATCCCCTGCTGACTGGTCACGGAGTGGTAATTCAGGACCACTGCGATGGAGACACAAATGCCGGAGACCAGGCTCAGAATTCCTGAAGCAACGAATGGGTTGAAGGTGGCATCACCCCGAAGAACTCCCAAGTACACATTTCTAAGGGCAAAGATGGCAGAGGCTCTCCCCAAAAGGCCTAGAATGCTGGCGGCCAGCAGGAGATTCTGAGAAACACGAATATCAAGAGGGAGGTAAGCATCCCGGTAGCTGTAGTGGTGACACACAATGGCTTTGTCAGAGTCGCTCACGTGGTGGTAAACGCAGACTTTCCACATTCCCACGCACACCAGGCCAGACGGCGGGGCAGAGGTGCTGTCCATGCACCACACTCGCCACTCCACGAGGCCCATGGACGTGGTGGTCAGGATCCACCCCACCGTGGCGAGAGCGAAACCTGCCACCCGGCAGTTGGCGCTATGGACGACAATCATGGTGGCCGCGCACCCCGGCGGGGGGGCCTGCAAGCAAACAAGCAGCTGTGTGAGCGTGCGGTCCCGGGGCTCAGAACTGCGCCGGGGGGCGGGGGGCTGCAAGCAAACACAAAGCGGCGTGAGAGTGCGGTCCTGGGGCTTGGCTTGGAGGGACCCTCTGCGGTGACACAGTGCAAGGATCGAGAATGGAGACACATGACGCTCGCGCTCTGCGTGCGGGAGCACAGAGC
Organism: Spilogale gracilis; assembly: GCA_004023965.1. Classification (NCBI taxonomy): domain Eukaryota; kingdom Metazoa; phylum Chordata; class Mammalia; order Carnivora; family Mephitidae; genus Spilogale; species Spilogale gracilis. The sequence goes on from PITA01000553.1 coordinate 243,972, forward strand.
TAGCCCGCTTTGAGAAGGGCCGCAGGCTCCATTCATCAAAAGCCTTAAAAGGCATCGATTGTCTTACCTGACTTCAGGCTTTATTACAAAGCTGTGATTACCAAGACAGCATGGTACTGGCATAAAAACAGAGAAATAGACCAATGGAACAGAGTGGAGAGTCCAGATACGAACCCACAAATCTATGGTCAAATCATCTTTGACAAAGCAAAAAAAAAATCCAGTGGAAAAAAGACAGTCTCTTCAATAAATGGTGCTGGGAAAATTGGACAGCTACATATAGAAGAATGAAACTAGACCATTCTCTTACACCACACACAACGGCAAACTTGAAAGACCTGGATGAAAGACCTTAATGTGAGACAGGAATCCATCAAAATCCTGGAAAAGATCATAGGCAGTAACCTCTTTGACATCGGCCATGGCAACTTCTTTCAAGACACGTCTCCAAAGGCAAAGGAGACAAAAGCGAAAATGAACTTCTGGGACTTCAACAAAATAAAAACTTCTGTACAGCAAAGGAAACAGTCAACAAAACAAAGAGGCAACCCACGGAATGGGAGAGGATATTTGCAAGTGACACTACAGACGAAGGGCTGATATCCAAGATCTATAAAGAACTACTCAAACTCAACATCCAAAAAGAAGATGAACACATCAAAAAATGGGCAAGAGACATGAAGAGGCACTTCTCCGTAGAAGATATACAAACGGCTAACAGACACATGAAAAAATGTTCAGCGTCACTAGCTATCAGGGAAATTCAAATCAAAACCACTCTAAGATATCACCTTACACCAGTCAGAATGGCCAAAATTAACAAGACAGAAAACAACAAGTGTTGGAGAGGCTGCGGAGAAAGGGGAACCCTCTTACACTGTTGGTGGGAATGTAAACTGGTGCAGCCGCTTTGGAAAAGTGTGGAGATTCCTTAAAAAATTAAAAATAGGGATGCCTGGGTGGCTCAGTTGGTTGGACCACTGCCTTCGGCTCAGGTCATGATCCCAGAGACCCGGGATCGAGCCCCACATCAGGCTCCCCACTCAACAGGAAGCCTGCTTCTCCCTCTCTCACTCCCCGTGCTTGTGTTCCCTCTCTGGCTGTGATTCTCTCTGTCACATAAATAAATAAAATCTTTAAAAATAAATAAATAAATAAAAATAAAAACTCTTTAATTAAAAAAAAAATTAAAGATAGAGTTACCCTATGACCCTGCAATTGCACTACTGGGCATTTACCCCAAAGATACAGATGTAGTGAAAAGAAGGGTCATATGTACCCCAATGTTCATTGCAGCAATGGCCACCATCGCCAAACTGTGGAAAGAGCCAAGGTGCCCTTCAACAGATGAATGGATAAAGAAGATGTGGTCCATATACACAATGGGATACTACGCCTCCATCAGAAAGGATGAATATCCAACTTTTGTAGCAACATGGACTGGACTGGAAGAGATTATGCTGAGTGAAATAAGCCAAGTAGAGAAAGTCAAATATCACATGGTTTCATTTACCTGTGGTGCATAAGGGGTAATATAGAAGATAGTAGGAGAAGGAAAGGAAATGGGAAGTAGGGTAAATCGGGGAGGGAAATGAAACATAAGAGACTTTGGACTCAGAAACCAACTGAGGGTCTTGCGGGGGAGGGGGTGGGGGATGGGAGAGCCCAGTGGTGGGTACTGAGGGCACCTATTACATGGAGCACTGGGTGTGGGGAATGGGCAATGAATCTTGGAACACTGAAAAAATAAAATAAAGTAAAAAAAAAAAATAAAGCAGAAAAAAAAAAAAAGGCACCGATTTTCAAATACGCAGTTCCATTTCTGGGCATTCGTCCCCCAAAACGAGATCGGCCACAAATATCAGGCAAAAAGCGGCCATGATGGCACAGTTTTATTGAAAAACGGGATACCCGGTCAAGCGCAACAGTGGAGCTTGGGTAAACAGCCCGTGCTCCGGCTGCGCAGCGGGGCTGGGCGGCGACGTGGGACTCAGAGCTGGGATGGAGCAGGGCGTAGGTAGTATGAGTTTGGCTGTTTACTTGCATAATGTTTTCAAGTTTCGTCCATGTCGTGCCGTGTAGGAATAGTGTTTCCTTTTATTGGGGGTCCTATTCCATTGTAGGGATAGGCCATCGTTTCAGGTTTTGTTCCAAGTTTGGGCTATTATGAAGAGTGCTGCTCTGAACATTTTTATGTCATGTCTTGTGTGGGCATGTGTTCGCGTGTCTCTTGTGTGCATGCTTCCGGGGGCGCCGGTGCGGGCAAGTGTATGTTGCACTCTTCAGGAAGCGCCGAACCGTTAGCCCAGCAGCTCCAGCCATCTGCACCCCCATCAGCATTGCACAAAGGTTCATTTGTCCATCTCTGTCCCAACAGCTGATATGTTGCATCTTTTTGATTACATCCATTCTAATTGCCATTAAAACATAATGTAACCGGGCACCTGGGTGGCTCAGTGGGTTTTAAAGCCTCTGCCTTCAGCTCAGGTCATGATCTCAGGGTCCTGGGATAGAGGCCGCCTGATCAGGCTCTCTGTGCAGCAGGGATCCTGCTTCCTCCTCTCTCTCTGCCTGCCTCTCTACTTGTGGTTATCTCTCTGTCAAATAAATAAATAAAATCTTAAAAAAAAAATCCATAATGTAACCAAAAGGAAGTTGTCCACAACATAGCAAGTACAAACAGTTAAATTACAAAATAGTACATATGATTGTGGCTCTAAGTAGAACTGGAAGTCTACGTGCTAAGTTAGTAAGATACATTTTTAACTGGGTTAGCGGAGTTATGAGTTTTTAAAGCTGTATGTATAGATATAAGCACACAAAATCTAAGTGCACAGCTCAATGAATTATTACGGGGAGAAATAACCACGAAGGGGGAGAGAAGCGGGACAGAGGCAGGTCGCAACACCACAAAGAGAGTTGAGTGGCACCAGGTACTGGTACTGGGTCAAAGTTTTGGAGCCCTGTACCCTTAAAAATGGTTACAACGGTCAATAATGTTACATATGTTTTCCTGATATAAGAAATAAAAACAAAAAATGTATTGAGGACCCCAGAGTTTTTGTTCACACAGTTTGCATCCATCAATATTTACCATATTAGGGATTAAAAGTGAAAAATGTACAATTATTTATTAATTTATGTAATGAGCATTATATATTAACAAGGATTTTTATGAAAAGTGACTGTATTTTCCAAACAGAACTTAGAGGATATTGCTTTCAGCAATTTGCCAATTGTGTGTAAATTACACATTAAATTCTAAAAATGGAGGGGAAGAGGCAGACTATCAACAGAAGCCTGGTTCAGGATAGAGCTGGGGACAACCGAAATATCCATCTACAGCGGGAGGGACAAAGGAATTTTGGGGTTATTCGTACGATGGAACACTGCCCTCCTTGCCCAGATGGTTATGCTAGCATTTGTGGGGGTTGTGATAAGTACCTACTGACCTATGCCCTCCAGCTGGGCAGAGACTGTCTCACTCACTCCTAATTCATTTAGGAGAAGGCCGGGACCCAGGGGGCACGTCCAGTTTGTTGAGTGGGCCCAGAGGGTTCCTGGAGGCCTCCTGCAGAACTCAAACCTGAAGTCATGTGTCGGATAGAGACCCAGCCCAGCCGTGATGGCCTGCTGAGTCAGAAAGTGCTACTAGGGGCGCCTGGGAGGCTCAGAGGGTTAAGCCTCTGCCTTCGGCTCAGGTCATGATCTCAGGGTCCTGGGATCGAGGCCCGCATCGGGCTCTCTGCTCAGTGGGGAGCCTGCTTCCTCCTCTCTCTGCCTGCCTCTCTGTCTACTTGTGACCTCTCAAATAAATAAGAAGAAAGTGCTACTAGAACCCCCGGAGTCTCTGTAAGCCCTGCCATGAGGTCAAGGGCAACACGTCCACATCCTTGCTCTCACGTAAACGTTACTGAGCTCCATGACCTGATGGAAAGAGTGGACACACTGGCGCGTCTGTCTTTGGCTCCAGAGATCGTCTCCTTCTCGCCACTGGCCTGGGGTTCCTTACCTGCTGCGGACACTGGAGACCTCCTTTGTAGCCGGCACCGTGTCTCCTAACGGGTCACCTCCAACCCACACCGGATGAGACCACTGGGACGTTGAAGGGTGTTATTGTGATAGTCTGGATCTCATCTCATCTGACACACCTACATGGGCACTTACGCAACATTCTAAAACCTTTGAAGGAAATTCTGGATTAATGGGGCCATTGTGATATGGGAGCTGAGTGGAAAGGATTAGCCATTTTACGGTTTCTCTACTGTTTGCTAAAGGAAGGAAGGACCCCCTAAGAGAATCATAAAAGCAACGCTTGTACTCCCTAGGAGTTCTTCCCTACTCACCCCCTCGGCCGACGCCGGCCCCTGGTTCTCTGCATTTACAGATTTGCCTGTTCTGGGTACTCCCATAAACAGAGTCCTACCACATGTGGCCTTTGTGTCTGGCTTCTTCTAAACATCAAGTTTTGAGGGCTCATCCATAGACGTACTGGTACTTTCTTCCATCCCATGGCCCAGTAATATCCCACTGTATAGACACACTTTCATTTATTTAGTAGGTGATGGGCACCTGGGTTGTTTTCCCTTTTGGGCTACTATGGACGTTCACGTGTGTTCATGTGCATAGGTTTTCATTTCTTTGGGGATGTACGTAGGAGCAGAACTTTTGGGTCACAGGCTAACTCCGTGTCTAACATCTTGAGGGACCACAACATTGCTTTCTTAAGTGGCCACCCCATTTGCTAATCCCAGCAGCAGTGTATAAGGCTCTCAGTTCTCCGCCTCCCTGTAACACTTGCTCTGGCTTGCCTATTTGGGTTTGACGACTGCGTAGACGGAATCACTATGTGTCCTCCGTGTAAAGGATCCTTAGGAACAAGAGGCACTTTAAGACTGAGCCCAATTGTAGTTTTCTGGTTATTTTCTGGCCTCAGGAGCTTAAAGCACAAATATTCTTAGCAGACTCTGGCTCATAACCTGAACGTAGTTTCCAGCTTTTGAATTTAACAGAGCTTTGTGAACTCTGAAATGCTTTCTCCAAGAAGGAAAACCTTTTAGAGGAGTGCTCTGGTAGGTGCCAGTCTTCTCTGACATTTGTCATGTGTACCTCAGACTTTGCCCGAGTTCTGATGGGTCTCTCGTGCAGACTGGAAAGTCTCTGTTTCTAACGGGGGAATGACGGCATGTCCCAGACTCAGATTACTTTTTCCCACTAGCCAAGGAGACCAAATCTGAGGGCTACACGTATCAGGTAACTGGAGAATATGGGGAAAGCAGAGGGTAAGGACACATATAGAGAAAAAATATCAGGAGGTGGGCCTTGTGGAGGATGAAAGATGGACTGAAACACGACAATGAAATCCCAACAAACAGCAATAACACACAAAACCTCCCGGTGAGGCCATGTGACGACGCCTCTCCTACGGGGCCACGGCACAGAGGCTGCGGAATGGAGGGCTAGGTGAAGAAAGTTCTGGAATAATCATGGTTTCTCTACTGTTTGCTAAAGGAAGGAGCCCCTAAGAGAATCATAAAAGCAACGCTGTCCTCCTTGGGAGCCCCAAGGGGAAGGGCGCTGAGCTCCGCGGTCAGCCCCTTTCACCTTCCTTGGTCTTCACGCCGACGGCACATTCATCTTTGCGAGTGACAGCAGCAAACAGCTGTATGATCAAGGAGTCAAAACACTATGAAGGAGGACGGGAAACAGTAAAACCTCAAAAAAAAAAAGAAAAAAAAAGTGAGTCCTGGAATTACCCCACGACCCAGCAGTCCCAGCTGCTGGTATATGCCCCACGGAAGAGAAAGCAGATCCTGCGGCTCCCCCCACCCGTTCATAGGAACATCCTTCACAACAGCCAAGAGGTGGAAACCCGAATGTCTACGCAGGCATGACTGCATAGACAAAATGGGGTCTTCCACCCAATGGAGTATTTGTGAGCGTTAAGGAGGAAATCCCGACACCTGCTCCGACTTGGACAAACGTGGAAGACGTTACAGTGACATAAGCCCGTTCCCACGAGATAAATAGTGTGAGTCGGCTTCTGTGCGGCCCCTAGGGCAGAGCCCTAGGCACAGAAGCTAGGAGAGTGGTGGCCAGGGGCTGCGGGAGAGAGGAATGTGGCGGTGGCGCTCAACAGGGACAGGGCTCGCGTTCGGGAAGAGGAAGGCGTCCCAGACGTGGATGACGTGTGGGCTGACCTGCACGACACCAGTGCATTGAGGTGCTAAACGATCAGTTCTGTGTCTCCCTCACCACCATGAGACACACACAGGAAACAAGGGCCATCCATACCTGCACTCAGCAGGGACGTGGTCTCCGAGGGGACGAGGATCTGGGGAAGAGGACGGTCAGCTGCCAGGCCAGACGCGCAGAAGCCCACGCAGCTCCTCTAAGGACGCCCTCCTCACTGCTCCCTGGCTGCCCCGCAGCACGGCCCGCGGGGGATCCCCGCCGCCACACCAGCCAGCCCAGCTCGCTCTAGGTCCCCTCGGCCTTCCGCTGTCCCCGCATTCTGCCCCCCATTGTCCTCACCTTCCAAGTTTTCAGTTGCTAGGCATCGGGGGTGCCCCGGGCGGGCTCCGTTGGTTCAAAGGCTGACTCTTGATTTCAGCTTGGGTCCTGGTCTCTGAGGGTCTTAGTCTGAGACCCTTAGTCTGAGGGTCATGAGTGTCGGCCTGTGTGGGGCTCCACATGGGGCCCCCTCAAAAAAGCATAAAATAACACAAAGATAAAAAAGTAAAAGAAACAAATCCCTTGGTGGTCAGGTCCCAAACGCCAGGACAGCATCTGTTCTTTCATGGGTCAGCACACCTCCTTGATTTCTTTTCTTCATTATGTATCCTCTCTATCAGGTTTTTTTTGGTGGGAGGGGGTGAGTGGGTAGGTAAGGGTTACTAACGGACCATCAGAGCTCGCTCTTAAGATCTCTCTGAGGGCGCCTGGGTGGCTCAGTTGGTTGAGCATCTGCCTTCGGCTCAGGTCATGATCCCGGAGTTCTGGGATCGAGTCCCACATTGGGCTCCCTGCTCCATGGGGAGTCTGCTTCTCCCCCTGACCTTCTCTCTCACGCTCTCTCACTCCTTCTCTCTCTCAAATAAATAATAAGCTCTTTAAGATCTATCTGAGTCACTCAAACCTGTCTCCTACTCACTTCCTCTCTTGATCCCCCTTTTTTTTGTTAGCTGGGGAAACGTGTGTAGGCAGATGTGAGCAGGAATGGCCCCCACCAGGGCGAGGCTGAGCCGTGAAGGACCACGGGCAGCTAACACACAAGGGAAGATACCCTTAATTCTGGAGGGAGGGCCTCCTTTCAGCTGGCCGTGGATGACAGGCTTCCTGACACATCACACACATGGGTAATTCCTCACCTATGAGAAACTGACCTCAGATTTGGGGAATGGCTTCACATGGGGCTTCTATAGACACAAGGCCACCAGAAGGTCACACAATGCCAGCAGACATAGAAGCCCAAATTCCACCAGAACTCCTTAGTGTTTCCACTAACACTAATTGCTTAGTGTTTCTACTCATTCCAAAATGAGTAGAGATTCGTACACAGATGTAAGTGAAACACACACCCAATGACCTTTATAACCAAGGTGACAACAGGGGGCAAACAGGAAAAACAGAGACTATTTGGTGGACCACTAATAGCCTTACAGCATGATATCACCCAGCAATTCGACGCTATATTGATGAATAGTTAAGGGAAAAGTTCCCAACACTTTTTTAAAAAGATTTTATTTATTTAAGAGAGAGAGAGAGTGAGAGAGCATGACCAGGGGTAGAGGCAGAGGGAGAAACAGACTTCCCGCCGAGCAGGGAGCCCGACGCGGGACTCGATCCCAGGACCCCAGGATGATGACCTGAGCTGAAGGCAGAGGCTAAATGGGCAGAGTCACCCAGGTGCCCAGTGGACAAGCTCTGATATACACAGTGCCCCACGCAGAGCTCCGAGGGCTTAGGACTTAGCGGCAAGCGTGTTACAGAAACTCGACCTGGACAAAGTAGAATGGGCACTGGGGTTAGGAACACAATGCAAGCACGAGCCACGAGACTCGTTCTGTTGGACCCTGTTCGGGACCACATACTGGAAGTCCACGCACAGGAGCCCCTCTCCTGAGAGGCCTGGAGAGATATGAGGAAGGGGTCTTTAGATAAGGAAAAGGAACTCCTTGAAAACTGAAAATGAATGAATGAATGAATGAATGAATGAATGAATGAATGAATAGTTTAACTTTCCCATCCTGATCTCACGCTCCAGACCTACAAAAGAGTTTTGAGCGGCACGGACCTCTCCAGCCTCCATCCAAACTTCCCAAAGGGAAAGAGCTTACACAGCCATACTGTGCCCATCAGAAGCCAGAAGTCCCCATGCACACACAATACCATCTTGGGCCTTGTTCAAAGAGCCCCGATCAGCCGGTGGATGTCCTTTTGCTCCCAGGGACACGTCCTAGGGTCATGTGTGTTCATTTGCCAGGTTGCCTATTTGGTTTTTTTTTTTCCAAAGATTTTATTTATTTGACATAGATAAACACAGCGAGAGAGGGAGAAGCAGGCTTCCCGCCAAGCAGGCAGCCCGATGTGGGACTTGATCCCGGGTCTCCGGGATCACGACCTGAGCCGAAGGCAGTCGCTTAACCAACTGAGCCACCCAGGCGCCCCACCAGGTTGCCTGTTTTGAATAGCTCCTCCATCTTTCATCACCTTGGCCCCCCTTTAAGGCTGGTAAGGCTTGGCCTTGTTTTTAAAGAATTTCCATGGAGAGGTAGGAGATTGGGACTACACGGCCTGGGTGTCGTGGGATGCTTCTGGGGGTCACCGTGACTGAAGATACACCACATCCAGGACTGAACACACTGCACGTTGCTTTCCTTCCCTTTAATGGAGACGCAGAAAACACGCTTCCACAGCGCCTGCCTTGTAGGGCAGAGACGTGCAGTAGGACAGCAGACAGGTCTGAAAATGGAGCTGATGTCTGGGGCCCCCACCCCCAGACCACGTGTCGGGGGACCCTAGGGAGCTCACCCTCTACAAGTCTGACGGGCCTGCAGCAGACAGCACACCATCACCACTGTGGGTCACCAGTCTGAGCACACAAGGGCTTGGGGACATTAACTGTGCACGCCGTCACCAGAAGGTGACAGGACACGGCAGGGGGACCGCAGCCTAGCACCACGGCTGCATCTGGACTGTCCCGTTCCTCATCTCCTGACCACTCCAGAACTCAGACACGACAACCCACAGTAGCCCGGGGAGAGGCTGGAAATAAAACCAAAACGTGTTCATCCACTTTTATAAGAGCCTAACTTGTGCACTTTTCCCCATTCTCAGTAAATAGGCACTACTCTAATTTTACAGAGATTTTATTCAAGAGACCCTGGCCTTCCTGTCTGGCCTTCAGACCCCATAAACCTTCTCCAGAAGAGAAGCCTTTCTACTCCTCCCAAGCAGCAGAATCCTCCTCTGCAGGATGGCTCTGGCAGATTCGTTCAGGAAAGCCACTTCCCCCTGGGGGCAGACAGAACGAGGAACACCCCAGGAGCCCCGCTGCCACGGCGCCTCCCTGAACCGGGCATGACCGTCCTGGTCGTGCACATGGATTAGCTCACCTGGGCTCTGCAGCCCTCCTCCAGTCACACAGGAGGACCCTCAGAGGCTCAGAGAGGCCAAGCACCTTGCTCATGACCACCAGACTAGGTAGTGGCAGAGGCGGCCTTGCTCTGGGAACCTGACTTCTGGGTCCAAGACGCTGTAGGGGTTTTCCATACTGGTAGATGCTGGTGTGGGAGAAGGAGCTCATCAACGTCCCCGTTTCTTCACACCCTGTATCCATACTCCGTCGCGTGACTTCATAGCCCCTCCCCCCGAAGCGGTGCGACTCATCCCACCACCACTCTGGGTTCAGCTGTGGGACTCGCTGTGAGAGTGGAGGGTTCACAGGTGTGATATAAGCCAGTGTGTGGGCAAACAGCTTTGTGTCTATGCTGGTTCCCTCATGCACCTGCCATGGACATCCCCAGGCCAGACTGCTGGTCCCAGGAAGAAGACGACAGGCACACGGAGCAGGGAGTATCGTGATCTGCAAATTCACGAGCTAAAAGATGCGTTAGCGCACAACGAAGTTTCACAGTTGCTTGTTACACAGCATAACTGTGGCAACGACTAACAGATCGGGCCCGTGTCCCTGACTTTATCCTGACTGCAAACTGATCAGCCTGGACTAGAATGGCACACAGCAACACACATACAAATCACCAGTCCCACGATTTATCAGGATCTGACATACGGTGGCAATAGTCTGATTACTTAAAAAAAGATGTAACATTGGTAAATCAAAGACATGCTCCATTCACTCAAAGACACTATTTATTTTGTTAAAGTCAAGCAGGATGATGTGTTGAGAGGTAAGTGGTGAGGGTCGAGCATGACGTATGTGCACATTTTCCACAGTGGAAGGCAGGATAAAAGCCAAAGGCAATGCCCCTGGCTGAACTCTCTCTATACATTGCATTCCAGAGCTGAGCTAAGAGGGGGGAGGAATCAGCCACCACCTAAGAATGCCAAGGGCAGAACATTAGCACCAGATTTTTGTTGTATGCAATAATCTAGCTCTATACAAAGTTATGTACACCGACTCACTGCAATCTTTGGGAACCCACTAACCAGACGTTTAAGAGGCAAACAGGGGCATAGGACCGTAACGATGACATGTGCTTTGCTGAATATTGCTATGTATAAGAGAATGTCCTCCAAAGACATCAGAAGGCTGGATACAGACACATAAATTCTATTATTCACATTTTACATAATTATCATCAAAATGATTCACAATACTGTGTTTGAGGGGAAAGAATCACAGACAAAAGCTCTGTCTAAATTAAAAGCAAAGTCCACTCAAGTTACTGTGGTTGTGGAGAATGACAGAGGTCCGTGGACAGCCAGCTTCACCTTTTCCGAAGTGACCAGTTTTCACAGCAAGCGACTACACCAGGAGGCAGGGACACTCCATTGGCAGAATGGGAATTTTTCAAGTCAGAAGTAGCTTAATTCAATAGGAATGACAACTTGTGAAAAGGCATTTATCTTTTTGGCATGGCTGGGTTGCCAAAAAGAGTGTTTATTGCCTACTTTACTCAAGCCTGCCAGTTTGGACCCCTCTGTATGTGGGGGGTGCATAGACTCATTATGCTCTGGAGTCCAGCTCACCCCCCCGGCTCAGGAAGTACAGATACGTGTCAGTTGAGACATTCGTGTGCACATGTGTTTTGGTAAGGCAATGGTCATTGCTCACAAAGAGACGACTCCGCACCTGCTAGAAAACCTTTACGGCGATCCGAGAAACGGAGATCCAAATGATCCCTCAATCAAACGAATACCCGGATATCACTAACATCATCCAAGGGGTTCTCCTGCCATTTACCAGGCACTGAATCAGAGGAGCATCTGGGAAGCAGGACACGGGGTCTGAAGCGACGTAGATAAAAGCACAGGTGATAACCAAGTGATCGGTGGTTGAACATCTCTCCATGCGCCAATGTGCCAAGCGTACATATGTCCTCTTTGGTGAAACGCCAAGTTAGGTCTCTTGCCCACATTCTAACAGGGCTGTTTGTTCTCTTACGATGGAGTTCTGAAAGTTCTCTGTACGTTCTAGATAAAGATCCTTTGTCACATACGTGACTGGCAATCTTTTCTCCCAGTCTGTGACTTGCCCACTGGAAACGGACAGCATGACAGTGTTTTCTTAGGGAACAGACTCGCGTTAGAACCTTGTTATTTCAACCAATAAAAAGGGCACAGAACCTATGAACTCTGTGGCCGAGAAGATCATGTTTAGGGGTTGTAGAGTCCATAGGATCGCTGGAAGAACCAGAGGAAACTTCTTACAAGGAAATGGAACGGAAGCCTTACGGTATGGTAGCGGATTTAAGGAGGCAAAAGGATAACGACCCTATGCATACAAAGTAAGTGTCTCGGCGAAAAAAGTAACTTCGGAAATCTGCTGTTGGTCTCAGGAAACAGATGTCTAGAAAGCACATCACACTACTGGGCATACTATGAACCGAGGAATTCCTCTTTGTAGGGAAACACCCCTTGAACCATGACACCAGTCCTGAAGCGATCTATTCTGGGGCTGTGTTTTACAGCATGCACACTATTTCTGTAAGTGGCGATCTCAGGATGAGTGAACCCAACACGTATGCTGTTCATTCCACAGGTGGTTTTTAACCACTGGGAAACGATTCACTTTTCCAAAATGTTACTACATGAGCATCACAGATCATCACGGTTTTACCTGGGGGACAACAAAGGAGGGACGACGAAGGATGCACACCACGGGACCAACAGGGAGAACATGTGCCAGCCATGCTTCGGATGAATCACAGGACAAGACGTGCGTCAGGGTTTCCCCTCTCATGCACCTTGTGGACTCACTGGGCTTGCCTCCGAGCGTTTGCTTCAGGACGCGAAGGTGGGAGGAAGGCAGACCTACCCGTGGAAAGGAGCCCTTGCGTGCCCCACGCGACCGGAGCCCACAGTCTGGACCGCGCCAACATGCCGTGCGCTGGAGCCCACCGCCACGTGTGCTAACTTGCAGAGGAAAAATGGCGGGCGCTGAGAAATTCTGCTGCGCATTCCAAAGGGAAACTAAGAAATTAAATAAATCATCACAAACACACACGGAAGTTATTGCTTTCCTAAGAGCGACTTTGCTACTGGAGGATTTGCGCTGTAGGAGATAAATGCAGGCCGGGCTTCCGACCTGCGCCATCAGGAACGGACCTCCCAGGGCCAGTTTCTGTCCTCCGCCAGGGAGGGCCCCTCTTACTTGCCTCTTTCGGGCTGAAGGCTGTCGGACAAGCACTTCAGTTGCTCCTCACCCAGGTGTATCTTATCTTCTAGCTCCCGCTGCTCGATGATGAGGGCAGACTTCATCTTCACGAAATGCTCATAGTCCGCCAGGCTGTCCTCGCTGAGGTAGCTGGCCAGGATGTTGAACACGACGCGCTCCCGGCGGTCCAGGTTCTCCTTCAGTTCCTTGGCGTCCTCGCGCTGTTGGATGAGCACCCGCCTCTTCTCAAGCAGCGATTGCTGTGGAGACAGAGAAACGAGCTCACTGAGGAGCAGGGCTAGAGCACAGGCTCGGCTCAACACCTCGATAGTGCCTGCAAGTCTGGGGGCTGTGACCCCAAAGTTTGGGACCAGAGATCGGACGGTGCCCACGCGGGGACACGCACTGGCTGGCCGCCGCAGGCTCCAGTGCCAGCCCTCCCGTAAGTGCCCCCAGGCCTGTCCCGCTTCCCCTTCTTCCCACGGCCTTGAATGGCTCAGAGAAACACCTGTATGAGGAGAGCCCTCCACAGACAAGCACAGGACTTTGAGAAGCTCGAGAGGTGTAAAGGACTTAGGGGTACCAGGTGGGTCACAGGCCGGTCTGCGACAAGACTGTGCTGAAGTCGGCAAAAGGAATCAAAAAAAATTTTTTTAATAAGTTAACAGGAATGTGGATTTGTTTTTTTGTTTTGTTTTGTTTTAGCACATACCCTTCCCAGTGTCCATCACCCAGCCACCCTATCCCTCTCCCCCGACCCTCCAAGGAATCAATTCTAAAGAGCTTCCAGAGCAGGATTCCTAAAGCAGGAGGAAGAGCCTCTGGGCAAACCTGCTGAAGAAGATGGGAGAGGGAGCGAGGATAGGCAGAAGAGACACAGGACGGTGGGGGAGACTCCCTGGCTCCTTAAGAGGGTCCAGTCCTGTGGCGGGGGTGCCCATTCCTAAAACGTGGCAGCCACAGTCACTGTCTCTGCCTACGACAACCACAGCGAACAGAGCCGACCACCTCCGAGTTTAATGAAAGCTGAGAAAGGAAGAGCTGAGTGCATTCTGAAATGTGTCGCAGTGTCTCCCAGGGGAGGCAGGGGCTCATCTCCTCGATGCGATGGTCCCCTGGCCACCAGGACAGCCCCTCTGGCATTCCGCCACTTTGCCACTTGGTCATGGACAGTTCCCGACAGCCGCCCGAGGGCGCCGGGGACACGGCGCTTTGGGAAACGCCCACACACAGGGAGAGCGCTGCGGGTGTGGGGGTGCACGGCGGCGATCAGGGCCGCATCCGGGTCCCGCCACCGTGCAGGGCCTCCCGCCCAGTCCTGGGCCGCCACCTCCATCTCCACGTCAAACTAACATCCCGGGAGTTTTCATGAAGGAGGGGAGGCAAGGCAAACTGGTCCCAGTGCAAAGGCGAACAGACGTTAGCGGATTCTAGAAGTCCGCTCGGGCTATTAACATCAGGTGGGGTGACTGGTGGCAGCAAGCGGCAGAGATTTCGGGGGAGGACCCGACGTGTCTGCGTGCACCCACATATTCATTTTCTAACTGCAGAGATGGAGGGAGCCTGGTCAAACCTCCCTCCACGCCTTTTAACTGCTTACCATGTCCGTCTCTGAACACCTCGGTCTCCCGAAGCCGCGGTGGCCTGACAGGCTCCCCTCCAGCGGCAGCCATGCTGGAGACCGGGTCACGGCACTGCAGCTGGCCGTGGCAGTGAGACCCTGCATTCAGAGGGACCCCCGCGATGTGGCGAGGGCTGCCGGCGCACGCTCCCTACAGAGCCTGGTTCCCAGGAGGACCCTGGGCATGGTCCTTAGTGTTGGCATTCTTTCTAGCAGCCACTCTATTTTTTTTTTTTTTTAAGATTGTATTTATTTGACAGAGAGAAACACAGCCAGAGAGGGAACACAAGCAGGGGGAGTGAGAGAGGGAGAAGCAGGCTTCCCGCCGAGCAGGGAGCCCGATGTGGGGCTCGATCCCGGGTCTCCGGGATCATGACCTGAGCCGAAGGCAGTCGCTGGAGCTGACCTCCACTTCCCTGCCGTCAGGTGAGAAAGACGATTTCCGAGGAAGGGACCGTTCTTAGGAAAGGATCCCTGGGAATGGACGGAAAGGTGTCATGAAGAAGCCGCGGTTCGTCCCCCACACCACAGCGGCCCTGCCGTCCGGCGACAACGGCGCTCAAGGCCCCCCGCGCCCGGGCAGCACCTGCTTGTGTCAGTTCCAAGGAAAGAGACAGCCCCAGATGCGCTGCCTGGGAGCTGCTGGGGCTTCCCGGCGGGAACTCAGCACAGCCTGTGCACGGCCTGCCCGCGGGCCCCCCCGACGCCCGGCTCAGACGCGCGGTACCTACCCGGTCACCAGGACAAGTACTGTCGTCCAAGTTGTTGAGGGCATTTTCCACACGGGCCAGGCGGCCGGACAGCGACAGTAGAAGGTTCACCACTCTGTCCAGGTCCCCGATGAACATGCGGAACTTGTCGAACTCGTTGGGCTTGCACACCTGCTTGGCAATGGCCTCCACCTCGTCCCCAAGGGCAGTGTTGGCCTGGATGTCCTCCAGCAGGCTCTCCCGGGCTTCCCGAAGCACCTGCAGCTTGCGGCTGATGCTCTCGATGAGCTCCTGCTGTGGGGACACGGGGGGGCGTGCCAGTGCTCACTGGGGTGGCCCCGACCCAGCCCCTCCAGCCACGGCCACAGTCCCTGTGGTCTCGCCCAAGTGGCCTGCACGGAATTCAGCCAAACTCACTAAGACTTTATTCTGCATCAAACATTAGAGGATTCATAAGACCAGGAGAAAGGTAACAACTCCTGGGGATATACGTCACTGGCATTTCATTGAGAGCTAAGACAAACCAGGCTGCTCTCATCGTCTTAGTGTCCTAGAAGACAATGCAGGAGTGGGCCCCCAGGGCTCTTAACGGAGCCCCTCATTTCACCCTCCACCCCTGCCGGGGATCCCGGGGCTCATGGGATACTTTGCGCTTCATACTTTGGAACTTCACAATTTATTTTTAAAGACCTTATTTATTTAAGGGTGGGCGAGACAGACAGAGGAAGCAGATTTCTCATGGAGCAGGGACTCGATCCCATGACCTAAGCCGAAGGCAGACGACTCACTGACAGACCCACCCAGGCACCCCTGGAATTTTCCAATTTATTTTTATTTTATTTTTATTTTTTAAAGATTTTATTTATTTATTTCACAGAGAGAGAGAGATCACAAGTAGGCAGAGAGAGAGAGAGGAAGAAGCAGGCTCCCCACTGAGCAGAGAGCCCGATGCGGGCCTTGATCCCAGGACCCTGAGATCATGACCTAAGCCGAAGGCAGAGGCTTTAACCCACTGAGCCACCCAGGCACCCGAATTTTCCAATTTAAAGACTCACAGGTACAGAAGGTACTGAGTCTCACGCCCGGTACTGAATTCCATGATTAAAAAGTATGTTCTATGTAGAACGAGCAATTAAAAGTTAAAACACAAGAGCGGTCAGTACAATTGAGAGCCCTTAAGAGACACCCGAGTTGAATATGACCAAAGTGCAAATTACACTGGGACTCTGGGATCATGACCTGAGCCGAAGGCAGTCGCTGAACCAACTGAGCCAGCCAGGCACCCGCAGTCAGATTTTTTGGCTTACTCTGCTGTAACAAGTGACACTATCTGTAGAAAGCAGATCTATGGATCCGCCTGGGTCACTCAGTGGGTTAAAGCCTCTGCCTTCAGCTCAGGTCATGATCTCGGGGTCCCGGGATTGAGGCCCGCATCGGGCTCTCTGCTCAGCAGGGAGCCTGCTGCCTCCTCTCTCTCTGCCTGCCTCTCTGCCTACTTGTGATCTCTCTCTGTCAAATAAATAAATAAAATATTCAAAAAAAAGAAAGGAAAAGAAACAAGGGCACAGCATGGAGACATCCAGTGCCAGGACAGAATTACAACCGTGCAAAGTGTACACTTTTTTCTAGTTTTATGAGAACTAAAAACATTTTTGATTCTTTATTTAAAAATAAAAACAACAAAACAACAGAAAATGCAACTCTAAGCCAGATACAGGGCCTCTAAAAGGCCCAGGACCAAAATGCTTGCCTTCCCAATTATCAGATGATCTCTCTGATAGGAGGAATTTGACAGGCAGGGCAAGGGGTCTTATGGGGGGAAGGGAGGGAATAAATGAAACAAGATGGGACCGGGGAGGGAGACAAACCATAAGGGACTCTTAATCTCAGGAAACAAACTGGGGCAGCTGGGTGATGGGTACTGGGGCGGGCATGTGCCATGGTGAGTGCTGTGAATTATTTAAGACTGATGATTCACAGACCCGTACCCCTGAAGCGAATAATACATGTCAAAAAAAAAAGTGCTTGTCTTGCAAGTCCTTCATCTTCTTGAACCAAAAAGCAACCGTTTCCCGAACTGAAAGTAGTTTTGTTTTGCATATGGATCATGATATTGTTTTTCTATTTTAGCTGAAATCAACCAGTGGTATTTTTAAACCACTAACATACAAGTAGAATTCCTGCAAAATCTTTCACAAAGACTTTTCTTTAAAAAAAAAAAAAAAAAAAAGGAAGCCCTTTTCCAAAGGACTAAGCATATGGAAAATATTCAGAGAATGCTGCCTCCCCCCTCCCCTGTACTCCTCCTACTCCTACTTAGACAGGTCCCAGCCCCTAGAATAAACGCTGCATGGTCTCCCCTGAGACAGACTTTCTTCAGCACTTCCCTCCTCCCTTTAATGATGAGGCCTTCCTAAAAAAACCCAAACCAAGCAGGTAATCGCCTAGATGGCACAGGTGCGGCATGTCGACAACGACAAAGACTTAACGCTAACACCATGGTACCTAGGTCACTCACTAGTCCCTGCCCTCATCCCGACGTCATCTCCAGTCCTCCAATCCTTGACCACACAGCTCCCTGCCGCCGCCGGCACCTGCTGCTTCTCCGTCCCGGAGCGAGGCTCCCACGTCAGGGCCTTACAGTGGCAGGACCCTCAGCCCGGGGCACCCCGACACCCACACAGCTGACCCTTCGCACACCACCCAGGTCGCTGTTCGGTCCCCGCCTCATTGGGCCGTCTCTGGAATCGCATTCCTTTGTTTCGTTCCATCCCTTCGCCCCGCTGAATTCCCTCACCGTCCAAGGAACTAGGCTAACAGTCAGCAGACTCCTTCCGTAGCGGGCCAGACCCTCGAATCCAGAGGCCGCACGGTCAGGGGCAACCACTCAAGTCTGCTGCTCTGGCTGGCGTGAAAGGGACCAGAACAGAGAGATCAACAGATCGGTGTGGCCTGTTTCCCTGCGTGTTTTATCGAAGGGCATGGTGGGCCACGTGTGGTCCGCAGGCTGTCACACGTGGGCTCAGCCTGTAGTGTATGCGTGTTGTCCTGTGGGCTGAATGTCAGCTCCTCCTCCGGGAAGGCGGGGCTCCATTCTGGTTCCATCTAGGCTTGTATCCCCAGAACCGAGGGGCTCGTATCCCCAAGAACTGAGGGTTCATATCCCCCAGAACTGAGGGGTTCTTTGAGTTAACAAACAAGGCTTTTTGATAGATAAAGCCCTTGACACCCACTGTTGGGATAACGATCATGCGGTGAGAAGGACCAGAACGTGATATTCAAACAGTACATGTGACTTACTGGAGGTCATACAATGAAGTCCCCAGATTGTATTTTCACTTATTTTTTTAAAGACTTTATTTATTTGAGAGAGATGAAGGGCACAAGCAGGGAGAGCAGCAGAGGGAGAAGAAGACTTCCCACTGAGTAACGTGCCTGACGCAAGACTCGATCCCAGGACCCTGGGATCATGACCCAAGCGAAATGCACATGCTGAACCAACTGAGCCACTCAGGTGTCCCAAAGTCCTTAGATTTTATTTATTTATTTTAAAAAATATTTTATTTATTTACTTGACAGAGAGAAACACAGCGAGAGAGGGAACACAAGCAGGGGGAGTGAGAGAGGGAGAGAAGTGGTTTTCCGCCAAGCAAGGAACCTGATGTGGGGCTCGATCCCAGGACCCTAGGACCATGACCTGAGCCAAAGGCAGACACTTAATGACTGAGCCACCCAGGCGCCCCTCAAGTCCTTAGATTTCAAATGGCACAGAAAGGACGTAGCGACTGAAGTTTGAGATTGGTACCCACCTAACATGACCTTGTATCTTACTTCACAAAGACGGTGAAGAGAGGCGCCTGGGTGGTTCAGTGAGTTATGCCTTTAGTTCAGGTCATGATCCCAGAGTCCCAGGATCAAATCCTGCATCCCGCTCCTTGTGCAGGAGGAAGTCGGCTCCTCCCTCTGCCCCTCCTCCCTCTCCGATCTAAGTAAATAAATAAAACCTTAAAAAAATATATGGTAAAGAGCCTGTGAAGGATCTTAGAAGAGACCCACTTAGCC
This sequence comes from Spilogale gracilis, assembly GCA_004023965.1. Taxonomy (NCBI): domain Eukaryota; kingdom Metazoa; phylum Chordata; class Mammalia; order Carnivora; family Mephitidae; genus Spilogale; species Spilogale gracilis. Next base: position 263,206 of record PITA01000553.1, read on the forward strand.
ACGAAGGGCTTAACACCATGGTGCGCAGCGTCCCTGTCCTGGAGGGAGGCTGAGGGCCAGCGGCGGGCCGCGCAGCACACGCGGTCCGACATGGCTCTCCTACCTTCTTCACCGACAGGTCGTGGTCCACGTCGCTGCCCGAGTCCTCCTCCGGCTCCTGCTGCTGCACGTCCTTCATCTTAATCAGCAGCTCCGCCTTGGGGGCCGACGTGCTGTAGTAGGTGGAGCTGGTGGCTAGGGGCAGGGCCGCCGGCATGCCTGGCTCCTCCCTCCTGGGAACAAGGAAGGTCAGGACCTCAGTTGGCTGTGCCTCCATGCCCAGATGCCCCTGCCAGCCCACAGCCTGCTCCGGGACACGGAGACGGGGCTTCCCACACAAGGACATGGCCAGGGGCATGAGACAGCAAGATGGGCAGGGCAGTAGGCGACAGTGTTAGGGCTAAAAAAATGAGGCACCAAATGGTGTACACAATGCAGCTTTTACAGAGAGGAAAGAGTCCAATAAACAGGGATGTCGAAAAACCTCCACCTGGGAGGGAAGGGAGAGAGGGAGAGTTCTCCCTGGGAGCCTAAGGTGTATGACAAGAGCGTGCACACAGCTGTAAGCAGGGCCCCAGGGCCCCAAGGCAATGGTACCTTCCTCCGCGCAGTCACGTTCTTGCCCGCTGCCTCGGGTCCTCCTCACCCCCCGTGCCTCTGTGCTGCGTCTCCCCGGGGCGCCCAGCTACTGTCCGTGCAGGCTGCATCCCCTGGCTCGGGTCCTCCTCACCCCCGTCCCTCTGTGCTGCGTCTCCCCGGGGCGCCCAGCTACTGTCCGTGCAGGCTGCATCCCCTGGCTCGGGTCCTCCTCACCCCCATCCCTCTGTGCTGCGTCTCCCCGGGGTGCCCAGCTACTGTCCGTGCAGGCTGCATCCCATGGCTCGGGTCCTCCTCACCCCCGTCC
>PITA01000554.1:0-152430 GCA_004023965.1 Spilogale gracilis
AGAAAGAAAGAAAGCAAGCAAGAAAGCTGGTAAAACAGCAGGGTTTCCAGGAGCACAAGAACCTCAAGCTGATTGATCTTGGGGTCTGCCCCTCGCAAATTACCAAGGATCTCAAAGCTTGGTCAGTAATTGGCAAATGAAGAAAGGCAAAAGAACTCGAGGGCTAGCTCCCTACACAGGCCACCGCTGTCACGCAGCCAAAGCCGCAGCTCCGCGTGGGAGTCTGTGGCGGGAGCGCGCTCGCCTCGCCTCCAGCATTATTCCATCGCTCCGCGGCGCACAATGTAGCAAGCAGGGCGGTCTCGGAACCGCCGGGGTCACAGGACGCAGGTCCCGGGCTAGCCGGAGCCGCAGAGGAAATCCCGGTGCGCCGACACCCTGCCACCCGCCGGGGCAGCGACTGTTCATCTTGCAGCCGCTGTCTCGCGCAGGACACGCCACCCCGAGAACGTCCCCGGGATCCAGGCCGCAGAGCCACCAACGTCCCCCGGGGTCCGCGCGCGCCCAGCCCGGCCCTCCTCCGCGCCACGGAGTCAGGCGGCTCCTACCTTCCTCCTGCACCATCTCCAGGACGGCTGGGTCACCCATCTTCGCCAGTTCGTTAATGACACTGACCGAGTGGTGGCAGACGCGCCACCGTGACTGGAGGTGAGGGCTGGGGTAGACACTGAATCGAATCCTGGGATGCCGGCTTTGCTGCCCCGACACCCAGCTGGTCGAGTTTTCGTCACTCTTCCCTCTGAGGACCTCCTCCTCGGTCTCCACCAGCCTCGGGTCCTTCGGCCAGTTGGGCTTCTTCTCCAGCCGGTACTTATTCTTGACCTGCTTCGTGCCCTGGGCCCTGCGCTTCACATCCCTCTCCCGGTAGCGCTCCTGGGTGCCCTCCCAGTACCTTTCCCGGAGCTTCCCGGGCTCCGGGACGCCCTGGCTCCGCAACTTCGCCCTTAGCTTGCTGGTGCTCTCCTCCTCGCCGGACTGCGCCTCGGCTTCCACCGGGTCTCTCTCTCCCCGCGCGTCTCCGCCCCTCCCTTCCTCCGGACCCGCCGCCGCCCCTCCCTCGGGGGCCGCCCTCTCCCCGCCCCTCGGCTCAGCGAGCTGCCAGCCCTCCCGCCCCTCTTTGCTCCCGCTGTCCGAACCCGTGGCCCTGGACTCCTTCGCCTCCTCGGGGCCCGCCGCCTCCCGGCTCTCCTGGCCGCTCAGCCCTACCAACAGGTCTTTCCGGTCCCCTTCCACCCGGTTGGCCCACACCCAAGACAGCTGGTCCTCCCCGGCTGCCTCCTCCCATCTCTCCGAACCCTCCTCCTCGGGTCTCCGCCGATCGGCCTGGTCCTCTTCCATCTGTCCAGTCCTCCGCCTTCCGCGGGTAGCACTCGGAGGGAACCCCCTCCCATTTGAGGAGTTGTGGGGTTTTTTTGTCGGGTGAGAGAAAGCCCCCGTTCCTTAAGGGGGCCCCTGCCTTAAGGACGGCGCGTGTGCGGGTCTCCTAGGACCCTGCAGCCCCTCCCTCCCCGCCTCTGCCACCTGCTGCCTGGTCTTCACTTTTCTCCTGGCGGGCTTCCTTGGGCCTAAACCCGATCTCTAGCATGGTTGGGGACAAGTCAGGCATTTTTTACCTGAATTCGGATTCAACCAGTGCCCCTTAAAAGTTGGACGGTACTGGGCGAGTTTCCATAAGTTTCAGTTGCCTCATCTTGAAAATAAGAACAGCACGCACCTCCCAGGGTGTTGCCAGGAGTGTAGAGTGGTAGGGTAATGCGCTGAAATGTAGCAGCGCTCAAAACTCAGCCATATTACATGAAGCCCTGCTCCACCTCAAAGTGTCCCCTTATTGCCTGGAGCAGAATAAATGGTCCCACTCTTCACAGGCACCTCTAAACTGGTTCTGTGTGGTTGAGACCATATCAACTGCGAGCTCCCCAATAACTGGGAGATAAGAATTACCATCTAAGTGGGGGAAATAAATGAGTGTCGAAGATTACATCTAATCTCAAATACCTTGACCAGAACTGGTGCGGTAGTGGTCTGAGCTGAAAGTCTTAACAGTACTGAAAAGGGAATGACTGAGTTTGGGGCAGGGTTGGGGTGATTTAAGAATAAGGAGGAGGAGGGGTGCCTGGATGGCTCAGTGGGCTAAGCCTCTGACCCCGCGGGTCCTAGGCTCAAGCCCTGCATCCAGCTCCCTGCTCAGTGTGGAACCTGCTTCTTTCTTATACTCTGTTTTCACTCTCTCTCTAATAAATAAAATCTTAAAACACACACTCTCTCTCTCTCTCTCTCAAAAAAAAGAAGGACAAGATGACCAGGGAAGACTTGACCTTTCTTCGTTTTTATGCTATTCTTTTTTTTCCTTTTCTTTTCTTTTCTTTTCTATTGACTCTTTGGAACTGAGAATTACCTTTTACAGGTGAGGAAACAGGCTTAGAAACAAATGTTTTGATGAAGGTCATGGTTAACTGTGGAACTGAAAATCTTTTTTCTTTCTTTTTTTCTCTCTTCTTTCATTTTCTTTTTCTTTTTTCTTTTCTTCCTCTCTTCCTTTCTTTACTCTTCTATAACATGCTATCTGTTCCCTATTTAAACTTCTAGGAATGACATCAGTTCTGGTCAAGTGATTTAAGATTAGATGTAATTCCTTACTTGATGTATTTTGGAATTGTGTTTGAAATATGAATGTACATAAGTTAAGCAATAGTCTTAAATGTGATCATAATAAATCACTAGTTGTGATATGAATGGCTTAGTTTTTTCCCCTTGATTATTAATCATTGTTTGATTCCAATAAGATGTGGAACAACATGATGTATTTCTTGTTCTTCCTGTATACCAGTACTCTGCTAGGTGCTGTGGATATGAAACAGATGACTACAATCTTTGTTTTAGACAGATTAAAAGTAAATGCAATAAGGTTATTTTTTATATTTTTATAAAATTATGCTTTATAATTCTTGATTGTCTACCATATTTAAAGTGACACATGTGAGAAGACCTTTCATGTTGATGATTTTGCACAATAGTAAATGGGATTTTTGATGGTGTATTTGCTGATATTTTATCAATTTCTTACAAACTTTATTAACAAAAATTTGAAGGTTCCTTTTGCTCCTTTGATAAAGGTATTTATCTTACCCATAACTCTTTTAGCTCTTGGAAATTTTCTCTGTATCCTTATCACTGAAATATGTTATGTTGCTTATCCATATATAATTTTAGGATCTGTCCATTTCCTACATTGCTACATCCTATATCTTTCAACAGAATCATCAACCACACATTTCCAGAATTTTGTTCTCAATAATGAATGCATGTTCTTTTAATGTCATTGATCACACAGTTAAATATTGGATTGGGGTCAAAATATTGTCTTTAAAAAAACTGTAAATTTTAGCCCTCCAGATGCATTCTGCCTTTGTTTCCAGGATATTTGTTGTTTGTTTCAGTGTCACTACAATCATCTGGTAGTACCTTTAAAAAAAAATTGCCTTTTACTGATGGGGATTAAGGAATGTACTTATTGTGATGATTAAAATAAAAATTTAGGGGTTCCTGCCTGGTTCAGTCAGTAGAGCAGGTGACTCTTGATCTCAAAGTCATGAGTTCAAGCCCCACACTGGATGTGGAGGTCACTAAAAATAAAATAAATAAAATAAATAAATAAATAAATAAATAAATAAATAAATAAATAAATAAAAAGCTTATATTTGCTTTTTGTTTCCTAGACTAAGGGTGATATATAAAAGTATTTAAATAATAATAGAAACACAGCTGTAAAGATATATATAAAGCGCAATACTTTGAAACTTAAACTGTTAACTGACAGATCAAAACAATTGTTTGCCAACTGATAAGTAAAAGTATGAATTTGCTATTAGAAATACACTTTAGCAGGGCACCTAGGTGGCTCAGAGGGTTAAAGCCTCTGCCTTCAGCTCAGGTCATAATTTCAGGGTCCTGGGGTTGAGCCCCACATTGGGCTCTCTTCTCAGCAGAGATCCTGCTTCCCTCTCTTTCTGTGCCTGCCTCTCTGCCTACTGTGATCTCTCTCTCTCTGTCAAATAAATAAATAAAGTATTAAAAAAATCAAAGACACTCTAGGGGTGTCAGTATATAATATGTGAAAGCCTGAGTTGTATGGAAGTTAAAGGTATACACTTGAGCAACACTTACATATGAGTAATTTTTTATTCTAGCAATTTGATTGAATAGCTGGATTTAACTCTAAAGAGGACAAGTTCATGAGCTAGACTCTGGAGGCCAGAAAAGGTCTTGGGAAATCATCTGATGACTCTCAGTTCTCCTGGTATTTAAAGAAAGAATGTGGTACCCCAGTCCATGTTCTGGATCAGTCTACTTTCTCGATTTCTTTACATATCAAGTTTTTAACTCCTAGACTAAGTTTCCTCCCTTTGGGATATGAGGCATTTATTATTTTTTAACCCCTAAAAATTTCATTCATTCCATATTTGTTGACCCTCGAACAATTCAGTGGTTAGGGACATCAACCCCCACACAGTCAAAATCTGTATATAACTTTTGACCCTCCCAAATCTTTTTTTTTTTTTTTAATTTACTTGACAGAGATAAACACAGCCAGAGAGGGAACATAAGCAAGGGGAGTGGGAGAGGGAGAAGCTGGCCTCCTGCCAAGCAGGGAGCCCGATGTGGGACTCATCCCGGGTCTCCAGGATCATGACCTGAGCCGAAGGCAGTCGCTTAACTGAGCCACCTAGGTGCCCCTGACCCTCCCAAATCTTAATCACCAATAGCCTACTGTTGATCAGAAGCCTTAACAAGGACTTAAACAATCAATTAGCACATATTTTGTATGTTATATGTATTACACACTATATTCTTAAGATAAAATAAGGTAGAGAAAAGAAAATGTTAAAATCATAAGGAAGAGAAAAAAAAAAACCTACCTTCTATCCTTGTCTTTGTTCCTTAATAAACAGAGCAGCACAATGTCCTTGAACTGATGACTTTGCATCTTTGAGCCACAGGCCCCCCATTTGTGAATAGTAAAGCTTTTACCAGTTCTGCCCATCTCCCAATGTTGTTGTGAAAGTCAAACAGATGACATGCCTGAAAGGAATTTGGAAACAAAAATGTTAACAAAACTGAGAAAGTTTTATTGACTGACAGAAATAAAGTTGTAGATTTGCCAGTAGGTATGGACACTAGTCCTGGGTATTGCTTTCCCCCACAAAATGCTGCTTCAACCATCTCCACAGAATCTGCAGGCACTTTCTCACTCCATAAAGATTCCTTACTCACTACTCCCTGATTTTAGAGGAGGGGCCGCATCTCTTCGGTTGCAAAACTTACCTCTTCAAATCTTGGCTTTTTTTTTTTTTTTTCTCACATCCCAGACTTTTACAATGAGCCCTAGTCCAGTTTATTAGCACCTTCATCACAGTCTATCATCTTGCATTCTTTCCTCTCCTAGCAAAATCTCACTTCACAGGCTGGCTTCTGGAACCACTATTATCATCAAAATGATAATACTTTGCACTTATGCACATGCTTGTAAATTCCTAGGATTCCATGTCAACTTTGCCTTGTTACTAGGAAAATGGCATTGGTTCCCAGACTAAAGAGATCAAAGGGAAGGGTCTCAGCAGAATATAAGGAACAAAGAAAGGTGTGTTATCCTCTCCATGCCAGTTTGGGACAGCAACTCAGGTTAGAAATGACACTCCACTGCTTGCAATCTGCCAATGGTCTTCTATTACATCTAAGGGAAATTGTGAATGCCTTTCTCGTCAGTAGGATTGCAATGCTTTATTTCCATGAGCTTGGCCTGGCTGAATCTCTAGTATTCCTTCCCACTTCTCCCATCACACTCCAGCCATACTGTCTTACTGCCTTCCTTAACACAATAAGCACTTACTCATTACTTTCCCAAGCACTTTGTACTTGCTCTTCTCCCATAAAGATCTTCACACAGATGCTTGATCTCTCTTACATCATTCAGTTTGTATGCAAATGTCACTTCCTTGGAAAGATCTTTACTGAGCACCCTAAGGCAGCAGTCTTACACAACTTACCCTGTGTTATTTTTCTTCATAGCAGGTATCTCCTCCTGACTCTACATTTATTTGCGCATGCATATATACTTGTGTATAAACTCTATGGAGGCTGAGGTTTCATGGTTCTCTTCACTGTTGTTTCTGTGGCACTTCAAATGGTGCCTGACACAGAAAGGCTCTCAATAAATATTTCTTGAATGAATGATATGACCAAGCTTTGTCATCAAATGTCCTATTCTTTTAGTTGAGCCAGTAGCTGACTCCCCCAATGTCCCATGCTTTCTAGCAGCTGGGAAAGTAATATTACACACTCGGAGTGGCTTGTGATTTTAAAAAGGTCAAGTGCCATTCTGAGAAATAATTTCTAATTCTGAGGGAACTATAAAATTTACCTGAAGAAAATACTAGAATTAGCACAGATGCAGACAGTTAGGTTAGGACTTCATCTCACCATCTGAGCACCAATCTCTTGGCTTCTCTTTGAACACAGATGCTGGATCTTCGGCAGACAGTGACAGCAAATAACAAGAGGCCAGCTAGACCCATCTGTACATTAGTGCTACTATCTGCCAGTACTAATATGGGTCTTTAGTATAAAATAATCACATTCTCTTACTTAAATGGTAGATGTTTTGTATTGTCATTTTTTCTTTGGCATACACATAAATAGAAGATAAAAGAACTAAAATAATCCATGTGAGCTACCCTAGCTGCATCAAATAAGAATGGGCATCTTGGTCCTTGAGTGAATATACCTGTATTACTAGATCTCTTTACCATCTTTCACAGACAAGCTTTTCCATTAGTGAGTCTATACTCACTACATTTTCCTTACCATCACATCTTTTACTGAACCTTTTTACATCCCTGAAAGGTTTCCATGCCACTCTTAGAGGTTATCCTTTCCTGCTCTTATTGGTCAGTGTAACCATTTCCTCCTTCCAAATCCTCAGAGTGGTTCTCAAGACCTATGCCATTCCAATTCTCCATAATTCTCACTCTCCCACTCCTAAAGAGCATATTGAACTCAGACCATTCTGGATCAGGCAGACCTATCCCGGTTTTGGATCCTTGGCCTCAGTTACCTAGTGGCTGCATAACCTTGAACTAGTGGGTTTACCTCTCTAAAACTTAATTCCTTCATCTATATCATGGAAAGAGTTATGAAAATTAAATAGTAATTTCAAGTGCCTGGCACATTGGAGATATTAAGTAAATATGAGTTTTCATCTTCCTTCTGTACACATTCAATGATTTCCTTGGCTCTTTCATCTTCTCTCAGCAAAAGGTCCCTTTTATTCTTATTTACTATTTTTACCCATTAACTATCCTTCTTTTTCTTTTAAAGATTTTATTTATTTATTTGACAGAGAGAAACACAGCGAGAGAGGGAACACAAGCAAGGGGAGTGAGAGAGGGATAAGCAGGCTTCCCGCAGAGCAGGCAGCCTGATGCGGGGCTTGATCCCAGGTCTCCAGGATCATGACCTGAGCCGAAGGCAGTCGCTCAACCAACTGAGCCACCAAGGTGCCCCTTAACTATCCTTCTTTAAGGCTCTCTCTCTCAAATATCCAGGTCCACACTTACTTCCCATTGAAAATTTGTAAGTCAGTCATTTGGCCATCTGAGTCTTGATTTCAGCTCAGGACGTGATCTCAGGGTCATGGGATTGAGCCCCGTGATGGCTCCATGCTCTGTGTGGAGCCTGCTTATCCCTCTCCCTCTGCAACTTTCCCTGCTTATGCTTGCACCTGCGTGCTCTCTCTCAAATAAATAAATAAATAAATAAATTTTTAAAAAAAGAAAGAGAATTTCTAAGTTCCTCACCAAATTTATGTCACCTGTGTGTTCTAACATTACTGTATTTGAACAAATCAATTTTCCTTCAAACTAGTTCAACTCCCAGCTCTCCTACTTATTTCAAAGTTATCCGAGTTATCTCAAGCTAGTGATAATAATTACAATAGCTATGATTATTCAAATAAGTACTAAATGTGCTTTGCATATATTACTACATTGACTTTGCATGATGATACAGGAAGGTATTTAATATAGACTCCTTTTGTGTGTGCTGCACATCTTGATTCAGCCTTTCTTTCTTTTTTTTTTTTTTTTTTAACATTTCATTTATTTGTCAGAGAGAGAGAACACAAGCAGGGGAAGTGGCAGATGGAGAAGCAGGCTCTCTGCTGAGCAGATAACCCAATACAGGGCTCAATCTCAGGATCCTGGGATCATGACCTGAGCCGAAGGCAGATGTTTAACCAACTGAGCCACCCAGGCGTCCCTCACCCTTTCTTTTAAAATGAAATTTATTGGGGCATAATTTATAATACTTATGATTATATTAATCATTAAACTGACCAATTTTAAGTGTGCAGTTAGATAAATTTTGTGATATGTATGTCATCACCACGTTCAGGACATAACTATTCCATGCATTTTTAGTCAATCACCTTGTTGCATCCCCCGGCCCCTGGCCATCACTGATATTCTTTCTATCACCAGTATTGGAGCTCTCCTTTCCATTCCAGTTTTTACTATGACAAGTAATTGCCATATTTTTAATTGGAAAGCATCTTGCCTGAACTCCACTGAGTATCTCATGCTTTCTGCCCTAGCATTTCTCTACCACCATGAAGTGGGGTTCCTAAGTGTGTCTATACTGCTACTCCAACATATCTGCAAACCTTTAAGAGGAAGGAAGTTAGGCTAGGGCGCCTGGGTGACTCAGTTGGTTAAGTGTCTGCCTTTGGCTTGGGTCATGATCTGGGGGTCCTGGGATCTAGCCCTGCGTCAAGCAGCATAGAGGTCCCTGCTCAGTGGGGAGCCTGCTTCTGCCTCTCACTCTGCCCCTCCCCCATTCATGCTCCCATGCCCTCTTTCTCTCTCTGTCTCTCTCAAATAAATACATAAAATCCTTAATTAAAAAAAAAAATGAGTAAGTTACCAGAACACGATCAGCTCTGACTAACAGGATCATTGCCATTCTTTGGTGGGGCATTTCTGAGGTGTGTTTAATGCAGATCTTCAAGGGTATACCAGAGGGACCATCCCCCATATGCCCTTAAATCAGCTTTTTCTTCCTTTCCTGTATGACTCTTCCTAGCATTCCCCTCCTTCCCACTTCACTTCCGTAGAATCTCTTTCCAAAGTAATTTTCCTGAACATAAGTCTTAGCTTATGCTATTAGAGGAAACCCACACTGAGATAGAATCACTTTTGTATCCTTATTTTTTAAAAGCATTTAGGAAACTGAGGAAAAAAAAAAAAAGATTAACTACCCAGAATTGCATGGCTATTAAAGCATAAAACAAGAGCTTAGATCCAGACCAGCCTGATTCCACAGTTCATTCTCTTAATTACTGTATCGATTTTCAAGGTGGAAACTGAAATTGGCTTTGATTTTGTCCAATATGTTTATGATGTATACCTAACTTACAGTTTTCTGTCATTTCTTCTTTTAAAATGTCTCACTCATCAGTTACCAAAAATGGATTCATCTAGTTGGAAGGCATACCAGGTAATTTCCTGCTGCTCTCATTTACAGTCTCTCTCCAAGATCCCTCTGACAGAGTGACAGCTGGTTTTCTTCCTTCCCATCAGGAAATACTGTTTGGAGACAAGTGTGCCGGCTTTGGGGTATGATAGAACTGATTTGAATCTTAAATTTCTCAGTTCTTCACTGTAATATCTGGTGAGACTCTTACCCTCTCTAAGCCTCCCTTCCCTTATTTGTAAAGTGGAGAAAATAATTCCTAACTCACAGGGTTGTTTGCTGCAATGATATAACAGTCCATGTTTTCATTTGTTTAAATATTAAACCTTGGCAAGCCATATTCATTTTATTACATTTGTTATTATTTTTGTTGAGTTGATTTTAAGTGGTAGACTTCTGGAGAAGCTAGAGCACTTTAATGTTAAATGCTTATTCATCCCTTTGTTTTTCATGGAAGGATTTATTTTTATGAGTCTATAATACGTCTAGTAATTTATGAAGCAAATTCAAAGATTTCTGGACTTTGAAATCAAGTGCATGATGCATAAAAATGTCAATATAAATATTGCTGAAAGTGATAGAAGGAACTCTTAAGACCCAATGGACTCAGATATTGATTCAAGTGCTCCATTATGGGCATTCAGAGGAACTTTTGTGCTGTGGCAATGAAATAAAATCTTCTGAGAAATAGTAGATTTCCATTAAAAGATGATTTAATGCTTGTATTCAAATATGCTGTCAGCCAATTTACATTCCCTAAAATATATTATACCCACTACTGAAATTCTGAGGAAGTCCTTAAAACTTGGGTTAAACAGAATACCAAACTTGACTGAAATACAGGAGTTTTAAGTCAGTCAAAGCATACAATTATGTATGCTAAAATTAGTGAGGCCTTTTATAAAATATGTTTCTAAAAACATAGTCTATTTTTAAAGTATCTAACTTGGTTATAATTTCAACCATGAGTACAAAGAAAATGTGATTAAAGAGTTTCACTGCCTCGGTGGTTACAACTGGGGTTTTATCTACCTTATTAAATCCTCTTTCAAGTACTCCATCCTGTGGCTACATGGTTTCCACCAGTAGCATCAGAAACATTCAGAATATATTTGACTCTCCTCAAATCTGATCCTGCTATGGTTTGTAATTTCAAGTTTTCAAGAGAAAGTTTTTAATCGCATTCTTTATTTAGTTCCCCCAAGCTAAATACTTATTTGTTGTTGCAAGGTCACCGACAAAATGAGCCCACCCGCCATGATTACATATTTGCTTTACATTAAGGGAATGGTTCTAACCTGAATTTCCAGAACAGTCATTCTTCAGACTCCAGAGTGCTACCTATGACACAAAGTCATTCTTCAAGAACAGAGAAATGAGAGTTCGTAAAATAAAAATGGGTCTGCTTCCAAAGTTAACTGGGAATTTATCGATTCCACTGAGGTCAGAGAAGGCCTTGAAGATGGAGCCCAAGGCAGGGTCTGAAGAACCGTGACTTGTCCAGGTAAGTAGAGTGTTTAACCAGAAGAGGAAAGAACTGATGGGAACCCCAAGCATATTTTACATCTGTGGTTATTTAATTATTTTCCACTATCCTTCCCTCCACTACCCCAGGAGGACACGAACCATGTCTCTTTTACTCGTTGCAGCATCGACCAGAGGCAAGTGCCGCACTTGACAATTTGAAGATTCATGGATGAATTTATCCTTCATTGCTTTGCCCTCTTCTAGTTTCTTCAGTGGTTGTCTTATCTGCCCAACTGGACTGTAGTCATCTGAGAGCAGAGACTGTATCTCATATTCCTCCAAAATCCTTCCCAATGGTGTTTCATTCAATTCAATGCCAATACCAACTGATTAAGCTGTCAAGTTGTGAATTCAAAAAAATAGGGAGGCAAGAGGACTAGCAAGGAGTTGTTATGACTTTTTTTTTTTTTTTAAAGATTTTCTTTATTTATTTGACAGAGAGAGACACAGTGAGAGAGGGAACACAAGCAGGGGGAGTGAGAAAGGGAGAAGTAGGCTTCCTGCGGAGCAGGGAGCCTGATGCAGGGCTGGATCCTAGGTCTCCAGGATCATGACCTGAGCCAAAGGCAGTCGCTCAACCAACTGAGCCACCCAGGCGCCCCTGTCATGACTTCTGTACAGCATATCTCTAAGTACACACCAAATTATATGAAATTCCCAAATTTGACCATTTAATTTCCTATCCATTTCATATGGTTTCTTCTAACTATTCAAGAGTGATAGAATGGCAAAACCAAGAGAAACCATGACATTTTGGGTGGACAAACTGAACTTTAAATCATAATTCTGTTACTTACTAGCTTTATAGTCTTGTACAAGCTTCCAATTCTTGTTGGAGCTGTTTCCTTAGTTGTGAAATGGGCATAATGCCCTTTTGGGAAGGTTGCAGAGATTATATGAGCCAAAACTCTAAAATCTCTAGCGCCTTACAGAAACTCAGTAAAAGTAGTTCCAGTCCCCAGTATCCTTATGCAAGTATCTTAACATCTCCTTTCCTCGGTCTCCTCTGCCAAACAAGAAGAAGGCATAAGGAAATTAAGTATGGTTCAGAGCTCATGCTCATAACTACTATACTATACAATACTATACTATATACTACAATACTATACTAAATCATATTATACTGTATGGTACTATAGTTTTTATAATGGTTTTAAATTCAACTTGCATAAAAATTAATAATCCTTCTGACAGGGGCGCCTGGGTGGCTCAGTGGGTTAAGCGACTGCCTTTGGCTCAGGTTATGATCCCGGAGACCCGGGTTCAAGTCCCACATCAGGCTCCCTGCTTGGCAGGAAGCCTGCTTCTCCCTCTCTCACTCCCCCTGCTTGTGTTCCCTCTCTGGCTGTGTTTCTCTCTGTCAAATAAATAAAATCTAAAAAAAAAAAATAATCCATCAGACAACAAGATACGGACCTAGTCTAAAAGATAAACAGGAAATAAAAGGGTATGTGTGTACGGTGGAGGGTTACAGATGTCTGTGTCTGGCTTGGGTCACTTATTTTTTTTCTCATTGCATGAATGAATGACTAGTATGCGTCATACTTCATAAATCTTTGTGCCTTACTTTCATTTGGTAGAAGCTTGTCATGTTTATCTTTGGGTCAGAGTCTGCAAGTCTGCTCACACTGTAAGGTGAGCTATTTTAAATAATAGAAGGTTAATAGAAGAATATGTGTCATTTGCTTTCCATTTAAGGATATTCTTCTTAATCAATCTTAATCATTAACCCATTTCAGTTATATCTCTGGCACTGTTCTAAGGACTTTACACATGTTAACTCATTTACTCTTTTTAAAAACCTCATATGACAGGTGCTATCCTCCTTCTTTTTCAGATAAGGAAACTGAGGCATAGAGGTTTCAGTTCCCTGCCCAAAGTCACCTAGCCCATAAGTGGTGGAGCCAGAATTTTTGTGGAAGTCAGTAGACACCAGAGATTGTGCTCTCCCTCTCTGCACTATTCTGACTCCTAATGGTTTATTAATTTTGTACATTACAGCTGAAAACTCTTACTACCTAGCAGATGTGTTATAGGCAAAAGTGATTACCCATTAATGCTATGGAGATGCCCCTTGGTCATGTCCTGATAAAGATAACTCACTCCTTCTAAGTACACCACTAGAGTTCCATTTATTTGTATCACAAGTTATTCTCTTTAAGGTAGATGAGAACCTAAAATTGGTCACAGGAGGGGAGGAAGAGAGAAATGATTCCTGGGGCATTGGAGAGCTGCAGGAAGGTCAGGACTGGATTTGGTGCCTCAGTAAGAGGAAGGCAGAGGGGACAAAAAGGGACTTCCCTTTTAGGTAAACTATGACAACACTGATATCATGACTTTGAGTCCCTGCTTGTGAATGAGGAGGCTAAGCAGCAGAGCATGGATTTGAAATCTAACTGACACCATATCTAAGTGCTCTTTCTTCCATTACCCTGGGTGGCTTCTAGGAAATGGGAGAATAGGGGCTACATTTCTATACTTTAGGGACCTAAAAAGGGAACTAGAAGAGGATGGAGATAAACAAGCCTCTTTTTAATTTTCTAAGATTGCCCTGTTCTCTGACTTTCTATTTATATTCTTTGATTATGAACTTATGCCAACTTGTTATCCTCTATATTCTGCTTTACTTGAAAGGACTTTATTGATCACCCATGATGCACAAAGTACTGTGCTTGCTGCTATATATTTTTGTAGTCAGCAGCACGGGATGGTGGTGGGGCAAAGAGACAAATATTTTACCTTCTAAACCTTTAAGGAATGTATGATCTGGTTAGAAAAATGATATGCACATTTTCTCCTGGATATAGTCTAAATTTCTGAACCCAACATAATGGCCCTTCTCAACCACAGCCTTCCTTAATGTTCAGAAAACACTCTCCTTCTCCTCATCTCAACCTCCTTTGAGAACTTACAACTACTCATCATGTAGGTTCTTGCCTTTGTTTCTTGGTAAGTACACTTTTCTTCCCCATGTCTCTCATTTCAGTTACACCCCTCTCTCCTAACACAGAAACTGTTGGAGTAGCAGCTAAGGAACAATCACATGATCTTGACTTTGCCAATCAGATGCTCCCATTTGATCTGTTGAAACTTAAGCAAGTAACACAAAAAGAAAAGAAGATATGATCGCATTCACCATGGTGGCAGGTGGGATCTCACGGAGGTGCCATGCTCAGGCATGTCATGGGGGCAGCAGCAGAGGATGGCTGGGTGGACTGGATAGACCATTACTACCACAAGATGGTTATTGTCCCCCTGTTCCTGGGCCCTTTGAAATCACTTTGATTTCCCTCTCTTTCGTAAGCCCAGCCCTCCCGAGATATGTTGAATCCCTGATAGTCTTTCGCTAAGTCCCCTTCTGCTGCTGCAACCCAAACCAGCAAATTTGTTCTCAAACTGTGAAAACTTTTGTCTCAATCATTTTCTGATCCTGGTGATCCAAATTAAATATTCTCCTTTTTGTGAAACGCACCGGTTACTATGTGAGGTCCATTGAAAAATATAGGTGAGTAATTTGAAAGAATATTATTCTTTAAGGATCTAGAACAGTACATAGCAGGTTCTTTTACTGAATAAGGAAGAGGTAAACTCAGGACTTAAATACTGAGCATTTATTGTACATAACTGTGATCTTCTTGGGTGTTCTACCAGTTTTCTCTTTCTCTCCTTTTTTTTTCTCTCCCTCTTTTCTCTCCTCATTTACCCATTTAACAAACACCACTGAGCATCTTCATTGTTGACTGACATTCTTCTAGGCTTTGGGGACACAACAGGAGTCAAGACAAATAAGGTCTCTATTCTAATGAAGTGTCTAGGGTCTGGAGGAAAGATAAACAGGTAAACAATTTAAAATGATTATTTCAAAGGGTTACAGGAATAACAAGAGAGTAATGTGATCAAGAATTATTGGGTTGGGGGCTTGAGGGAGGTTGCTTTTCTTGAGGTTTATACAGGACATCTTCTTTGGGAAGATGATACTTAAGTTGAGTCTGAATAATGAAAAGAAACTAGCCTTGCAAAGCAGTGGAGGAAGAGTAATCCAGGTAGAAAAAGTAGCATACACAAAGGCCCTGTGGTGTGCTCAAGTCTAGGAAAGAGACCTCAGTGAAGGGAACACAGCAAGGAAGGTGTAGATGTTAAGAGGGAGAAGTAGGGGCTATTTCACTGGAACATGATGAGTCACTGAAATATTGAAGTTTTATCCTCCCATTTTCAACAGAATCTCCTCCCCTACCCCCCATTCTGTGTTTCTGAATTTCAACTTTCCTGATTAAGAGAGATTAAATTGAACAGATTACTCATCACCTGAGTTGCCTGTATTTTTTTTAAAAATATTTTATTTATTTATCTGACAGCAAGAGAGATCACAACTAGGCAGAGAGGCAGGCAGAGAGAGAGGAGGAAGCAGGCTCCCAGCTGAGCAGAGAGCCCTATGCCGGCCTCAATCCCAGGACCCTGAGATCATGACCTGAGCTGAAGGCAGAGGCTTTAACCCACTGAGCCACCCAGGCACCCCTGAGTTGCCTATATTAATCAAGGGAGGGTTTACTCTTCTATCAGATAATCCTCAAAATTTCCCTGACTTAATACTGATTGAAGGAGAAGTATATTTTTTACTCCATTAAATTCCAAGCTAGTGTTCCTGATCAGTGTTGGGAGCTCTGTTTTATTTAATCATTCACAAACCTAGACTGATGAAAGATTCACCATCTTTCACACATGGCTTTCAAGTTCACGCTGAATGCAGATATCCACCCTGGGAATGAGTTAGGAAATTTGGGCAGAGAATGTGTGATCTCACGCGAGGTTTGATGGGCCAGCTGCAAGAGACACGAAGCATTTCTGCTCAAGTCCCTTTGGGCGGAATTTAGTTACCAAACTGAAAATCAGAGTGGACAATGGAGTCTGGATGGCGCCCAGGAATAAAGAGAAATGATTTAATCAATCATGGGCGGTGTCGTGAATCGCCCGAGGCTGCCTTTCTTGGTAGGTATTAGTAAAGCACAGTGTAACTGACAGGCACTTGGGGCTTTCTACTCCATAAGGATGGGAGGTGAGTAAAAACAAAATGTATTTTGTAAAAGGAAATTCAAGTAAATATGATTTTATCCCTAGAAAATGAAAAACACTGAAGCTTTGATAATGCAAACTGCACAGAAAATAAAGCTGGACCAAATGTTCTCACTTGGTTGAAATGAGCGGAAAATGGAGTGATTTTCAATGGAAGGAACACTTCTTTCACTAGTGCAATGTAGTGGGTTGAACAGTACCCCCTCAAAAGATATGTCCAAGTCCTTACTCTTGGGACCTGTGCATGTGAAATTATTTGAAAATAGGGTCTTTGTAGAAATAACTCAGTTGATTACTATGGGGTAAGACCATCCTCCATCCTGGATTTAGAGGGCCCTCTACATGGGAACATGGGGCATAAAGAAAGTAAATCCCCACCTTAAAATTGCCCTAGTCAGTACCTCTAATGTCTCCCCACACGACCTTGCCACATGAAGTATCTCCCCTCGGCATTTCCAGGGATTTTTTTTTTTTTTTAAGATTTTTATTTATTTATTTGACAGAGAGAGATCACAAGTAGACAGAGAGGCAGGCAGAGAGAGAGAAGGAAGACACGGGCCTCGATCCCAGGACCCTGAGATCATGACCTGAGTTGAAGGCAGAGGCTTTAACCCACTGAGCACCCAGGTGCCCTCCAGGGATCTTTAAAGAGAATCTGTAAAATGAGCTCAAGATTCAGCCCCAGCCAGCAAACTGCTCTCCTCTGTCCGATGCCAGCATCCCACAGCTGCCTGAAGGCACCTCAACAGGCCTGGGATAATATACACATCCAGTCAGGCTAAAGCTCCTCGTGTTCCTGGAGGTCAAAGCACAGTATTGTTAGGAAAGGGGACTGAGGCTCTCTTCAGCCTCCTGGTGACCGAATCCCATGGTAGCAGTGCGGGTTCCTAGACACCCACTTGGTCTCTCACGACAGGGGTCCATCATGCTCATGTCCTAACTCCCTCTTGACTGGAAGCTCTCATGAGACCCAGGCGTTTGGTGGGTGTCCAACATCATCCCACTGCCTCTACTCTTTCTACCTCTTCTATTGCCTTGGCACCTCTTTCTTAAAAAAAAAAAAAAGAAAAAGAGAAAAAGAGGAAACTAAGTTTTGTTCCTTCAGCCAAAGCAAAAGTGCCATGAGCCCCACCTGTAACAACTTATGTGAAAAGAACCCTTGGCAAGAGAGAGGAATGTCACCTAACCACACATTGCTCCACTCCTGGTAAGAGCCCCACTGCCTAAGGAAAAGGAGAAGGGCAGGAGAAGATTGTTGGTAGAGAGCACGGGTGAGGTTGTTGGAGAGAAACAGCTTCTCTCCTGTGGTTTTGCCTATTGTTCTGAAGAGCCATCAAACAACCTGAATTTGTACTCCATGCTTTGAGCCTGGAGTTCTTGGTCATGCTGCTTCAAAGAATGAAGAGAGGGAGACCAGACCAAGAGCCGTGGGCAGCAAAGCCATTTCCTGAGTGATAGTACAAAGCTCCAGAGGAGGGAGGGCACCTGGGAAGGTTGCCACCAGAGTTTCCATGTCTAGGGGTTTTTATGGGCTCCTTGGCAGGCTGTTTTAATCTGATTAACCCTCCCTGGGCCTGTCACCCAATCAAGTTTTTGTTACCTACCTATCACATGGGAAAGGGTAGAGGGTTCCTTCCAGGGTGGTATAAAATCCCTTTAAGGGTGGTTTCCTCTTAGGAAGGGGGCCCGTTTTCCCTGCCCTCCTTTCTTCTGACTATCCTTCATTAGCGTCAATTTTTACTATTTCCAGTGCCCGCCTAGAGAAAGGGCAGTTCAATTCTCCAAGTCTTGGTGGGATATTCGTTGATGAGAAGTTTATAAGGTATAGTTTCCAGGCTTTGGTTTCCAGCCACAGGATTTGGGTTGAGGATAGAAAAGATGGAATTTGGTGGTCCATTAGCCCAGTGAAAGAGATCTCAGGAAAAGTGCCAGCATCCACTTAGATTGATTTTGTACCCATAGAGGTTAAAAGCAGGCCTAATACAGGCGAAGAGATGCCACTTACAACTAAGGAAAGAAGCCAAAAACAATAACCAAGAAGGAAAATGAATTAGGTGTGAGGAATGAGTCCTGGGTCAGAAACAGAGAACAGGAAGGGAAGTTCAGTGTGTTTTGTCAAAGATACATCGGTGATACTGTAGTCATTTGCTAGGGTTGCCAGGATACCACTGATGGCGTGACTTAACACAAATTTATTTTCCCCAAGTTCTGGAGGTTAGAAGTCCAAGATCAAGGTGTTCACAGTTCATGTTCAGTTCAGTTTCTCCTGAGGCTTGTACATGGTCACCTTTTCTCTGTCTCTTCACATTGTCACCCCTTGGTGATGTGTCTGTGTACTCAGATTTCCTCTTTTTTTAAGGATACTAATAATATTGGATTGGGGCCCATTTTATCAAGCTTATTTTAACTTAATTATTTCCTTAAATAAATACCTTATCTCTAAACACAATTACCCCAAAGAACCCAACCTCCCAATACAGTACACTGGAGATTAAGGCTTCAGCATATGAATTTTGGGGACACAGACATCCATCTAGCCCGTGACAGGCACAGAGGCATCCTGACTAGGCTGAATGGCTTTGAGATCTCAGATGCCTGCCAATGTTACAGGATCCTTAGCAATCACCATCAGTGAGCACCTCTCTCCATCAATTCCCTTGGGTTGCATGCTCCTGGATGGAAGCTCCATTATTCCAAGTGATTACTTATAGTTCATTTCCTTAGCCCCCAGGAATCTATTGGCTAAAGCCAGCTTCTTGCAGCTCGGGCTCCTCTGCACTTCTAGACAGCTTTGTTGGAGAGGACCTAAGATAACCCAATACTGCCTCTAGCTTCTGCATGCTTTACATCTGGTTCATGGAAAATTCTCTCATTTCCTTTGCTTCAATGAAGTCTGAGAGTTCAGGTCTATTCCAATACAGATAGCAAAGCTCCCTTTAGGACTTTGCTGCCACAGACTACATTGGTATTCTCATACATGGATCAGTTTCTGGTCCTCAGGATTTCTCAATTGCAGAAACACATTTTAAATCTTAGGAGTGGTCCAATAAGATATTACCCTGCCTTGATAAGCTTCAAGTAAATATTTACTCAATACCTAGGGTGGGGTGGAGTGAGGACTCACAGGGTAGAAACAGCTCTCTTCAAAGATATTTCTTCACTATTTCTGTCTACTTTCTAGTCCTATATACTCAATTTAGTTGGGATTTTCATGAGTCAGTTAAAATTTCACATCTATTTTATTTTGGGACATATATACTCACCCAAAGAGAGTCAGTGCATGTAAGAGAGAGAAAAGGGAGTGTTGAAATAAATGGAGAGAGAAATAGATAAGGTTAAATAAGAAGGGGGAGAAGAGAAGGAGGAAAGGAGGGAGAGAGAGAAATATGTTAAAATATTAAAGGTACTTATGCAGGAATGGTGGGAAAAGCGATTTAAGTTTTCCCCTCCATACACTTTTCATTTTCCAAATATTTTGTATTGATTTTTAAAATAGAATGTTTACTTTAAAGTAGTTTTAGACTTATAGAAAAATTACAATGGCAGTAGGGAGAGTTCCCATACACCCTACAAGTTTTACTTATTATTAATGTCTTACAATAGTATAATATATTTATTATATTAATAAACCGAAATTAATATACTGTCATTAACTAAAATTCATATTTGTTCAAGTTTCCCTTCTTTTTACCTAATGCCCTATTTCTGTCACAAGATCCCACTGAGATCTGCATTGCATTTGGTAGGTCGTGTCTCCACAGTCTCCTTTGGCTGTGGTAGTTTCTCATTCATTCCTTATTTCTGATGACGTTGACAAGTTTTGAAGGGTACAGGTCAGAAATTTTGTAGAATGTCGCTCAGTTGGGATTTGTCTAATGTTTTTCTTACGATTAGACTGGGGTAATGTATTTTGGGCAGCAAGACCAGAGGGAAAGTGCCACTTTCATCCCACTATATGAAGGGTAAATACAATCAACATGACTTACCACTGGTGATGTTAACGTTGATTAATTGGATGAGGTAGTATTTGGTAGATTCCTTTACTGTAAGTAAAATCACTTTTTTTTAAATCCTCATTTTTACACTGTACTCTTTGGAAAGAAGTCACAGTGCACAACCTACACTTAGTAAAGAGTTATGCTCTACCGCCTTGAGGATGAAATAACGCCATAAATGATTTGGAATTCTTTTACATCTCTTTTTCCCTGTTTACTTATTCAATTATTTACTTGTATCAGTAGGGACTCATTGATATTTATTTTATACGTTAGGTTATAGGGTGCTTTTCATCCTCAAAAATAAGCATTATAAAAATGAAATAAATGAAAATATTTCTAAATCAGCATTGAATGGAAATACATTAATAAACCCATAAGAGCCTTCCATTTAACTTATTTTTTAAATATTTTATTTATTTGAGAGAGAAAGAGAGAGCACAAGCAGGAGGAGCAGCGGAAGGAGAAGCAGCCTCCCCACTGAGTAGAGAGCCGGATGGGGAGCTTGATCCCAGGACCCTGAGAACATGACCTGAGCCAAAGACAGAGGCTTCACCGGCTGAGCCACCCAGGCTCCCCCCATTTAACTGATTCAAGTAAGCTAAATTTAACCAAATATAATTTTCTTTGTAAAAAAATGCTTTTTCAAATAACATAACCACAATGAAGAAGATAAAAAGACTAACCAAATAACTTTTAAAAACATTTTTAAAACTCAAAAACTTTTGGACTCTATCTCTATTCTAAATACAAAAAGAACGGTAAACTAAGGGGTGCCTGGATGGCTCAGTTGGTTAAGCGACTGCCTAAGGCTCAAGTCATGATCCTGAAGACCAGGGATCGAGTCCCACATCAGGCTCCCTGCTCTGCGGGAAGCCTGCTTCTCCCTCTCTCACTCCCCTTGCTTGTGTTCCCTCTCTGGCTGTGTTTCTCTCTGTCAAATAAATAAAATCTTAAAAAAAAAAAAAAGAATGGTAAACTAAGCTTTCACTCTACTTGGTAGATCTCGCAGTAGTGACTATAGCAAATCTGGAACTATTTTCTGTGGTTTGCAGTATCAATGAATAAGTAAAGTCACTGAAGAGGTTCAGAGTCTGGGTTTTCACTCTTAGAGAAGGGAGATATTATTATGGAAGAGAAGAAGGCTACATAGTAGCCCTGTACTGTTGGATTGGAATTTTCCATGGTTGAGACAGGAAAAGTACAAGATGAGTTTGGAACATTTTGCGGTGTCACAAAATAAGGAAGTGCTGGAAAAACAACAATAACAACAACAACAAAGACTGATGGGAGCTTGTCAATAGGACAAAGGGCTCTCCAAAAGGGTTTCCAGTGGTCAAATCTGGCACAAATGGAATAGCAGGATTAAAAATAATAGTAATGGATTATAACTCATTGATTAAAAAAATACTGCTAATATATATGAAAATAAAGGACAACTTTCATAATAGAAGAAAACTATTAAAGTAGAAGGAATGAAGGTACTGAAAAATCACCATCTGTGATTAACACAGTAATAATTGATTTAGGCATGAATCATCAAAGGATCATAAAGCTATAGTGTAAATTTTGATAAGATATGGGTTCAAAGCATTATCTCAAAACATCTTTCCAGAAATTAGTTGTTAGTCACCAAGAATGAGAGATCTGATGTGATTCACTGAGAGGAAACATTACTTCATTGTTGTTCCAGACAAAAATGTATCACCTGAACTGGATTATGAGAAAAAAATACCCGCAAACTACTGAGAGATGTTCTACAAAATAACTGGATTATGGTCTCCAAAAATAATCAGTGTTGCCAGAGATAAAGAAAGCCTGAAGACCTGTTCCAGATTATAAGAGACTAAGGGAATATTGTAAGTAAATGCAGTGTGAAATCCTGAATTGGTTTCTCGATTGAAGAAAAAAATTCTGACATGGAAATTTTGGATATAGAGGTGAAATTTGAATATGGCCTGTATATTGTACAGTAAAAATTCACAGCAGTAATACCACTATTAATGGCCAAAAATATAAGATATATTCAGCTTCAATAATAACCAAACAAGGTAATATAAAATAAAAACAAATTATATTATTCAGTGCTGGTAAACACATCACAAAGTAAGGACTCTCACCCATATATGTATGTGTTTTGATAGGTGGATGAATGGATGGATGGATGGATGGATGGATGGATGGATGGATGGAGGGGTGGATGGATGGAGAGATAGAGAGATGGCGATATGTGTTTTAACCTAAGCATTTTCAGCTCTTAAAACCTATCCTAATAATATCTCCTTTTATTATTCTTGCAACTTTTGGGCAATCTTTTGTTTTTTTTCAAGAAACAAGTTAAGGAGCATTCTTTTTTCTAATTGTAAGATTGGTATGTTACCCAGTCTAGAACATTTAGAAAGTGTGAAAAATTTAGTAAGAAAATAAGAAGCATCTATAATCCTACTATATAAATCTAACCACCATTAATAAGAGAATATTTTAAAATATATTGGAAACATAATAGATATATACTTATATTTTCTGTTTTATAACATTTTCTTTACTGTAAGACATTAAGTTTACTTCCACTTCATTACTATTATATTCCCCTGGCAAAATGCCTCTGTACATTTATATTTTAATTATATCTTATTTTCTTAAGGAAGCTTTAAAGAAGCGAAGATTTTCAGGGGCGCCTGGCTGGCTCAATTGGTTAAGCGACTGCCTTCGGCGCAGGTCATGATCCCGGAAACCTGGAATCAAGTCCCACATCCGGCTCACTGCTCGGCGGGAAGCCACTTCTCCCTCTCTTACTCCCCCTGCTTGTGTTCCCCCTCTCGCTGTGTTTCTCTCCGTCAAATAAAAAAAAATCTTAAAAAAAAAAAAAAAAGAAGTGAAGATTTTCAGAGTAAAACCTCTACCAATTTATCTATCTACACATATGATCTCCACATTGCTTTCTGGAATTTTTTAGCCAATTTAATACCCTGTCAGTGGTATATGAAAGTGCCTATTATATGATATAATTACTAGCTTTTAACACTATCATTTTTGTTTTATCTTTTATTGCTTTTCACTAGATGAACTTTTTTCCTTATTTTTTTTACCATAAAAAATAGCTGGAGGGGCGCCTGAGTGGCTCAGTTGGTTAACCGACTGCCTTCAGCTCAGGTCATGATCCCGGAGACCTGGGATCGAGCCCCACATCGGGCTCCCTGCTCGGCGGGAAGCCTGCTTCTCCCTCTCTCACTCCCCCTGCTTGTGTTCCCTCTCTCACTGTATTTCTGTCAAATAAATAAATAAAATCTTAAAAAAAAATAGCTGGAGATGGAGAGAGAAATAGGAGCATAAGTATAGAAGGAGGGAAAGGGGAGAAAAGGAGAAAAACAGAGACAGGGAGAGAATAGGAAGGATGTATCTGATACAGATACAGATTTTTCCATCACTTCAAGATTGCTGAGGAAGAGATTATCATTTCTGGTTGGTTTTTACTATAATTCTCCTGATAGTATTATGTTTCTCTAGAGTAAAATAAATATTTATTCTCTTATCATAAAGTACCATATGTATTCTACATAGGTGTAGGTACAATATATTGTTGTAACTTTTCCTTTGCTCCCTCTAGTGAGAAAATTAGGTACAACTTGTAACATTTCTGACTTTTTCAGTATTTAGTGCCCTCTGGTGTTTGCAAAGGAGGAATAACAATATATTTTGCCTCTAACTCTCTGCCTCTAAGGACTCCTTGGCAGGAATGGACGTGTATATATAACTATATAGAGAGGTAACGCTGGAATATTTTCAAATTCACTTCCAAGACAAAAACGAGTGAATTGATTAATTATTCGAGGAAAGTTCTGGCATTAAAAAATGTCTGCCATCTCTGTCTGGCAAATGACAAAATGAACATCACCTGGGAAACTTAGTTACCAGAAATGCTTCCTTCCCATAAAGGGTCAAATGTTACCTTCAAATGCAGAAAGTTTGTTCTCTGTGAGTTTTTATTCAAAAATGAGTAAAATTTCTTTATTTATGTACTTAACAAATACTTAATGACAACCGGACACTATGCTCAATCTGGCGGTATAATAAATTGATACATTCCCTATGAATATAGAGTCCTATGGGCAAATAAGATTAATGAAATTATTACATAAATAAATATAACATTACAAAAGTGTAACACTGTATAAAGAAGTAAATACTACCACGGGATCATATCATAAGATTTAATCTAGACAGGAATATTAGGAAGGCTTTCTAGGGGAGATGATGAGTGAAGTGGGATCTGATGATAGGAGTTTCCAAGGTAGGGGTGCCTAGGAGGCTCAGTCGTTAGGTGGCTGTCTTTATCTTAGGTCATGATCCTGAGATTGAGCCCCACGTCGGGCTCCCTGCTCAGCAGGAAGTCTGCTTCTGTTTCTCCCACTCTCCCTGCTTGTTGTTCCCTCTCTCACTGTGTCTCTCTCTGTCAAGTAAAGAAATAAAATCTTAAAAAAAAAAGTAACCAGGGTAAAGAAAACAAGTAGGAGTATTTCATGCAGAACACAAGGCAAGAAGCAGAATGGCACTTCATCCATTGAAGGTGATCAGTGCAGCTAGAACAAAGAAAGCAAAGGGCAGGGGAGAAATGGGATGGCTAGGGGGCAGGACAAGCAGAGCCTTGTAAACTACTCAAGGATTCGGATCTGAGTCTATATCTATATATCTATATCTATGAAAAATAGACAGCTACTAAAGCATTTTAAGCAGAGCTAGAATCATCAGATCATTCTGGTTATTTATTACTGGCTGTACTAGGGTGGAGGAAGCAAGAAGTACAGACATGGACAGGGATACACAGCTGGAGATATTTTAATGTCTGGTAGAAAGATTACGTTGTCTTGGACTGGGATTTGTTCATGGGGACAGAAAAGTGGAGATATTTAATTAACTCTTAAGGGACAAAATTGACTCAGCTTGGGTGATGGATTGGATCCAGAGGGTATCCAGAGGGTGTCAAGGAAAACGCCCAAATATCTGTTTTATTCAACTGAATGGATGAGACATAGACCATCACAAGGAGGGTGCAGCTTTTGGTGATAGAAGGGGACTCATGAGGGTGTTTTGGCAGTGTTATGTCTGAAGAGTTTTTGAAACAGTTTTCAAGTTGCCTATTCCAAATTCATAGTTGAAATGCGAAGAAGCTACCTAAGCTGGAGAAATAGATCTGCGAGTCCTCCTTGTCTGGGAGTAGTGGAGCCAGGAGCATAGATGAGGGTTCCAAGGAAGACTGCAAAGTTACCATTGGGTCTCTGATAGAACTTTTAGAAGGTTCAGTGTCAAATGCCTAAGAAAAGAAACTAAAGAGGTTAGAGAGAGTAGCTATAGCCAAAACCAGGTCAAGAGAGTAATGGATTCTGTCACAATGACCAAGAAAACGTTTTGAGAAGAAAGGAGTAGCCAGAAGAATCAAAATAACGCTGCAAAGTTAAGTTAAAAGAGGCCCACAGATATTCAGGATTTAGCAACAATAGGTTTTGTGGGCCATTTGTGAGACCTGTTTCTGTGCAATGACGGAGTCTAAACTCCAGATTAGTGTAGTTAGAAGAGTGAGTTGTAAATGAGTTGAAACATTTCTTTATATACATTTGGCTTTGAAGGTGAAGAAAGAGATAGACTCCTAACTGGTGCAGGATGGTCGCAAGTGAGGAAAGGATTTCAATTTTTTTTAATGATTTTTATTTATTTATTTGACAGAGAGAGAGATCACAAGTAGGCAAAGAGGCAGGCAGAGAAAAAGGGAGAAGCAGGTTCCCTGCTGAGCAGAGAGCCGATGTGGGCCTCGATCCCAAGACCCTGAGATCATGACCTGAGCTGAAAGCAGAGGCTTTAACCCACTGAGCCACCCAGGTGCCCAAGGATTTCAATTTTTAAATAAAAAGGACTTGGGTATGTTTAGACACCAATGGAACAATCCAAAGAGATGTCATAATGTAAAAGAAAAAATAGGAATAAGGGGGATAATCAATAATGCAATTTTCCAGCGAAGAGTGAAAATGATAAGATTGAAAACATATAAGGAGGTATTGCCCTTGGATGGACAAAGGGGCTGCACATCTTCTCTAAACAAGGAGAAACATTGTTGGCTTACTTTGGTATACATGGCAAGTTCAAATATTTGGTGGCAAGAGAAGCAGGTGTGTGTGTGTGTGTGCCTGAATATACATAAATCATATTTTCTCTGTAAAGTACATGATGACATCATCTGCTTAATTTTGAGAAAGAGGAGAGTTAAGATTTGAGGTTTAGGGTACTTGGGTGGCTCAGATGGTTAGGGGTCATCAACTTGGGCCATGATCCCAGGGTCCTGGGATGGAGTCCCACATTGGGCTCCCTGCTCAGTGGGGAGTCTGCTTCTCCTTCTGCCCTTCCCCCTTGCTTGTCATCTCTCTAACTCTCTCTCAAATAAATAAATAGAATCTTAAAAAAAAATAAGATTTGAGGTTTAGGTCAAAATAATAGAAGTTGACCAGACAAATGTAGAATAGACTGTCAGTGTTGACTGTTTATCAAGGTTGGTTACCATGGATTTATGGGTATCCAATCTGCTTTCCTTGACTGACTCACCTTTTTATTTTGTTTTGCCTTTTACCACATACAGTTTAGCCGGGACAAACATAGTAAGAAGGCAACCATGGAAATAAAATTTTTATGTCTATTTCAAACAGCGTGAATGGTGTTCTGCCCATTCACTATATATAATAACAGTTTGAAATTTCCTGGAGCCACACCTGATATAATTGAATGAGTACAAATGCAAAACGGTGATCTAATCCTTTAGCATATAAAAGCCATTCAGAACCAGAAGAAAGAGGACAAAAGAAGCACCTGACCACAGACTCTAATGGGGCAGTAACATTTTGATATAACAATGCTCCCCAGGTTGGGAGAGGCAGGAAAGAGGCGAAAAATGGCTTCTTCCTGCTTTCAGAATGCTTGCGGAGACAAATCTACAATGAGATGAAGCATGCTAGTATACACAAATGAAAATGTTATTATGCAAACAGAAGGAAATGGGGATTTAATGTGACTAAGTTCACTTCTAAATCCATTTTTCATGCCATTGTATGAAGCCTTGGTCCTGAAGCTAGAAGAACAGGTGAAAAATGGTGAGATAACACATCCTATAGCGTTTGGCTGCTGGCTCTTCCTTTTTATACGCGAGCTATTATCCTTTCCATGAGACTGATCGTATGTAAGTGGTTATTTTTTGTTTCCAGTAAAATCTGGCTTTAGTGTAACAATGACTGCACCTTCTTTTACTTCAGCTTCCCAGTGTATTTGGTACATGTATAGTCAGGAATTGGACCTGCCCAAAGAGGTGTTCAGCCTCCGTTCCAGATTCCAGAGGAGCTAACCTCTAAAACCTTCATGATTTCCTGAGTGAAAGGAGTCTCTTTGTTATTCATAATGAGCCCTTGGGACCTCACCTGTTAATTTATGCTGTGCTGCCAAAGTGGCTCATGGCAAGCCCTTCTCGTCATGTGATATTAGCTCAATCTCCGGGGTGGGGGGTGGGGGGTGGGGAGTAGGTGCTAGAGATTGAGTTCAATCACGTTAATAGTGATTCACTCATTTATGCCTGTGTAATGAATCCCAATTGAAAATTCTAGCCGTCAAAGCCCAGGTAAGCTGCCCTGATTGGTAATACTCATGCCTATTGTCATATATCATGGCTAGGAGGAGGCAACACTATCTGTCCATGACTCTACAGACTAGGGTGGTGGGAGAGATGACTAGAAGCACCATGTTTGGGCTTCCTAGACTTTGCCTTATCCATTCTTCCTTTAGCTGGTTCTCTATTTGTATCCTTTATGTAATGCATGTGATTTTAAGTATAACAGTGAGTTCTGTGAGCTTTCTAGTGAATTACAAAACCCAAGTGGTTTTAGAACGCCCAAACTTGCACTTGGTACCAGAAGTCTTGGGCAAAGTTGGCATTCTGGAAGACTGTGCCCTTAACCTCACAGTTTAGCTAGTGCCTAATGATGTAAATCCAAAACAAAGCTTTTGAAAGCCTGTTTTAACTATTTAGATGATCTTGGACTCTACAAAGCTTATCTTTTTTTTTTTTTTTCCTCATCCTAGGTGAAGGTTTATCTGTTCTTCAAATGTAGTTTTCTTCTAAAGGCCTTGTTAATCTCTGCTAACATCTATCTTCAGAAATAATGCCACTCTGGGAGCCTTAGCAGTGAGATTAGAAGATCCCTTTCCTAATAACATCACTTCTGAAATAAGTATATGTGGGTCTCAAAATCTTAGAGCTGTGTTATCAGTCAATGACTGACCAGAAGACAGAAACTACACAGTACTGAGTAGGGAAAATGTAATCTGAAGAATTATCAACTGTAATGGGATTAGATTAATGAGGGTTTGGTGAGGAAGAGGTACAGAGAGCTAGCACATGTAAGGACCAACTAGACACTCTAGGGCTGAGATAGGACACCCAAGGGAGATCCTCTCCCTAACCCCAGGGCTGAGATCCAGGTCGTGTTGTAGAAAGCTCTGCTGTGGCTCCCAGGATTACAGAGACATTGCTGTGGTGTCTCACTGGTGGAACTTGCTGGGAATGGGCCCTCTGAACTTGTAGGAAATCGACCATTTGGGCCTAGGGAAAGTTTGTTCACAGAAAGGGTCTTACCTGAGGCATTATAGTACAACATTGTGTTGGTGAAGGGACGCTGGAGGAAGCTGCTGCCCACTAGGTTCTCCTGCTCACTGTTCACAGCAGGAGCCATATGCGCAAGAAGCCGTGCTTGCTGCAGGAGCCCGGTGCTGGAGAAGTGTGTGCTGCAGAAGCTTGCTGAAAAAGCACAGCTTAATCAGCAGAACAGTCCCTTCCCTCTGCTATGTCTTTCTGGCGCCCTCTACTGACAACATTTAACACTGCGCCAGCTGGCAAAGAAAAAAGGCGTAAACAACCATCTCCATTTTCACACAGCTGGCCATAACTTATGAATTTGAGCCTGAGGAGAAAATGACAACTGGAGAAAGCTTAAAGCTATATGATAGTTTATTTTACTGTCTGTGAGGTTAAGCGACTTTCCTAAGTTTACATAATGAGGGGATGGGACCAGATCCCAACTTCTACCTACCTTTACCTTTACCTACCCAACATTTACCTAATCCAATGTAATATAAATATTTTTTAACCAGGACATCATCCAAGTGAAAATTGTTTTTTCACCCAAATTATATTCTTCTGGAAAGACTTTCTCTCTTTGATGTGTTGGCAACAAAAACAATGGCTGTGTTTATTGGGTAGAAACTATGTATTAAAAAAACCCCAAAAAGGTGAAGGTAGTATTATCTTCATTTTACAGATGAAGAAAGGAAGGCTTAGAGAGGTTAAATGAAGTACTTAATGTCAGACAGTAAGTGGTAGGGTAGTTGCTATGATTCCAAAACCTGGATCATTATGCTAGTTGAATCAAATACTTTATTATCTACGGTCAAGAAATGATTACCTAAGTCACTTGGGAGTGTTCCTAAGATAGGGGAAAAGAGATAATGTTGGGACAAGTGTGGAAGGGACAGACAATTACAAAGCAAAAGCTATACTCACATGGCTGGGCTGCTTTCTTGCACATGTATGGGTGAGAGCGAGGGGTAAAGGGCTGTAGACAGGTGCAGGTTGAGGAAACATTGCTTCCTGGCAGGTAGGTGGAGGCTGGGAAGTGATAGGTAGCCACAGTTGGGGAGGACTGCAGGAGCTGGGAGACCTCCACAGTTTTCTTCATCTATAGAGTTGTTCAGTGGTTCAATGGAGTCGTAGAGTGTCTTCTCTCCTTTTTGCCTTGTTTCTTTCTTTAGCCGTGTACTATCAATCTGATTTTTATATTTGAAAGTGGGTAGTCACATCATTTATTTAAGGGAAGGAGATGGATTTTGAGCAATTACCTGGTTTTATAATGCCACCACAAATCGCATTCTCAATGCAGAAGGGTCTAGAACTTTGGCCAAGTTCCTCAAGGCATATGCCGTAAATGTACAACCTTTTCCATAGAGCATAAACCTTTCAGCATGGTTTCCTTTGAGTCTTCAGCTGGGAAATAAATTTTCAGTGAAATGAATGAAATATCCCTTGAGGCTGGGAAAGGAATATTCTAATATTTCCGAATCAGCTCTATTTAAAATCACCCTGCCCAGTGAAAGCACGTTTCCAGGTCATTGCTAGTTGGTGGACTAGGATTGGTTGCTTCTGAACCTCTGAAGTTTTCTGTACATACGTGTTTAGAGAAGGCAAACAGATTTTTTGTGGATTGATGGGAAAAAAATGCCCAAGTATTGGTAAACATATTTATGGTAGAAAGGGATGAGAAAAACAAAAATGCATACAATAAAAAAACAACAAATTTTTACAAAAACTACAGTTCTAGGAAAACGCTTTGTAGAATAGTAGAACAGGAAAGCATCTTAGATATATTCTTATCCAGCCTCTTAATTGCACATGAGGGGAACATGAGGTTGTGTTTTTCCTTTGATAACAACTTTGTCTTCATAACTCTTTGAATAATGTAAATATATTACCCCATAATATACCATATGGACACAGAGTTGAAGTTGTAATTACAAAACCCACCAAAACAAAACCATAAAGTTTGAGCTAAAAAGGGCCTAAACCTCACCACAAATTCCTGATTTCTAAATTAGGAAAATGAACTCTGTAAAGATAGAGGCCTCTCTAAGCCTAGACTGTAAATGGTTTCTCCTGTTTTTCTATTAGTAGCTCTGACATTTGCTTGATGTAGGACTCCAGACACCATCCTCAGTGACCTTCACTTATCTCCTTTATAAAATTGGTATAATAATAATTTTTATAAGATTTTTGTGAAGATTAAGTGAATTAGAAGCTAGAAAATTTCAAAATGTGGTGTACTACATAGTCACAGAGGCAAAAAATGAGTACACTGTATACTAATATAGAAAAGCAATATGAGTATGATTGCTTTTACTATTTCAAAGGAAAGCTAGATAATTCTAAGCACTGAGTAGTTTTTATTTTTATGGAAAGAAATTCAATTTTTGTTTATTTATTTATTTTAAGATTTTATTTATTTGAGAGACAGAGAGCACAAACGGGGAGCAGCAGACAGAGGGAGAGGGAGAAGCAGACTCCCAGCTGAGCAGGGAGCTGGATACGGGACTTGATCCCAGGACCCTGGGATCATGACCCAAGCTGCAGGCATTTAACTGACTGAGCCACTCAGATGCCCCAAGAATGTCAGTTTTTAGAAATGCTGACTTCCAAAGAAAACAGGCAACATTTAAGGCAAATCCACTGAGTATTTGCTATAAATTGGTAGGAATCGGCATTATAGGAATGAGAAGTCACTGCCTGTATTTTGGAATGTGTTTAAGTCTTCATCCGTTTTAGCAGTATATGGCCCAGTATTGGTCACTTTTGAATTATCTAATCAATTATCTCTCTGCTTACTACACTTTCTATGATCTTTGATCAGAAAGACAAACAGAATATGGAACTAGTTCCTTGTGATGAAGGCAGTGTGAAAGTCCAGCCTGGATGCGTTTGTTTCTATGGAGAACAAACCCAATGGGTTCTGCCCCCTTCCCATCATTTCTATATCTGTCCTTCCTCCTTATCCTACATTGTGTTCATTTTTTAGCACTTGGAACCATATGATGTATATTTATGTATTTGTTTTATTGTTTATGTCCACCCAATAAATGCAAGCACCATGCGAACATGAGTCAGAAAACCAAGAAGAGTTGTCGGGCATATTACCCACTCAGTAATCATTTCGTGAATGAAGGCTACCAGTCAGTCTATGGGACAAATGGAGGCATTTGGAATGTCTAACACAGCATTTACTTTCTATGATCGCTCTCATGCCATTTGCAGGAAATCCAGCACACCTGCCTCTCCTAGGATCTGATGCCACTTCATCTGTGGCCACATAATTCAATCACAGTTTAGAGTAAGTTTCACGTTATACCTTCATTTACTTAGTGTGGGGTTAATTATATTAAGAAGCCAAGTAAAACTCTTGGCTTACAGTAAATCACATGCCATTGAAAACACTAAGTTTTTTTTTTTTTTTTTTTTAAGATTTTTTTTATTTATTTGACAGAGAGAAACACAGCCAGAGAGGGAACACAAGCAGGGGGAGTGAGAGAGGGAGAAGCAGGCCTCCTGTCAAGCAGGAAGCCCGATGTGGGGCTCGATTCCTGGTCTCCGGCATCATGACCTGAGCCGAAGGCAGTCACTTAACCAACTGAGCCACCCAGGCGCCCCGAAAACACTAAGTTTTATTTATCTGAAATGATGCTAGGCAAAATACCTACCTTCCAGAAAATGAGTTCATTTTTCAAATTTAATGCAGGAGTTTACCCTCTTCCTAGTACAACTTGTCAAAAGCTTTTCCAGTATGTTAGCTGTCTTAACGGTAGAGGGCATGGGTAGTTTCTCTCAGGGATTCAGCCTTTCTGACACTATTCTCACAGTGACATGAGCTTGCATACGTGTAAAAGAATCAAGAGCACCTTAATATTCCCCTCGACTTGCCTAGACTTTAGACAGGCTTCTTCCTGGTGGTAGGCCCCTGACTTCCCTTTCCTTGGAGTACTTGCTTTAGAAAACTTGTAATCCCAAATCCTTTCCCTGCTCCCTTGAGATACAAATATAGAAAGCCTATTGCTAGTCTCACAACCCAAGAATGTCTTTCTCCAGGACTTGAGAATCATCTCTTTGAAATGTAGTTATCAAGGAAGATAGGGCCCCCGAGTCCTACCCTCTTTGGGAGGGTAAGACGGTAGGAGTTTAACTTCAGCTTGTTCCAGATTATAAAACTACCTCCTGTCATGAAGGTATGAGAAAGTTTCCTTTTCTTTAGGTAAGGCCCATGAGCAAACTCAGATGGCCTACTCCCCCCACAGCAGCTCCTAAACCTCTCCAGATTTTTTCCTCACAGGAGCTGGGGATCCAGATTAGTTCTGTGTTTAGAGAATCCCATTGAGGTCTACACACAGCATTCAATCACAAGTTTTCTGTTGCTGGTAATGGTATTGGAATAAAATCAACTTCTGTCTGTTCATCTTGTCCAGTGTGATTTTTTTTAACACCTCTTTTTCTACATTTGTCTTCAAAATCAGAACTCAGTTGATGCTCTGCGTAGCCTCAGTTGGGTTCTCTGATGACCTCCCTTGTTTCTTCCTCAAAATACATAACTGTATGGTAAGGATTTTATTTCTAGAAACAACTCATTGAATTTAATTTTTTTTTCTTTTGGAGCTTCATCCATGGTACTATGACTATGGATAAGTGTTTGGAGGATGTTTCATCACAACTATTCTCATTTACACTGACAATGAGCATTGAATAAAATTGCCAGATTTTACATAGTGCTTTACACAGTACTTGATATAATGTTCATACGTACTTATCTCCTGAAGGATATCTAAGTGCTCGATGAAATTGAAGGAGTTTTATTTGTGTGGTCTTCTTACTATAGTAATGTTTTGGGGATGGTTGTCTAATTCCAGGCTTTAGTAAAAACACATTTTTTGGAAAAGTTTAATGGGGCAGGAACCTTACAGCTCAGGCTAATTCCATTTGGATATGATCCTTTGAGAAACAGGAACAATATAAATCAGCATTTGGTAATTAGTCTCATGAATCCCTCCAAGGACAGTAAGCCACACTCTTGGCAAGAGTCATTAGGGAGGCGAGGTTTATAAGTAATACTTTTCTTGGAGTTTTGCTGAATAGCAATATAAATAACATGTAGGAAAAGGGAATTCAATCTGTGACCCCTCCAAAAAATACAACAAAAACTTAAGCATTATTCACTTTCTAGTGGCGTTGTGCTTCTTGATCTCAAGAATTTTGCTTATGTTTTGTGTTTGTTCTACTCCTGGGCCTACAGCAATAGCTGGTTAAAAATAGGTCCTTATTAAGTGAGTGGAGAGATTCTCATCTTAATTTCATTTTAAATGCATAGCTGGTGGAACTAAGGCACAGGGCTTAACTGATATGTTTCTCTTCTGATAATGCCAAGTGCACAGTGTCACCAGGGAGGGAATGTACCATGGAAGTTATATTCTTCACTGCAGGGAGGAACCATAATGGTTCATTTCTGGGGAAACTTTTCTTATAAAAATTTAATAAGAGTAGACCTTTATTGCACACTTTTATGTGCCAAGGGCTGTGCTAAATATTTCATACCAAGTATCTCCTTTTGGTCCTCATAGTGATGCTATGCAGTAGATCTCACTATTATTCCCCATTTTATTCCATCAAAGATATGAGAAACTGAGAGCAGAGAGCTAGTGTTGGTAGGAGAGGCTTTGGATTCAAGTTCCGTGACCCTTCGACCTCCCTCACATTTACAATTAGGACAGAATATAAATATCCAGATGATCTTAACATGAAAACTAATTGATTTGCTCTTCTTGCTTTTCTTCGCTATCTACAAGAATTGAATGTAAACGTTTTTCTTCACTGCCCAGGTGGTTTGAAAATTAAGTCCTCTTTTCCCTCAAAGAAAGGAGAATAATTTAGGATCTCAGTTTAATGAGCCACCAAGGTCAATTGAAAAAAATGCAAAGGAGGGCTAGGATTTTTTTTTTTCAAGATTTTATTTATTTATTTATTTATTTATTTATTTATTTATTTATTTATTTAATTTAAGAGAGACAGTGCACTGGAGCAGTGGGAAGGGCACAGGAGAGGGAAAGAGAGAATCTCTTTTTTTAAAAAAATTATTATTTCTTTTTTTTGAGAGAGAGAATCTCAAGCAAACTCCATGCCAAATGTGAAACCCTAGGCTGGGCTTGATTTCACAATCCTGACGTCATGGCCTGAGCTGAAATCAAGAATCAGATGCCAGACTGAAGGAGGTACTCAGGCATCCCAGGAATGCTAGGTTTGATGAAAGAAGCTGAGAGGATGGAGGAAATGGAAGGCAGAGGTGGGCTTCTCTCAGGCCAGGGCCACAGGGAAAGAGAGGCCGCTGTGAGGATCCAGCCCCTGACTACTGGAAGTGCCCGGGGAGGCTACGACACTTCTGAGGAGCAGGGCTCTATGATGCTTTCTGAGAAGACAGATTCATTGCTCTTTTGCTTCCCTTCACTACTTAGGTCAAGACTAAAACTTCCCTCTTCCTCTGTCTCCACCGCATTCAGTCCCATCAGGGATAGCTTTTAAGGCCAAGTGTCCAACAGGAGGTGGTGTGAGAGCTGGGGCCTCCAGACAGGATGGTTGTAGGCCTCTGGTTAAGAGATCGCCACCCAAAGGGGTCCTGAGGCAAGCTCCACTCCTGGATGTCCCTTCTGGTTACCGGTTTTGGTGGGACTAAGATTTGTTTTGTTAAAGTAGTACTATTTAGTCCAAAACATTTAGGAAAGATCCCTGCCATGAGATAGCAACATTCTGAATTTATACTGAATGCATTGATCGTTTATTAAGATTCTTACAACTGAATTTTTTTTTTTTTTTTTTTTTTTTTTTGCATATTGCTGTAAGAAGCACTGAGCTAAAACAAGACTCTCTATGGTCTGAAGAAACCAAGAGAACAGGATTTCAGTTCCAGTTCAGCAGTGGACCCACTGTGAGGCCCAGACAAATGAAGGCCCCCTTCTAGGCATAGAATGCCCTTTAGTGAAAACATAGTAGGGAGGCTAGTTGTTACGTATAGCTGTGGTCAGTTCTGATAATCCTGGATCCTTTACTCTTCATACCGCCATGCTATTCAAATATTAACCACTAGTGGCCACGTGAGCCAACTAATCAAGACTAAAATAAAATAACAAAGCAGTATTTAGAAATTACCCTAGGGACCTAGTCTGATTGAAAAGGGAGTAGGAAATCCCACAGTACTGAATATTGGAGAAGCTAATCTGGTGGCCTCTGATGCTTTCTTAACTGAAATTTAAATGATGGAAAAGGAAGTCTGGGTGGGGAGGAGGGGGCAGGGGGTTGTGTGTGGCGTGTTGCGCCTGGGTGGCTCAGTGGGCTAAGCCTCTGCCTTCTGATCAGGTCATGATCTCAGGGTCCTGGAATCCAGACCCACATTGGACTCTCTGCTCAGTGGGGAGCCTGCTTCTCCCTCTCTCTCTGCCCCTCCCCCCACCCCACTTGTGCTCGCTCTCTTTCTCAGATAAATAAATAAAATCTTTTTGAAAAATTAAAAAAAAAAAGTAAGCCTGGGGAGGTAGTGAGACCCCAGGCTGCGGGGCTACAGCCACTGCCTGCAGTCTGTTTGCACCAGCCCTGCCTGAGCTACCCTCTCAGCCACATCTGGAAGCAGCAGGGCTCCTCTTAAGCATTGTTGGTGGCCAAATGCTAAGAGGCAGAAAATCTGCTTCATTATTATTAACAATAATATAGCAGTTTTACCAGCATCGAGCACTTAACTATATGTCAGGGCCAAGGACTTTGCTATATGATCCCATTCCATTTGCATAGCTCTGCAAAGTAAGTATTTTTAGTCATTCTATTTTAAAGACAGGGAAACTGAGACTTCACAAGTATTAACGATTTGCTCAAGATGACCCAACTAAGTGTTCTTATAATGGCTAAAGAAGCTAATGACTGTTATTTTGGGAGAGTCTAAAGAAGGTGGATATTTTATCCCTTATTTATTGCTCCTCCACTCTCCTGAAAATGCTTTCAACCTTTGGAAATGAAATCACATGATGAACTGTATCCAAGCAACAATTAAAGTGGGTAAAGAGTCTCAAAAAGGTAGCAATTTGAGAAGGTTTGCATGAAAGTGGAAAGGAACAGACTTTTTTTTTTTCTGAAAGATTTTATCTTTAAGTATCTTTATATTTAAGTTGAGTATATCTATACCCAACGTGGGGCTGGAACTCATGATCCCCTCCAAGATCAAGAGTCCCACGCTCTACTGACTGAGGCAGCCAGGCACCCACAGACTTCTTTTTTTAAATGTTTTTTATTGAAATATAATTAATATACAGTGTTATATTAGTTTCAAGTGTACAATATAATGATTCAGCAATTCTTTCCATTACTCAGTGCTCATCAAGATCAGTGTATTCTTATCTTCTTTATCTATTTCACACATACCCCCTTCTCCCTAGCAACTACCAGTTAGTTCTACTTAAGTCTGTTCTTTTGTTTGTCTCTTTTCCTTTTGTTCATTTGTTTTGTTTCTTAAATTCCATATATGAATGAAATTATCGAGTATTTGTCTTTCTCTGACTAACTTATTACACATAGAATTATTTCCTTTAGCTCCATCCACCCTGTTACAAGTGGCAAGAATTAATTATTTTTTATGGCTGAGTAATATTCCATTATGTATATGCAATATGTAATACTTTTATATATTTCATATATATATATATGTAAAGAGAGAGACATACACCATATACATACCACCTCTTTTTTTTCTATTCATCTCTTGATAGATACTTGGGTTGCTTCCATATCTTGGGTACTGTAAATAATGCTACAATAAACATGGGTATATGTATCTTTTTGAATTAGTTTTCTTGTTTTCCTTGGGTAAATACCCAGTAGTAGAATTACAAGATCATATGGTATTTCTATTTTTATTTTTTGAAGAACCTCCATACTATTTTCCCTAATGGCTGGGCAATTTGCATTCTCACCAATAGTGCGGTGGTGTTCCTTTTTCTCCATATCCTCACCAACACTTAGGGACAAATTTCTTGATGCAGAGGCAGTGGAGACTCCACAGTGTAGGCACTTTTAAGACTCATATGTTTTCAAAAAATAACAACAGCAACAAAACATTTCTAATTCTGCACCGTCTTTTTCTTGATCAAAGTCCTGACACCAGTCCCAGTAGCTGCATGATGGTTCTCTTCTACTTCAGCAAGTTGTCCTACTCTGTGCAAAGGTTTTGATTACTAAGTCATCCTAATACTTGAGGAAAGAGGAACAAGCTATAAATGCTCTAAAGAGACAAAGTTGGCTTTTTTTTTTTAAGATTATTTATTTATTTATTTGACAGAGATCACAAGTAGGCAGAGAGGCAGGCAGAGAGAGCAGAGGAAATAGGCTCCCTGCCGAGCAGAGAACCCTGAGATCATGACCTGAGCCGAAGGCAGAGGCTTTAACCCACTGAGCCACCCAGGTGCCCGCAAAGTTGGCTTTCTGACTCAGTGGATTCAAGGCAGAATTTCCACTTACAGATCCCCATCTCCATTTTACTGCTTCCATTTCACCTTGATTAAAGGGACTGAAATCATTTTAGTCTTCACCAAGTCCCGTTAAAAAGGGAAATTCATGAGTAGGGGTGGTTGGGAAGGCTGATTAGTGCTACAACCTAAGTCTTTAAGTATATACCTTAGGCTAACTTTCCCAAAATGGATCCCAGAGAATATTAGTTCACAAGCTGCTCTCCAAATTAACGGTTCTGGGGTCAAATTCAGAGTGAATTTGGGTGTCGTGTTCTCCGCCAATGTCAATGAGAGGCTACCAGAGCCAAACAATTCTGTGTTGTGTGGGATTGTGCCAAGTACTGCAGGTATTCAACGTCCATGCTACCTGGCTTTTCAGTGTGAGTAGAGGTCCTCAACCAGCATGATAATCAAAATGTCCGAACACATTTTTTTTTCTTTCTTTGATAGGGGGAACGCCTGGGTGACTCAGTCAGTTAAGCATCTGACTCTTGATTTTGCCTCAGATCGTGGTCTCAGGGTTCTGAGATTGAGCCCATGGAAGGCTCATGCTGGGTGTGGAGCCTGCTTGGGATTTGGATTCTCTCCCTCTCCCTCTTCTCCTCCACTTCCCACCCCCTTGTGCTCTCTCAAACAAACAAACAAACAAACAAATAAGCAAGGCCTCTAAAGGACCCTAGCTGGGCGATACCAGATCTCACGGAAAACAAATGTAGCTATCACCAAACTCACATAATATGGCATATTGGTATGTTAAAGACTCTGGTTTTTATTCCATTCAGTATATCCTAAATAAATACAGAACCTCAGAATCTACCCCATTCTCCCCCCACCTTTGTTTTTCATTAGAATACCAAGTGAGATCCTATAGAATGGTCTTTGAAAAACAGAGAGGGAGACAAACCATAAGAGACTCTTAATCTCAGGAAACAAACAGAGTTGCTAGAGGGGAGAGGAGTGGGAGGCATAGGGTGGCTAGGTGATGGACACTGGGGAGGGTATGTGCTATGGTGAATGCTGTGAATTGTGTAAGACTGATGAATCACAGACCTGTACCCCTGAAATAAATAATACATTATATGTTAATTTAAAAAAGAAAAAAGAAAAATAATGCTTTAGGGAGAAAGACCAGGAAGGGAGTATTAGAATGCAAAAAGATACTAATGATCATCTAATTCCTGGTACCCAACATTCACCCTATAAGCCAGATATGGCTCAAATCCCTGGGGATTTGGGGAATTTTTGTTTTAAACATAATTATCCTCATGATCTTTTGGGACCTACCCATCTGTTTCTCCATGACACCAACTGGCCAGCTTTATGGCTAA
Source organism: Spilogale gracilis (assembly GCA_004023965.1). NCBI lineage: Eukaryota > Metazoa > Chordata > Mammalia > Carnivora > Mephitidae > Spilogale > Spilogale gracilis. The sequence continues at coordinate 39,602 of PITA01000554.1, forward strand.
CTGGCTTGAATCAATGAATCATTTTATTTGATGCCAATAGTAATTCATTATATACTTTGAGCTGTTCATGTTTCATTTCATTAACATTCATTACCAAACAACAGGGATCCTTACAAAAGATGCCTGCCAATAGGAAAAAAAAGGTGATAAAGTCTCCATATTCACTTTCCTTGTGTTTGAGTCATGCATAATTCTTTCTCACACACTGTGGATCCTTTGACTCACCTCTGTGTTCAGTTAAAAATATTAAATGAATTAGGCCTACATGCATGGATATCTAATTATGTAGCAGTCACCAAAGGAGAAAAAAGAAAAAGCATTTTCCTGTATTCCACATTTTGTATCTTGCCACTGGGAGAAATCAGCCCAGAAGCTGGTCAGTGGTGGAGATGTGATTTGGACCTAGAAATCCTGAGACCCAGACAGTTACCTTTATACTGCTCCATTTTGTCATTGCTTAAAACAAAAACAAAAACAAAAACAAAACTACTGAGATGAGGAAAAAGAGGTATTTGGAGTGAGAGGTGGATGAAGGGCCTCACAGCAGAAGGTTCTCAGAACACTGTTATTTAATTGTTCCAGTGGGGGATATATATATATATCCAACAGCTCATTTCATGCCAGATATATAAGTAGAGTAAACTTAACAACTACTTTGGTGACTCTTCAGTGCCTGGAATATCTATTATCAAGGAGCACTGACTCCAGATGGCAGGTTCAGCTTTCTTGGGGGAGCATAATTATAACGGACCAAATAAGGCTTTGCTTTTCATCCAAATGCAGTGTAAAAGGAGGTTTGGGTTTCCTGGCTTCCAGCCTGTCTTGGGCAGATCTTAATAACATTACATGGTCTTTTCTTGAAAGACCTCAAATATTCCTTTTATCCCTTTCTTAGTTACAGAGGCTTTTTCCCTCTGCTATTTGATAAAATTTTCTGGATTGCACTCTCTCTTTTTGCTCTTGTTACCGCTATCGAAATGGATTCAGACATGAAATAGTAACTCTAAACCATATTCTTTTGATAGTTTTTCCTCAATTAAGAGAACCTCTACATGTCCTGTTCTCATATTTAAATTCGAAGTGATAAGAACTATTTCATCATAAGCAGGTAAGCCCAAATTATAGTTTTCATAGCATTCTTTTTCCCCAGGCCTGTTAGCTCTCTTTGTGTCAAAATCACAAAAACGCTTCCTGGGAAGAGGTTGAGGTGGGAGGATGTGGAGGAATCAGTAGTAGTTTTTCAGGAGAGTGGTTCTCAAATTACATGTCAAAGGAGAATTCAAGACTCAAATACCTGGTGAAATTTGGACACAGAACAGTAATGAGTATAAAGGATCAAGTACATAAAAACTAACTATTCATGGTACTGATGGTAAGGGGTCACTAATATTAGGTCAGTGTGGTTAAGGTCATAGGAAACACTGGTACCTTTAGCAAACTCTAGTGGGCATGCTCCATCCAAGAAGGCCCAACGCTACTTCCCATAGCCATGGACAATATTGGCTCACTCTTGGCAGCCATTCAAGGAAAACTATAAATCTAGATTTTAAATATTGGCAACCAATTGACAAAAACATTAAGTGGATGTACATGTCAAATAAAATGCATTGAGTCTCACTGGTTCTTGGCTTAAATAAACAGTTCTATCTTCACATGAATCTCTTTGCCATTCTGAACTAGAATCTTCCAGTATCATTCTTTTTTTTTAACTTTGTCCCATAATTATTAATTTTTAATACTAATTTATTTTATTTTTTCAGCATTCAAAGATTCATTGTTTATGCCCCACACCCAGTGCTCCATGCAATATGTGCCCTCTTTAATACCTACCACCAGGCTCACCCATCCCCCACTTCCAAAACCCTCAGTTTGTTTCTCAGAGTCCAAAGTCTCTCATGTTTCATCTCCCTCCCTGATTTACCCCAGTTCACATTTCCTTTCCTTCTCCCACTGTCCTCCATGTTACTCCTTATGCTCCACAAGGAAGTGAAACCATATGATACTTGACTTTTCTCTGCTTGGCTATTTCACTCAGCATAATCTCCTCCAGTCCCATCCATGTTGCTACAAAAGTTGGATATTCATCCTTTCTGATGGAGGCATAATATTCCATTGTATATATGTACCACATCTTCTTTATCCATTCATCTATTGAAGGGCACCTTGGCTCTTTCCACAGTTTGGCGATTGTGGCCATTGTTGCAATGAACATTGGGGGTACATATGGCCCTTCTTTTCACTACATCTGTATCTTTGGGGTAAATACCCAGTAGTGCAATTGCAGGGTCATAGGTAGCTCTATTTTTAATTTTTTTTTAAATTTTTTTAAGGAATCTCCACACTGTTTTTCAAAGTGGCTGCACCAACTTGCATTCCCAACAACAGTCTAAGAGGGTTCCTCTTTCTCTGCAGCCTCTCCAACACTTGTTATTTCCTGTCCTGTTAATTTTGGCCAATCTGACTGGTGTATGGTAGTATCTCAATGTGGTTTTGATTTGAATTTCCATCGGGCACCATCCTAATGACTTATTTCTTTCTGGTTTTCAGCAGATGGGTATCATCAGTGTTTTTTTGTGGTTTGTGTGTGTGTGTGTTTTTTGTGTTTTTTGTGTTTTGTTTTGTTTTTTAGCTTCCAATTCTAACAGTTAAAGAGCCAGCAGGGGGAACCCACAGACTATGTGACTTGAAACGAAAGGCATAGATTTTTTTTTTTAAATTTATGCATGAAAGAAATGTTAATACAGTTTTGAGGACCAACAAACAGCTTCTAGCTGTCTGGTCACCAATGTGAGTTTTATCTTTTATACCAAGCCTTGCTTTTATTGTCTAGTAAAATAGCACTATGCCAATCATCATGTATATAACTGGAAACAGGGAATGCAAAGTTTTTTTCTAGAACTTTGGTTAGCAGTTGGAATGTGACTTAAATGCTGAAAATAAGAATCATTTCCTTATCTGGATTTGTCTGAGTGCTGGTTCACCTCAGTGAGTGGGTAATGGGTCCTGCCTTATTCACGTGGACGAAAAATGAACTTACATCAACCAGCATTTGATTACTGAGGTCTTGCTATGAGTGGAGCGATGTACTAGGCACCACAGAGTGGCATAATTTTGTCATTGATGTGCTGCCCTCAAGGAATGTTAGGCATGGTTAGAATATTGAGGCTAATTCTGAAAGCTAGTAGCCTCCCTCCCCCCACACACACTTACACAGACTCACACATAGGAATCGCTAGATTAGTAATGGTCTTTCCTATGAGAAGTTTAAATGGAATTCCTGTAGGCAAGTGGTTTTAACTATTATCTTATAATGGCATATATAAAAAAATGATAATACTTGTAGGCAGACTGGGGAAAATTAACAGGTATGGTTGTCTAAAAGATGAACAGTTCTGACTTTTCCAGGCCGTCTGGCCATGGATGGAGCTGAGGGAATCAGTAACTGGGCAGATCTTCAGTCCACCTGTCTTGTGGTAGAATGCTACAGAATACTGGTTTGAGACACTCTATTATAGGTCGGAAAGAAAGGTGGGGTGAACACAGAGGCACCTTTGGGACTAGTTTCCCTTCCCCCTTTTTGTTTTTTCCTAACATTGACTTAGTTATTTCTCATCAGCATTTGTCAACAATAAATTAAATCCATTGTCATTTTTTTCTTTACTTTGAAAATACAGGATGAAAGTGAAGATTTGGTTTTCCAGAAAACCAATTTCTAAAAATGAGGCATCGTTTCTTTAGGGAAGATGAAATCTTTTCCCAAGTGTTTATCCTACTGCAGGAGCTGGTTGGGCCTTGTTTGGTTCACACCCTTGGGTTATATTATTGTTTTGGAGGAAGACAGAAGTCAATAATCAGGGGAAAAAAGAGAGAATAAAGCCATTGTTGGCATTATTATGTCTAAATGACAGCCTAATGAATACCCTTTCCATGCCATCAACCTCCATGTTCCTGGTTGGCTCTCTTTTTATTTATTTTTTATTTTTTAATTTTTATTTATTTATTTTTAAAGATTTTATTTATTTGACAGAGAGAAACACAGCCAGAGAGGGAACACAAGCAGGGGGAGTGAGAGAGGGAGAAGCAGGCTTCCCGCTGGGCAGGAAGCCCGATGTGGGACTCGATCCCGGATCTCCGGGATCATGACCTGAGCCGAAGGTAGTCGCTTATCCAACTGAGCCACCCAGGCACCTCCGGTTCTCTTTTTAAAAAATGGGCTTCTACTATTTTGAAATAGGAAAATGTTGAGTGATAATCAAGCATACTGAAGTCTAACGATAGACTTATTAGCAAACTGAGAGGGGCTTAGAAAGTGTCATCTTTATGCAGAACAGCATTAAATGACCACACTGTTTCACAGTGGCTTTTTCTTGTTCCTTTCCTTCATAACTAATTAAGTTAGATTACACCTATTAAATATATTTTCACACTTTGGATCCAGATACCACTCCCTATGAACAAAATTAGAAGTAGAAAGGTAAAGAATCTCCCTTTCCCTTAGTTTGATAAACACAATGTAGAATTTGAGGGTTTTCATGCTCAGCACTGCTTAGTCAGAATTTAAAAGAATGAGATAAAGTCTCAGGACAAGGATCAAGTTAGAGTGACTACTTTTTCTTCAACATCCCTTGTTCTTATACCCTCTTCCTAACTATTTCTGTGACCATGTTGTTATATTAAAAAGGACATTGTGATGGGGCACCTGGGTGGCTCAGTTGGATAAGCGACTGCCTTCGGCTCAGATCATGATCCCGGAGACCCGGGATCGAGTCCCACATCGGGCTCCCTGCTCGGCAGGAAGCCTGCTTCTCCCTCTCTCACTCCCCCTGCTTGTGTTCCCTCTCTGGCTGTATTTCTCTCTGTTGAATAAATAAATAAAATCTTAAAAAAAAATAAAAGGGATTGTGTTAGCTTGGAGACACTTGGAAACTTGTCGTAAATTTAAAAATTATGAAATCTTTTTTTTAAGATTGTATTTATTTGTTTGAGTGAGAGAGTGAGCACATGCGTGAGTGGTTGGACCATGGGAGGAGCAGCAGAGGAGGGTGGGGGAAAGAACCTCAAGAAGACTGCTGAGCACAGAGGGCTCAATCTCAGGACCCCAAGATCATGACCTGAGTTGATACCAAAAGTCTGACACTTACCTGGGTCAGCCAGGCGCCCCCCAAACTATAAATTTTTTTTTTTAAGATTTTATTTATTTGACAGAGAGAAACACAGCCAGAGAGGGAACACAAGCAGGGGGAGTGAGAGAGGGAGAAGCAGGCTTCCTGCCGAGCAGGGAGCCCGATGTGGGACTCGATCCCGGGTTTCCGGGATCATGACCTGAGCCGAAGGCAGTTACTTAACCAACTGAGCCACCCAGGCCCCCCTAAAATTTTTTTTTAAAGATTTTATTTATTCATTTGACAGAGAGGGAGACCACAAGTAGGCAGAGAGGCAGGCAGAGAGAGAGGAGGAAGCAGGCTCCCTGCTGAGCAGAGAGCCTGATGCTGGCCTCCATCCCAGGACCCTGAGATCATGACCTGAGCTGAAGGCAGAGGCTTTAACCCGCTGAGCCACCCAGGTGCCCCCCAAACTATAAAATTTTTAATAATGATTTCAGTCTAAGGTTAGCGGCAAGAAGATACTAAATTTCTTAAGCATGGGGAATATTGTGAGACCAATGCAATTTTCCAATATTCTCCCAAGTAAATCGTGGCTGTCAGTCTTCAGAATACCCCCAGGACTCTAGAGCTCATGGTTCCAGAGTAATAGGCCCTCATTGTTGTAACAAAGAAGCTCCAGAGAAATTTTCTACACTATTGCGAATTTAATTAGAGCCAAGTCTTTCTCAGTGGACCCTAAACCACCCTTCCTATGAGGTCAGAATATTTTCATTCCAGAAGAGAGCTCTACCTCATTTATTTCTCACCCTTGCTCTATTCATGTCAGCTTCCCTCAAACTCCTCACTTGAAGAATTATTACTCATTTTTCTTAGGTCATTAGTCAGAACAGATCCACAGCAAGACTTTTTTACTCCTGAATCAAAGGAGAAAGCAGTCATCACAGGAATGCTTAAAAAAATAAAGTATTGATTGTAGATAAATCAGAAAGAGGTCAGTAAAACCTTTCCTGAGTAAGCTGAAGTCTATTTGGGATCATTGGGTCACCGGAAAAGAAAGGGCACAAAGTAAATGAATCTCAGCTCAGCTTCTCTTATGATCTACATAATTAAAAAAAAAAATAAGTCACAGTCCCTGTCTCTGTAATTCAACACAATCATACTGGTGTGATAAAGATGGAACAAAGACATACAAAGTGAATGATTACAAGATTGAATGAGCAAATATATTTCAAGAATCTAGCACCTTATATTGTGCTTAGAAGACTATTGTTTTCACCCTCACCTTTTGGTTTATAAATTTAACAGACAAATCTTATGTGAGGGAAATACAAGATTCTTCAGATTTATTGAGTGTGACAGAGCAGCTGATGGAGGGTGGGGAAGAGATCCCCAGTTCTTCAAATCATTCTTGGACTTCTTAACTAGTTCTTCAATACGGTCCTCTCAAAATCATAGAAAGTTCAAAATCATACAAAGATGTTAGGGAATATTAGGCTCATTTTTAACATAGTTGATAAAATCAGATTTAAAATAAATGACTTTTCCAAGGTCACACAGCTAATTAGTGGCCACCCTGGGAGCAGAATTCAAGGTTCCTAATTCATAAACCAAGGATTATTAATTTAATTCACATTTCTTAGTGATTTATATACCAAATCCTATATTCTGTTATTTTTTTTAAATATTTTATTTATTTATTTGACAGAGAGAAACACAGCCAGAGAGGGAACACAAGCAGTGGGAGTGAGAGAGGGAGAAGCAGGCTTCCCACCGAGCAGGGAGCCCGATGCGGGGGTCGATCCCAGGTCTCCAGGATCATGACCTGAGCCGAAGGCAGTCGCTTAACCAACTGAGCCACCCAGGTGCCCCTCTGTTATGTTTTTAAAAACTTTTACCAGAGGAAAGGAAATGGTGGTAAACTAGAGTCTATTATACACCATCTAGAAAAATCAGCTCTGATAACCTTAGTCCTCTTAGGACTTGGGATTTTTTTTTTTTTTTTTACCATTCAAAATGCAAGTGCAGCCTGGAATGCTAACATGAGCACTGACTTTTGTGTCAATGGTGAAGGTGACTCACCAATACCATTGTTTGCAGAAAATATTCTGGGAAAGTGAAATAGTAAAAGACCATGACCTGTAGCATTTTGTCTTCTCCACTAAAATTAACAACAGTGGAAAATTCCAAACAACCTTTCCTTCAGGTTTCCCATCATAGGAAAATTTCAAAGACTCATTTTGGGAATAATCATAGATTGAGTTTGCCTTTTAGTGCCTCCCAAGAAAAAAAGAAAAACTAGTCTTCAACAAGATTATTGAACATGGCCAAAAATTAAAATTGTTCTGCATGTTTTTAGAGCACAGAATTAGACTTAGTGAATTGAAATGGCAGAGCCGAGATTTTTGCCTTACTATAAAGAAAGAATTCTCTTGTGGGCTCCCAAGCTCTAAGAACTGTGCATAAGATTCTGATAATTTTTGCCCACACCTTAGCTTATATCTGTCTTGGTACTTTAATCCTGAATTGACTTTTAACTTTACTGGACCTCCAGGTAGACTGTAAACTACTTGAGTTTAGGGACTGTTTCTTATTCATGATTGCATGAACCTAACACAGAACTTGTCCCAGAGTAGCATTTAGTAAGTATAATGGAAAGAAGGAAGGAAAGAAAACAGAAAGGAAGATGAGAGGGAGGAATTGCATCAGGTTTTCCAAAAATGGAAATAAAATGTTTCGCCACAAAGTTTTGCAACCCTGGTTCGATAACCATTTACTAGAGCTGTTGCAGAGTAGAAATGAGAATTCATTGAGTGTTCGAATCTGCCAGGTGGTATAATCATATGCAGCATCTGAAAAGCTTATATGTCTTTTAAGATTTCAATTATTGAGAAATTCCATTCAAGATGTGGTATTTGCTTGCCTCCAAAATTGTAAAGCTGTTATTTAATTGTCATAACATAGCTAATGAAAGCCTTTGCACTGGATTTAGATGCATCTTTGACAAGCATGGCACTTCAATTCTGAAACAGAAATGCTCCATTAGACGTGTAGTTTTGTAATTCTAGGAATAAGACATTAAGTTATTCTCGCTACCAAACAAAGAAATTGAATTTGGTAGAACTACTTTTAATTATGTTAAATTGAAGCAAGGCTTGATCCTGACAGTCTGTAATTATATCTACCTTATATCTGCCATAGAAGTCTTCTGGGGAAAAAGAATATTCTCTAATTTGTAACACAGTCATTTTAGTGTACATCTTAAACTCACTTCAAGCTAACTCATTTTCAAGTACTGCTAAATTTCATCATAATTTCCTATAAGAACTTCTTTGCCAGAAACATGTAAAAATAAAAGTGATGGCTATCCTGAGAAGATGATGACATAATGACGTCGGGTGGAGTAAGGAAGAGGTAGGATCTCTCACATGTGATCCCAGGGCAACGTCATGTGTGTGTGGTTTCTTCCTTCAGGATGCTGTAGCTGTTCTGGCTTGGCCTGGAGTGAGTCAAGCCAGAATATGTTTGCGAGCAGCATATTTTGTTATAGCTCACCCGGAGATTCAAAATCAGTGTCCATGATTCATGTTTGACAGTATCTCTGAGAAAGATGAGCAGACACAGTAATTCACTTGTTGCCATTCTATTCGACCATCAGTTGATAAGTGGCCTTGTCATTCCAACTTCTTTGATTTAATGCATGAATAATAATAGTCTCAACATTACCAAAGCCAATTCTTATAGTTATTTTATTTGGACTCATGATTTCTCTGAATAGGAAGAAAGGAAGGAAGTGAGAAAGCAAGCAAGGGGGTTGGAGGCAAGAAGGAAAGAGAGAGAAGGAGGAAAAGCAGAAGAAGAGGGAAGGGCAGGATAAAATGAAGAGATGAGAGAAGAGGAAGAACAGAGTAAAAGTAGATTAAAACAGAGTAAAAAGAAAGGGGGACGAGGAAAGGCAAAAGCAAGAAGGAAAGAAATCAAGAAAGGAAAACAAAATGTTGCTCTCTCCGCAACACTGGTGTGGGGGAAGGATAACTGGACCAGCCTGTTATCCTCTGGGAGCTGAGCGAGATGGTAAGTGTCAGCGGTCCGGCCACCCCCTGAAACCGGGAAAGAAACCACACCGAGCACGGGGAGTTGAGTCAGCCATGAAGGCGCAGCAATCTCACCTTTGTAATCAGAGACACAGTTATATAGAGAGGAAAGGAGGGAGTAAGAGAAGTAGCAGGGGCCAATAGGAACTCATTACGAGGCTATCACTAAGGCCTTAGGCAGATTTCAGGCCGGACTGCTGGGTGGGGCTAAGTTCCCCAGTCTGCGCCTGGGCTAAGAGCGCGGAAAGATTCAGCTAGGTCACGGTAGAGGAAGTATTCCGGAGAAGCCCAAGAGGCCACCCCAGCCAGTTTCCACTAATGGCCGCAAACTAGTGGGCGCCAGGAGTTCCCACCAACAAAAGAGGAAGGATAAGATTTCTTCTTTATCTTAGCGATTTATTTATTTTTTGAGAGACAGAGGATAAGTAGCGGGAAGGGCAAAGGGAGAGACTGGGAATCCCAAACAGACTCTGTGCTGAGCATGGAGCCCCGTTCAGGGCTCGATCTCACGACCATGAGCTCACAACCTGAGCGGAAACCAGAGTCAGATGGATGTTTAACTGACTGCTCCACCCTGGTTTTTGTTTTGTTTTGTTTTGTTTTTGCTTTTTAGTTTAGCCAACAAGGACACCAGAATAAAAATACAGAGGTTAAAATGAATAAATTGTATGGCTGTTGCTGTGAAGCTCTGGATTAGGATGCTTCTGGCTGCATTTATCCAGTTAAAATGTTTAAAACAATGAGAAACATGTATTATCTCATATATCATTAAACCTAGAGCAGTGGTTCTCGACCAGGGCCAGTACTGGGAACCGTTTTGGCAGCCAGGAAACATTTAGCAATGTCTGGAGGCAGTTTTGCATGTTACCATTGGGGGACAGGTGCTTCTAGCATCTTGTGAGTAGAGGCCAGAGATGTTACTAAGCATCCTATAATCCTACAGAGTACAGATCCGGCCCCCCAAAACAAAAAATAATTATCCAGTCCAAAATGTGCGTAGTGGTGAGATTGAGTAATCCCGGCCTAAAGTTAGTGAGGTTCCAGAGCTGGTAAACTCAGTGGTCGCATGACATCATCAAAGATGCTTTGCAGTCATCTTCAGTCCCCCTGGCTTGTCCTCTCAAGGTAACTAACCTAATAATGTCAAGGTTGTTGCCACAGCTCCAGGTGTCATTTCCAGATGACGTTATCTCAGAGGGACAAGAGGGACTCTTTTCTTTGGCTTGGACTTTCCAAACCTCACTACCAATACCAGTTCTAATCTATTCTGGTTTACCACTTGGTCTTGAAACTGGCTTCCATTTCTCTAAACACATGGCTGCCTGATACTTGAGTAAAATAGGTTTATTTTAACAAGAAAGAAAGCAAACAATGGTTGTTGGATAGGAAAACAAAGGTGTTTGAGTTCTGACACTCTGATGATCTGATATGTACCCCAGGAATTGGAAAGCCCAAGAGGTGGGAGGACACTTTGGTCATCTGGACAGGGCACTCTCTCCCCTGCTGAATGGTTGAGGGACACAGGCAAATTATATCTTTCCTGTCTTTCATTTTTCTATGTTTTTCATCACTGCTTAAGGCCCTTATATTTGACATTGTTTCTCTAGCTATCCTAATACTTTCAACTAAGTTATACTCTTTTCTTGCTGTCATGGAACCTATTCTTATATTTTCTTTCTGTACTGACATTGTATACCAGTGTTCCTAATCAGTTCTAACTCTCAGAAACCAATATTATCTTTCACTGATATAAAGAGTACACTTTACTATTGTCATCTCTCCTTCCTGTATTACCCACAGCATGAACACTTCAGTTCTTATGAACACTGAAAAGTAAGATAGAACTTTTTCTAGATAACCTTATACCAGTGTTTCTCATTCTTATAACCATAACACTGTTTTTGAGGTGGGCAATTGTATGTTTTACGTGATAAGGATAAAATCTTGAAAACCCCACATGATGTATTAGCCTATTTGTAGGTAGATAACACCATTTCTTTAAAACTTGTAGCATATTGAAATTGAGCACCAATGTTGATAAAATTCTATAAAATTTTCAATAAAATTATGACAAGAACTTATTGTAAAATGACTATATATGGAATGCTGTGAAAGGTATCTGAGTTGGAAAAAAATATAATTATTTCATAATCTCTCCAGATTTCTGTTTTTATCCCAACAAGAGACATTAACCTATCCTTTTAATGGCCTGGAAACTCTGCTACATTTTGCATTGACTAGATGAGAGAACACAGAGTGGTTGGAATCCTAGGAGGAGTCACGTGGAAATGAGTACGGATATGCCTAAGACATGTACTTCCACTTCCTCTCTCATATCCAGAGTAGATATCATATTTAATCATGGCACTTGACTTCATAACTTTTTAAATAACCTTGACTGCTTTAATGGTCTAGATTTGTATTATCTCCTATTACAATATTGTACTCTCTTGCCACGTGTGACTATTTAAATTTCAAATGTTAACAGCCTTTTCAAGTTTCAATGACATACAATAAATTGCACATATTTAAAGTTTAAAACTTGATACGTTTTGATAAATATGTATATATACTTATAGAAAATATTCATACAATCAAGAACCTATTCATTATTCCCCAAAGTTTCTTTGTTCCCATTTGTCATTTCTCCCTCTCGCTCTTCCCTGCCTTGCCCCCAATCCCTAGGCAACCACTCATCTGCTTTATATCTCTGTAGATGAATACATTTTGGAAGAATTTTATGTAAATTAAGCCAAAGACTATGTACTATTTTAAACTCAGCATAATTATTGCTAAACATTAACAAAATGAAGGGTAATATGAACATCTCAATAGATGCAGGAAAAAACATTTGACAAAATTCAATCTTCATTTACAATAAAAACTCTCAATAAACTGGGTTTAGAGTGAATATACCTCAACATAATAAAGGCCATATATGACAAGCCTGCTAAGATTGTACTCTATAGTGAAACACTGAAAGCTTTTCCTCTAAGATTAGGAATGAGACAAGGATGCCCACTCCCCCACACAATAGTAGAAGTCCCACCCAGAGCAATTAGGCAAGAAAAAGAAATAAAAGTCACCCAAATCAGAAAGGAAGAAGTAAAATTGTCTTTATTTACAGATTTTCACATAGGAAATCCTAAAACCTCTGCCAAAAATAAAACAAAACAAAAAACACCTGTTATTAATTAATTCTATAAACAAATCCAGTAAAGCTGCAAAATATGAAATCAATATATAAAAATCAGTGCTGTTATTATATACTAATAACAAACTTTCAGAAAGAGAAATGGAGAAAACAATCCTATTTATAATGGCATCAGAAAGAATAAAATACCTAAAAATGAATACAACCAAGGAGTTGAAAGATCTGTACACAAAAAAATAAGACACTGATGAAAGAAATTGAAGACACAAATAATGGAAAGATATTCTGTGTTCATGATTGGAAGAATTAATATTGTTTAAATGCCCATATTACTCGGAACAATCTACAAAGTCAATGTAATTGTTACTAAACTTCCAATCGCATTTTTCACAGAAATAGAAAAAAACAATCCTAAAATTTGTATGGAACCACAAAAGACACAAACAGCCAAAGCAATATTGAGAAAAAACAAAGGTAGAGGTATTATACTTCCCGATTTCACTATATTATAAAACTATAGTAATCAAAACACTATTGGCATTGACATAAAAACTGACACATAGATAAATGAAATAGAATAGTAAAGCCAGAAGTAAACCCATGTGTAGATGGTCAATTAAATTACTACTAAATAGTCAAGAACATACAATGGGAAAATTATATTCTCTTTGATAAAAGGTATTGGGAGAACTGGACAGTTATAAGCTAAAGAATAAAATGGGACCACTAACTTACACTATACACAGAAATCAATTTAAAATCAATTACAGACTTGCACCTAAGGCCTGACACCACACAACTCCTGGGGTTGGGGAACTGTCTGTAACCTTCCTGATATCTGTCTTGGGAATATTTTTTGGATTTGACACCAAAAGCAAAGGTAATGAAAAAAAAATAAGTGGGACTACATCAAACTAAAAAGCTTCTGCCCAACAAAGGAAGCTACCAGCAAAATGAAAAGGCAACCTACAGAACTGAGAGAAAATATTTGTTAATCATCTAACTGATAAGGAAGTAATATCCAAAATAGATAAAGAATTTTTAGAACTCAGTAACAACCCACCCCATTACTAAATTTTAAGAAGTAGGCAAAGGACTAGAATAATTTTTCCAAAGAAGACATGTAAGTGGCCAATAGGTACATGAAAAGACACTCAATATCACCAATTATCAGGAAAATGCAAATCAAAACCACAATGAGATAAACTTCATGCCTATGGGAATGACTGTCCTCAAAAAAATAAGAGATAACAAGGTTTGTCCCCAAAGATAGGGAGAAAAGAGAATTGGGCACTGTTGGTGAGAATATAAATTGATACATCTGCTAAAAAAATAGTATGGAGTTTTCTCAAAAACTTAAAAATAGAACTACTTATGATCCATTAATTTCATTTCTGTATATATATCTGAAGGAAATGAAATCACGATCTTGAAGAGCTATCTTTTCCCTCATATGCACTGTAGCATTATTCACAATACCCAAGACATGGAAGCAACCTAAGTGTCTACTGATAAGTGAATATATAAAGGAAATGTGAGATACATATCATATATATATGTATATATGTATACATGTATGTATAAGTGTGTGTACATGTGTGTTTGTGAAATGTTATTCCATTAGAATGATAATGGAATATTATTCAGCCATAAAAAAGAAGAAAACATTGCCATTTGTGACAACATGGATGGAGCTTGAGGGCATTATGATAGGTTAAATAAGTTATAGAAAAAAGACAGATATTGTGTGACCTCACCTACCTGTAGAAATCTTCAAAAAACCAATTCATAAAAACAGAGAACAGATAGCTGGTTGCCAGAGTTGGGGGCAAGAGAGGTGAATGGAAATGGGTGAAAGAGGTCAAAAAGTACAAATTCTAGAAGAAAAAAAAAAAAGATCAGATATCTTTCCCTGTTCCCGAACTTTATTGGAAAACATTTCGTCTTTCACTGTTAAGAATAAAGTTACCTGTAAGTGTTTCAGAGATGTACTTTATCAGGTTGAAGAAGACTCTAGTTTTGCTGAGATTTTATCTGGAAGAATTGGGTTTTGAATTGTGGCCAACACTTTTCTATACCTGTTGGTATAATAGTACCTTTTATCTGGGTTGTTTTGCTAATGTGATGAATAATATTGATTATTTTTTTTAATGTTAAACCAACTTTAAATTCTTGGGATATATCCCACTTGGTCATACTGTGTTTTTCATTTTAAACATTGGTGGCTTCAGTTACTAAAAATTTGTTAAGAACTTCTGCATCTATGCTGATGAAGAATATTGGTCTGCGATTTTGTTTTCTTGTAATATATTTGTCTGGTTTTGGCATCAAGGTAAAGCTAGCCTTATAAAATGAGTTTGGAGTTTTCCTACTTTTTCAGTTTTATGGCAAAATTTGTGTGCAACTAATACTGTTTTTTTTTTTTTTTTTAAATGTTCAATAGACCACGGAAGCCATCTGATCTTGGAGTTTTCTTTGTGGGAAGGATTTTGACTGCAAATTCAATTTCTTTAATAGATACAAGGCTATTCTGGATTTCTATTTATTTCTTGCATGAAATTTTATAGTTTGGATCTTTAAAGGAAATCTTCCATTTTATTTAAGTTGCCAAATTTTGTGATGTAAAATTGTTTATTAAATTTAGTGTAATTAAATCTCAATACAATTTAAAATTAGTTTCTCAGTCATGCTAATGCACACTGAGGACAAATCTTCAGTAAGTACACATGGCTAGTTGCTACTATATTGGACAACACAGATATTGAACACTTCCTTTGCTGTAGAAAGTTATATTGGAAACATCAATGATAGC
Organism: Spilogale gracilis; assembly: GCA_004023965.1. Lineage (NCBI taxonomy): Eukaryota > Metazoa > Chordata > Mammalia > Carnivora > Mephitidae > Spilogale > Spilogale gracilis. Next base: position 54,764 of record PITA01000554.1, read on the forward strand.
TATTAATAATTAATGTAAGTCACACTTACATTATATGATGAAACCCATTCTTGTGTGTTAGTTATTAACCAGGGCTCAAAAATAGAAATATATCAGCTCTAGGTAGAAAGTAAGATATGACCCCCCAAGCCAATTGAGTTCCAAAGAATGTTTTTATTTTTAGTTATATTTTCAATCTGGAGGATTGATATTAAATCCACATACTGCTTTGCTTAGATTTTATTCACTTTTGGGGTAGAGTTTATTAGTAAGACAGCCTTTTAAGAATTCAGAAAAGCCAGTTCTGGAGTGAAGCTGGCCTCACCCATTTGACTTAAAAACCTAGGAGAGAGAGAGTGAATTAAAAAAGGAGTAGGAGGAGGAGGAGGAGGAAGAGGTGGAGAAGGAGAGGTGCAGAAGGATGAGAAAGAAAATTTGAGGGAGAGAAAGGGGAAAGGGAGGAAGAGAAGGAGAAGGAAGAAAAGAAAAAAAAAAGAAAGAAACCATGGGATTTCTAATCTGTAAATATACACTTTGACAAAACCTCTAGCTTCATGAGTATTTTACATCTCTGTAATATCCTTTAAACAGAATTTTTCTGACTCACTGTTGAAAGAGATAGTCTGGCATGTATTTATACTGAGATATTCTGAAAATCAGAATTGCCATGGTGAAACCATCATTACTTGTTATATGGATTGATATTTCAGGGAATTAGGAAAACTCAGAGGGCTGCTCTGAGCAGAATTTCCTTCTTGTATCATTGACATTTCCAAACGATTTGTTTCAAGTAGCTTGCCCTGTTGATGAGTGTGTGTTCTAATTATTCACACCAAAGCAGAGATAATCAATTACATTTAACATCCTGCCCTAAAGAGTAGGTGTTTTTTCAGGACTTTCAGGTCTTTCTGAAATGGGGAAGAAAAATCTTTACAATTTGGAATTCCCAAGGACCTTCATTTTCCTTACCTGGAATTGTAATCAGAGGTTTCTATCCTATACGTTAAATGTTGCTTGATAGCTTTTTTTTTAGCCATCCATATTTTCAGACCCAAGGGATCTCTTTTTACAATTGTTTGTTTGTTATTTCTCTTGATATTGGGTAATTTAGAGCTTTTGAGCAAAACATATATAGGATTGAATGCCCTTGGACATATTACTTAATGGACCTGACCCTTAATTTCTAAGCTATAAAATTGGTAATTAAATATACCTCACAAAGAAATAGTAAAGCATACTAATTAAATGCATGTAATTTAGAGCCAGACAGATCTGTGTCCATAATCTTAGTTCTACCACTTAGTAATTTGATCTTGAAAACTTATAAATCTGTTTTCTCATTTGTAAAGGGACGCTATAACACAGAGACATATATAATAGGATTGCTCTATGGATTAAATATAATGGCAATCATAAAGTACGTAGGACAGTGCCTTTTTTTTTAAGTGGTCCTTATTTTTCTCACTAGCTTAATCAAGTAGATAATAATATGCTTAGCTTAGCACTTAGTTGCTTGATGGGTTTTACTTCTTTTCCATTCTCCCCAACAAACAGATTAATTCAGGTTTCACTTCATAAGAAAAATAGATCTGTTCTACATATATGTATATATTTTAATCTGTTGCTTCCTTTCTTTTCCTTCTTCTCTAATTCATATTTGAATAATCAATTCTGGGAATATACACAAATAATATCTTAGAGGTATTCGAATTTACAACTTATGGACTTGACTAGATGAGATATTGTAGAAATTTTTTTCAATATATGACTATACATTGCAGAAATTGTTTAACAAATAGTATTTGGGTAGCCAGCATAGAGGAATGAAAGAGGAACACTTTTGAGCTATTAGCTGTAGAGTGTGATAATGCAAGTTTCATGGTACTGTACAATGATCAAGACGAAAGACATTTTCACTTAGGATTCAGTCAAAAAGTAACATTAGGAATTTAAAACTATACTCCCATCATCAAATACTATGAAACATTTATAGGATTCAGAAGTACAGAGCAGAAAGGTGGAGAGAGGTAGTTCCATAAAACTATGAGGAATAAGAGAGACCTAAAGTTGAAAGGGTATCACTACAGAAACTAATTTCCAAAATCATACCAGGGTGTAAAAAATTAAGCAAGTGCATAATCAAAGACTGATAATTTCGGACAGTTAACTATAGAACAAGAAGGGAATAGAGGGAACAGGTGGAACCAAGGTTCATATTGGTTATAAGTATTTTAATTCTTCAAATATGCTAAACTCCTGCCTTAATGGAATTTTTTTAAAAAGGTTTTATTTATGTATTTGACAGAGACAAACACAGCTAGAGAGGGAACACAAGCAGGGGGAGTGAGAAAGGGAGAAGCAGGCTTCCTGCAGAGCAGGGAGCCCGATGTGGGGCTCGATCCTGCATCACTGGGATCATGACCTGAGCCGAAAGCAGTCGCTTAACCAACTGAACCACCCAGGCGCCCCTATATTTCATATTTTATAGCTTGGATCAATTTTTTCTTAACAAATTACTTTGGTTGTTCATAAATTTGAAAATGAAAGATGCCTTCCACATATTGTAATGAAGATATTCCTGACTTGATGGAGCCTACATAACTATTAACAGAATTTTGGCATTTATCTAATAAATATATTTTAAATGCTCAACTTTATCAGTAATCAAAAAATGAATTTTGATTTGTAAATAAGACAATATGCCTTGTCAATTTATCAAATTTGCAAAAATAATACTCATTGCTAATCTGGAGGCAATGCTGTAATTTCTTTCATATGCTGCTACTGGAAAGATACATTAGTAAACCAGTTCTGGAATGTATTCAGTTGTATTTATCTATATGATTAAAATTACTTGTGTTTTCTGATGTGACAATTTTATGTATAGGCCTCTAAATTGAGGAAATCATCAAAAAATGTGAACAATGACTTATATACAAGGATATTTTATGACAGTATTATTTATGATATCAGAATTGAGACCAATATAAATGCACAACATTTATACAAAGTATAATATATCCATAGGATGTAATTTAAAATAATGTGTTGTATTTAATGTGGAGAAATTTGCAGAAAAAAATCCCCAGTGCTATCATAGTTTTACCATATGTTTGCGTGTGTATGTATGTTCACACTATATGTTCTTGTTTATATGAGATACACACACTGTATGTTCTTATTTATAGTAAATACTTAAATACTAGGAAAAACATCAAAATACTAATAGTGAATTTCTTGGGTTGGAGGCCTTATAGAAGACTTTCATTTTTTTGTTTATAAATGCTTATGGGGGCACCTGGGTGGCTCAGTTGGTTAAGCGACTGCCTTCGGCTCAGGTCATGATCCCAGAGACCCGGGATCGAGTCCCACATCGGGCTCCCTGCTTGGCGGGAAGCCTGTTTCTCCCTCTCTCACTCCCCCTGCTTGTGTTCCCCCTTCTCTGGCTGTGTTTCTCTCTGTCAAATAAATATAAATGCTTATGTTTTCCAAGGAAAATGTGCTACTATAAAGAAATATTCTTTTTTTTTTTTTAAGATTTTATTTATCCATTTGACAGAGAGAGACAGTAAGAGAGGGGGAACACAAGCGGAGGAGTGGGAGAGGGAGAAGCAGGGCTCCTGCTGAGCCAGGAGCCAATGAGGGGCTCAATCCCCTAGGATCACGACCTGAGCCAAAGGCAGATCTTAAGGACTGAGCCACCCAGGCGCCCCAGGAAACAAACATTCTGTAAAGAGAGAAGAAAGTAGGAGCAATTCTCATGGACCAAGTGAACACAAAGACAGTTTTAACTAGGCTGATTTCTTGTCTGAGTCTTTCATACCTTCGCACATGTTTACCTTTGATTAAACATCAGCAGAAATTTAGAGTATCCTTGAAGGCATGGTTTTGCCTCATTTTCTATCATCAGAGAGCAAGGAGAGATGAGACTGGATAACTAAATCTTGGCTGGACCCTGGTAACTTACTGTCCTGCAAGCTGACAATATCCTGGGTGAGTGCATCACTCCTATTGTTTCCATCTGTTTTGGAACTCACTGCTAAGGTGGAGTGCCTGATATTTAACATTCCAGGTTACCTTTACAAACTTCCTAAAATGGTAATATGGGATGGGAAATTCTGGCTTGAACTGTCCTCCATTACTAAACTAGACATATTGTGGCTGCTGCCCGTAATGACTCCTGAGCTGTGCTATTAAAGTCAAGGTATTACTCTGCAAAGTTTATGATGGTAGGCTTGCTGAAACAAGCAAATACCTTCTATTACTTTAATGTTCTATTTAAATAACAAATAGCTGGCCTCTGGCTCTGCTTCACCCTCTTATGTGTGTCTGGGCTGTTGGGCTTGCATGCTGGTGAATATTTTTAGGCTGCTTCAAGCAGCCAGAACACCAGTTAATGCAAGATCATCCTGACAGCCCTTTTTAGATCTTGACACCTGATGCTTTCTCTATGTGCTTTGTAAAAGCAACGTTTATAATTTCCACCTCTAATACAGTCATAAAAGTCTGATGGTCTTTTCAGAAGAGAACTGTGCTATAAAAAGGGAAAATTGAAGTAAATTAAGCCAGGGAGCTTTTTGAGTCATCAAGTAAGATGTTGTATACCATCATGACATTTCAACCCACAACTTACAGCCATAGCCTATCAACTGAGCTGATGAGCTGTGTCTGCATAAAAGTAAGGGTCTAAGCTAGTCAAATACATTTGTAAGCAGCTTTCCTTATCACTGGGTCTATTTTTCCAAGCACCTAATCAAGGGCATTTATTTCTGTGGTTGCAGTAAAAATGGAAATATCAATGGAGAGCAATGGGTTATCAGAATTTTTTCAGCGTTGAGCTGGGAACATCATAGAAATCTTAAGCCTCACCCATTCACACACTCATAAAAGCTTCATCCTTTAACAAACTCCTTCATAATTGGAAAGTTTTTTTCATCTAGCCAATAAACACCTTCTTTTATATGGTTATCGAAAAAAGGATTAACTTAAGTCGATACGTGGAAAAGATTATAATGCATAAACTAATTATTATTGTAATTGCTATGCTGTAAAAGTGATGAGCAATTTTGATTTTTTTTTCTCCTAATGCCCTTCCAACTGTATTCACTAAGGGAAATATTTCCATGACCTTGGATCAAAACTTGAACATTACCCATGACTTCATTCAGTATACTCAGATAATAAATAGATTAGTAACTTCCTAAAGTTGCAGATGCAGCTTTAACTCAGAGATTAGATGGTCCAATCCAAGATATTAAATAAAAATTTCAATTTTTATTCAAAGGGAGGACTCACTTTCACCGGCCCATGACCCTAAAGACGGTAATAGTCTTCAAGAACGAGGATGTAGTTAAATTTTGCTCCTTTTTCCACTCACCTCTTGTCTTTCACACAACAGCAGGAAAGCTTAAGGGTACAAGGCAGTTTTAAACTTTATGATATCTTCATGTGAAATCACATTTTAATAATGAATCCCAAATTTGTATGACTAGCTTGGATTTCTCTCTTCCTCCAGATTTATATTGCCAGTTGCCTATTCAGCATGCCCATTTGGATTTCTGATACTCATCTTAAATTTAAGACATCAAATATGAGGGCACATGGGTGGCTCAGTGGGTTAAAGTCTCTGCCTTCGGCTCAGGTCATGATCCCAGGGTCCTGGGTTGAGGCCCGCATCAGACTATCTGCTTGGCAGGGAGGCTGCTTTTTAATCTCTTTCTGCCTACCTCTCTGCCTACTTGTGATCTCTCTCTGTCAAATAAATAAAGAAAATCTTAAAAAAAAAAAAGACATCAAATATGAACTAAACTCCTCCTTGCAGGGGCCCATGGGTAGGTAGCTCAATCAGCTAAACCTCTGACTCTTGATTTCAGCTTAGGTCATGATCTCAGGCTTGTGAGATCAAACCCTGCATCCAGCTCTGCACTAAGCATGGAGCCTACTTAAGATTTTCTCTCTCTTTCTCTCTAAAAAAAGTCCCCCCAAAAACAAACAAATGAACAAAACCCCTCTTTCCTGCAAAAACTTCCATCTGCCGTCTACCCATTCTCAAGAAAACATCCTTCCAGTGTTAAGGCCAAAATCTGTGGAGTAATTCTTGATTCTTTCTTCTTTACATATATCTGCCTTGTCAGAAAATCTTATTGGTTGCTACCTTCAATTAACCTCCAGAATTCCCTAGAATTCCCTCCAGAATTCCACTGTTATTAGTGGAGGCCAAGCCATCACCTTCTCTCACCTAGATTATTGCCTCCTATCTAGTCTCTTTGCTTCCACCCCCACCCCTTTGTCCTTAATAAGTAGCCACTGTGACCCCAGGTCAATCCTGAAACAATTCTGTTTTGCTCAATGGCAAAAGCCAAAGTTATTACAATTGTTTATAAGGGTGAACGTAATATGGACCCCATTATCACTTTGCTTTCATCTATGGTTTGTTTTCCCTACTAACTTAACAATGGACACCTTGACCTTTTCCTTAATCCTTAACATGCTAGAAAAACTTCCATATTTTGGGTCTTCATACTGACTGCTTCCTCTATTTGGAATGCCCTATCTCTTCCTAGCTCATGTCTTTGTGACTTACCTCATCACCTCCTTCACATCTTTGCTCAGAATATTACCTTCTCAATGACTCCTATCTTGTCTACCCCAGGATTTCTGATCCCTTTGGTTATTACCTTTATTTTTATATTTATCATCTGTGTCCCCCCCACCCCCACAACACAAAAGTTTTATGAGGGCAATGATTTATTTTTGTCTTCATGTGCTATGTAGCTATAGCACCTAAAACTACTTAACACTGTAACTCTGGGAACTACGTAAATATTTATGGACTGCGTTAGGTAATTACTTTCTTAGGAATACTGGAAGTTTCCATACTAGGGACTTTTCTTCAGTGGTTCCTTTGATCTGGGAAGATGTATCAGTTTTCTGGGTGGATACTGTTGGCTCCTTCTCGCACTCTTAAAAATCCATTGTACACTCTAGCTTCTTGTTGCTGTAATGCCTGTTTTTATGTAGCCCTATTCACTAGGACCAAGATGACGTTAGTAGTACACATGTGATCCATGGAAAACATCCATTCCTTGTCCCAGAAAATTGGAAATGCAGGTCAAACGAACTCTATCCTGCTAATATAGTCTGTTTCACGTTCTCTGGTGTGAGTCAAACTGTATTAGTCAGAGTTCCCAGAAAAACAGAACGAATAGGATGATAGCCCAAACCTCTGCAGTTCTCTGAGTCATGCGGTACTACTTTGGGTTTACTATTTTCATAGGTGCAGGCAGTGCTAGTGGCTTTCACTTGGTCTTTCCTACTGTGACAGCATGAACTCCAAGGAATTAATGTGGGGATTTTCTTGGTTGCTGTTCCAATTATGTTTTCAAAACAAGATGGATTTGGATGGGTGGGTTTGAGAACTGTATTATGATTACCTGGAGAAACAGAAGCAGAATCAACAGAATAAATTGGAGATATATAGAGGATATATATATATGAAATAGATAGATTTTTTTTTTTTTAAGAATTGGCTCAGGTGATTATGGAGACTTAGAGACTTAGTGAGTCCAAAACATGACAGGGAGGCTAGCAGCCTGGAGACTTAGGTAAGAGTTGTGTCCAAGTCCAAAGGCAGTCTCTAGGCAAACCAGGAAGAGCTGATATTGAGGTGAACTCTGAAGGCAGTCTACTGGCAAAATTCCTTCTTGCTCAAAAGCCTGCCTACACTGTGGAGGGTACTTTACCTTACTCAAAATTCATAGATTTAAATGTCAGTGTCAACTAAAAATACCCTCGTAGAAACATCAAGAATAATGTTTGACCAGTTATCTTGGCAATGTGGCCCAGCCATGTTGACAAATAAAATGAACCATCACAATAATTCACCAGACCCCTGTGAGATAAACCTAAGCTAAAACTCCACTGACCACCTGAATTCTATAAGCCCTACTCTGACTAATGGATCACAGGAGACATATAGGGTCTTTTTAAATTAGTGTCAGTTCAGAGCTCTGATCCAGTAATCCCTAAAAATTCTTATTTTTCCTTTTTCCCAAAGCACTAGCCACCTTAGTAAAAGACCTTGCCTTTGGGAAAAGTGAACTAGGTACTATTCTATTTTCTTTCCTTATTTAGGAGTTTGGGAACTCATAGCATGTAAGAGTCTTTCTCAAAGATTTGTCCTCAGAAATCCTCTGGCATTCTGGTGTGGTTTCTTTTAATCAGTATTATTGAAGTATAACTTACATATTCTATAATTCCCAGTTAAGTGTATGATTTAATGAGTTTGACAAATGTATACAAAAATGAAACCACTTACTTCAGTGATCTTGGGTAAGCTGCTTAAATTGCATTTTTCCCTTTAAAAAAATACTCTCATTTTCAAAGGGCAAAATAAATCCAAATTTTTCATAGAGTTTGTTATGGAAATTCAGTGGATATAAATTACCTACTATAGGGCCTGGCACATCCTAAGTTCTTGATTAATGTTGGTTCCACATTTGTCCTCCTACTGATGGCAGAAGTCAGCTTCCATATATTTTAACATGACTAAGAAACTAATTATTCAGCAACTTCTAGATGCTGAGTAAATGTCTGTGGAATGAACAAGTAAGTCAAGTGCTATACACAGATAGAAGAGAAAGTAATTAATTATAAATTCATTAGGATCATAATATTTCCTTTCCTTCATCTCTGTACTTAGCAAGCAACTTTCTCATATTAATTCAGTTCCCAAGAAAATTTGCATGCCAGAAAAAGAATGCACTATACCCTTGACTTGAAAATTATGGTCCATGATGCAATAATGTTTCTAATTATAGATCAATAAATTAGTTTTAAGTTACTAATAGACTCTAGTGAGTTTGATTAGCATCAGTGAGCTCCCTAGAATCTGATCAACCTTGAATAACTGAGTAGGAGAGAACTTTTGACATGGAGAAGTTAAAGATCAGTTCTTAAGTCCATGGAGACTTGGTAAGAACCATATAAAATACCAACAATCTTCTTATTAGGAAATAAACAATACAGCAATGAGTGTACAGAGGTAATAGCGCTGGACCTCCCTTTTCCCTTTTTCTTAATATTGCTTATGGGTTTTTTTTTAAGATTTATTTATTTGACAGAGAGAAACACAGCTAGAGAGGGAACACAAGCAGGGGGAGTGAGAGAGGGAGAAGCAGGCTTCCTGCTGAGCAGGGAGCCCAATGTGTTGGATCCCAGGACTCCGGGATCATGACCTGAGCCGAAGGCACACACTTAACTACTGACCCACACAGGCACCCTGCTTATGTTTTTTAAGGATGCATTGCAACTTAATTAAAAATAAGCTCTTTACAAAGATATACAAGGCCCGATCTTATGCAATGCTCAAGGCCTGGCTCAAGTATGCTCCCTCCCTAGATCCTACCTTGATGAGGCTCGTTGGTTATACTTTGTTTTGTTTTGTTTACTCTAATAGGTCTTTGAAAGTTTCATCAGAGTATATATGACACTTCATATTCAGGCAACTTATGAATCCAGGACCCTTTATAATGCAATGACAGAAACTCAACTGTGGATTCAATTGTCTTTATTGAATAAAGGCTTTCTGGGTTGCTATAAGCCTTTAGTTCATTTTTAGTGTTCTTCAAAAGTTGGTTCTGATGATTTTTGCCATTTATTTTATTGCCTTTATAAAATGACAAAATTTTGAAAGATCTTACTCTATATTTGCCCTGATATTACTTAGGAGTCATTTTTATTTGTTTTACACATTATATTCTCATATGAATCTCATTCAAGAAAGAATTTTGCAAACACATATACATATACACAACTGAAATCTTGATTCAATGATTTCTAAGTTCTAAAACTCTATAATTACCCTCTTCTCACTAGTTGGAAAGTTACCTATACAGTTACAAATCTTTTAAGCGTTAGAATTTTGGCTTGAGGTTTTTTGTGTTTGTTTTGTTTGTTTGTTTGTTTTTTGCTTGCATCCTTTTATATCTAAGATCATAAGTACCTCATTAGGTATTTTTTTTTTTTAAGGTGAGTATTAAAATTAGTTTGTGTAGGCTGAAGCCATGGTGTGCTCCATGCTATGAGAGTTAGTTAAGTTCATTAAACTCTGAAAGACAGGGCTTGTGGCAAATTGGGACATAATATAATTACATAAAAGGGCAAAAAAGGTGTTACTTCAAGAGACATTGCCTTACATAGAGAAAAGAGTTTGAAAGCATGTATTCAATATTTCCCAGGAAAGGAAGATACAGGATCAGAAGGACCTAAGCTAGTGTATCTCTGGCAAACTATTCTCAGTTATAGGTAAGTTCGATACAATGCTTTTGCTGAGGTTTCAGTTGCTTCCTACGACTGACATGTCTCTCTTTTGGATTTCCTGCTTATTGAGAAATGGTTTGATTAATCATTTGGCTTGATCAACACTAATGTACTGGTAGGATGTGAGATTAGGTATGGAGTGGGGAGAGGTTGGGACGCTGGGTTGGACTAAAACACTATGTTCCTCAATTATTAGGCAATGCAGCAGCATTTTGGCTGCTAGAATGGTTTTCTGTGGCTAATTCGGTGTTCCGAAAATTAGATCACATTAGGATGAACAAGAAAATGCAGCTTTTGGAATTTTAAATGGAAATCCATATACTGAAAATGTGGTGCTCCGAAAGGTATTGACCCCCAGAGGCTTGCTGATAGCCAGCTGATAATCCTGGATAATATTCCCAGATGTCTTCCCAACATGGAAGTCATTTCTGTTTACCAAAAACAGGAACAAATGAATCAACCAACAAAAACTCATCAACTGAGTTTAATTTTGTAATGCTTTGGTTTCAACTGGCCAAGTAATTAGGAAAAAAGCATTCAGAAACTTCCTTCTCTCCTTTCCTCCCTCTCTCCCTTCTTCCCTCTCTCCCTCCCTTCCTCTCTTCTTCCCTCCCTCCCTTCCCTTCTTCTTTCCTTCCTTCCTTTCCTTCTTCCTTCCTATATATATTTACTGAATGACTACAGTGCCAGGCACTGCTCTAGGTGCTTTATAAACAAGGCAGATGTGTTTCTTTATTCATGGAGTTTATATTCTAGTTAAAGTAGAGATAAAAGAAATAAGAAACAGATAGAATTCAGAAAAGGCTATAATGAAAACAAAACAGGGAAACAGAATTTAACTAGAGATGGGGAAAATCTACTTTGTGTAGAGATGATAAGAGAAAATCTCATGAAGATAGTGGTATTTTATTAAGACTTTAATGAGGAAGAATGAGCCATGAAATCTGTGAGCAAGAGTATTCCAGAGAGAGGAAACAGCTTGTGAAAATACCCTAAGGTGAAAACAAGCTGGATATTAAAGATTTTTAAAAAAGATTTATTGATCCATTTCAGAGGGAGAGAAGAGAGAGCATACCCACACAGGCACACGAGTGGGAGGAGGGACAGAGGGAGAGAATCCCAAACTAGATTCCCCATGGAGCACTGAGACTGATGCATGGCCTAATCCCAGAACCCATGAGACCAAGACCTGAGCCGAATCCAAGAGTTGGATGCTCAACCAACTAAGCCACCCAACACCCCTTGACATTAAAGGTTTTAAACCTGTACATATTTAAAATACTATGGAATGAAATCCAAACTAACAGTGTTTTAAACATTCTAAGTACATAGTTAGACTTCAGGTTAACTCAATCAGATATGGAGTACTAAACAGCTGATTTTTTTGGTGAGGGAGGTAATGTAATAAGATTCATCTTGTTTATGTGCAAGCTTTAGAGTACATGGAAATATGATTTAGGAGATTATTTTCCATGTGGTAATAAATGTGTTATCTTTGGTTTATGCTAGTATTGATAAAAATCAGATAATATATGTCAATTTTTATTAGCTTAGCTGCAAACTAGCAAGCTAAACTCAAAGTGGAGCTGAAGTAGGAAATTTATTGGCTCAAAAAATTAAAAAAAAAAGTGCTTCAACACAAATCTGGAGAAGGAATAGAACAGAGTCTCAATGACTTTCAAGATTCTCTTTCCTTTTTTCTTTTTTCCCACTGGTTTAGCTCCATTTTCTTCCACTGTAGGCACTTTTACTGAACGATAATTGACATGGCCACCAAAAGTGTCTGAGTTTCACATTTTTTAAGCTTCTGCCACCAGAAGCTACCACTCTTTCTGAACACCAAATATCCCAGGTGAGGGCTTAGATTGGCTCAGCATGTGTCTCTCTACTTCCCTTGGAACATGTTGAAGCAGTGGTCCAGCCAAGTAGAGCCATGGTAGCTCTGTCACTACAGATCAAAGAACAAGGGTCTTCTTTTCCCTGGAGACGCCTTGTGAATACGACACCTAATAGTCTATACAACTACCAATATCTGTGTGAAAGCCCACATAAAACACTAAATCAGCTCCCAGTATGGCCCTATTTCAGTCCACAGCGACAGTAACAACAACAATCAAAACAAACGTAACAAAAGGATCAGTGAGCTCTTTTCATCGTCGTCCACCTTTAATCACAGGATTCAATTTATTTAAAAACAAAGTTAACATGGACAGAGGGAAAAATCTCAGCATCCTATAACCACTGAAATTGAATTTTTAAGATTGAAAGCAATTGTTCCAGATCTGAAAGGTAATGGAATCAGGGAACTCTCTCTACATATGAATGGGGACAAGGCTGTTTTGAATGTCTAAATAAGTCACTGTACCAGAATAATCACAAAAACTATTCTGATTGTGAAAGAGAGAATTAATTTTATTTCTTCAAAATATTTAGAACCTATACCTCTGATTATTTTAGGCTAAATTGTGTGCTTGTGTTTCTCTTTCAAATTTAAATTATGTGCACAATTGCATCAATTCTATGTTTCATACTGTTGGTGATGGTTAATATTACGTGTCAGTTTGACTGGGCTAAAGAGTGTCCAGATGGCTGGTAAAGCATTATTTCTGCCTATGTCTGTGAGGGTGTTTCCAGAAGAGATTAGCATTTGAATTAGTAGGCTAAGTAAAGCAGACCACCTCATCAATGTGATGGGCAGCATCCAATTCATTGAGGGGCCAGAGGAACAAAAAAGCCAAGGAGGGAAGGGAGAATTTTGTCTTTATGCTGAGACATCCATCATTTCCTGTCCTCAAACAACAGTGCTCCTGGGTCTCAGGCCTTCACACTCATGCTGAATTATATGACTGGCTTTCCTGGTTTCCGTGCCAATGGCAGATTGTGGGACTTCTCATCCCTTTAATTGCATAAGCCAATTTCTATAACAAATTTTCTCTTATATATATTTATATACATCCTATAGGTTCTGTTTTTCTGCAGAACTTTAATACACTGATTTACAGTAGAGATTTCATGATTATGTGGTTGATTTGAGCATGGTAGATAAATAAATCAATCAGTTCCCAGAACGGAATTTTTCCATTGACCATTCCATACTGACTGTACCTACCAGGTAACCACCAATTGTGTTCTTCCTATGTGCAGTGTGCTTTTATTAAAGATGTTTATTCTGGGTCCACACACTCAGTTTAACTTAAATCCTGCAATAGAGATGATGTTCAATGTAACCCCCACCTTCAGAGCTCAAAATATATTTTACTGATTATCAAAACATCTAAAGATGTTTACTGCCATTAGGATAATTTGGCATTTTAGGAATATATCGTTTATTTTTTTTAATTCGTTCAAACTTTTTCAGGTTAAAATGAAGTAGCAGCAATGAACAATAAGAAAATTATGCAACACACAATTTCCTACTAAGTAATAATCACACACCAATTACCTTAAGGGAGCAATCTCATTTTCTTTCTGCCTGCCCTTAGCCCCTCTAATTATGTCATTTTGGAAACAGATAAACTTTATGAAGATTTAAGGTACTTCAAAATACCATTCTATTTATTCATTTGTTCCTATTAAGCTCCACTAATAGAGCTTATGAAATTGGGACAACATATATTGTTCTGTAGCAACTTTAAATCAAAAATGTACTTCTCTGAGATTACCTATTTAAATAACCATGGATTGGTCTGAGCTTATTTTAACAGACCCCTGAAAGGATATCTCTTGGTACCCTTATTTCTACAGTCCCAATCACAAACCTTCTACACTAGGTTTTCTTGCATAATAATTGAGATATGCCTAATCTAGATTATGGTGCATCCACCCAGACTCTTTTCTAGAAAGATGGTCCCTCAGAGCCGTCTCAGGTGGTCGTGTGGGTTTAAAATGATTTCTAGAACTGTAAAACATTTTGCACACGAAGACATTGTTCTAATTCCTCTGCCCCAAAGTTAATATTCAGAGTAGATTAAAGACAGTGGTACCTTGTGGAGGCCTTACTAACTAAATCAGTAAGGCAATCTGCCCTGAAAGGTCCGAGGTTAGAGGCACAAGATATATATTTTCTTGTTCACAACCTCACTGTTACTGAGATATTACAAGAATGTAAGTCTCTTACCAACTGCTTTCACTGCTTATACAGTCACTGCTGAGCAGACACAAAGACCATCATTCTTGTAATGTACTCTCTGGGACCTCAGGCACTGTACCGTGCTTGAATGGTTCTTTCTGAAAGGGACTCCACATCAGCAACCTTCTAATCGGTTAAGGCATAGAGTATTCATTAGGCCAAGGAGGTCCAGGTCCCAAACAATTTCTAGACCAGAAGGGATGTTATGAAGGCACAAAGCAACAGCACTTAGTGGATTTTTATATTTGGTTCATGAAAAGTAATTGGAGTTTTGAAATATTTCTAGTCAACAAGAGGTTTGAATACTGCTTGTTTTTTCCAGTGGGGGGAAAATTAACGTTCCTTTTGTAAATTATCACCTGTGTTTTTAGAGTAGATTTAAAATAAATATTTGAAATGCTGGCATAGTCACTTTGGAATGTGGATTTTTGATTGCACATACTTCAAGTACTAACTAGCTGTCCCTAGGATGCAAATTAAAGTTAATTCACGCTCATAAACATTCATAGTGCACACATCCATAAACATATCCACACAATATACTATTACTTATATGGAAGTATTTTAAAGTAACCTGTCACACAGAAATTACAACAATGTGGTGAAACTTATTTCAGAACCTTCAAAATTCTACATTCTATAGTTACTGCCTTCTCTACCCCAGTAGAACGACATGTTGCCTCCTCTATGTATCCATAACCTGATGTACTCAAATAAGCTGGGTTTCTGAATGAATTCAGGACCTGCAGTACTTTTTCACCGACATTAAATGCAGTTGTTTGGTCATAGATCAATTTAAGAAAAGTATGTGGCAATGACCCCTGTGATCTGTACTTAATTTCTTCTTCTACTTTCTCTTAATTCTTCCTAGCCAGGAAGAGAATTGGAAGAGAATTACCATTTAGCTATGTATTACCACAAACAAAAGATCTCAAATTTGGCTTTTGCCCCTCTGTTATGGTTTTCCTTCAGTTTTATCAAAGATATCAATTATGCAGCAGGCTGGGGTAATACTGAACACTGAATTCCGAAAAGTATGGCACCATAGTCAGAGTTCTGTTGAGAAACTTACAATGTAAGGATGAGCGTGCTATTAGGTGTTGTCAGCAGCTAGACCCCAACACCTGGCCTTTACAGCCTATCTGCTTATACCCACTAGCCTTTGTTTTGGGATTTTCCTTTAGCTCTTCTTTCCAGCTTACCTCTTCCCTCAGGCAAAAGAAACCTGAAACCACCCTCCAGGTGCCAGCAAGGGCCCTGACAAGATCTCTAGCCAGCCCAGACCACCCAAATGCTTTGAGCTAAACCCCTGATGGATACCTGTGCAGACAGACCAATGGAGCAACCCCTAGATTGATCTGCAATTATTTTAACTCAGTAGAATACAAAACTCTCCACCCAAGGAAGAGCCTCAGGCTTCAACATGCCTATGACAAGGCTTCCCTATCTAAATACTCCTCCTAACCTTAAACAAAAGGTATCCATTCACCTTCTCTTGGGTAGTCACAGCTTTGAAAGCTTTTCCTCATGATCCCCTTATTTAGTGACCAAATACTGTTGGTTTCACCTTATTAGTTCTATGACCTGATCAGTTACTAAATAACATTTTCTTTGTATGACAGCTCTCCTAGAGTTTCAGCAAGCAGAGAAATACTGTTGGTTCTGTTACCGGATGAATGCTAAATTTCCTTAGTGTAGGGTGTCTTTAATTATACTAGTACCCTAAAAGTGAGGGTCCAGAAAGCTCTTTTTACTTTGTAAGTCTGAAAATGAGTTTTTGGGGGTGGTTTAATGAAGAATGCGTCCCTGGAAACACCAGCTGGCACAGGTCACAGTGTTCCTCCTAATAGTTTGGAGAAATATCACTCTAGATTTTTGAGGTCTTTGAGGACAGAAAATGGGTCTTGCTTATTTTTGTAGCCATTGTTGAATAATTCATAAGTACTCAAAAATGTACATTGGATAAAGAGTAAATAAATGAATAAATGAATCCATGAAAGAAATAAATGACAGTAACTTACAGAAATGAAAGATATGTAGAATGGTAAAAAAACAAACAAACAAAAAACAAATGAGATTATTTAAATCTTTGACCACTAGGCACTAGGGGATAGATTAATTTTTTTTTTTTTCCTGGAAGTAGTAGGATGAGTAAATTCTTAATTCTTCCTTTAAATGCCTGTGCCCTTCAAGGTCAGTAGAATCAAACAAGTAATTAGTCTTGTGAGGATGTCTATAAAGTGACTGTGGTTAAAAGTTAAGGGTTATTATGTTACTTTTTATTATTTTAGGCTACCAAGTATAATGAGCAGTGACTTGAAGGAAATGAGAGAGTGAGGAGTGAGGAGACCTGGGCAAATATTGTCCCAAGTAGAAAAACTGTAGGGGCTCATACCCTGAACTCTGTTCAGGAAGTGGCGACTGGGGCTGAGTGAGCTAGGGGGAGTGGAGAAAGAGGTGCTCAGAGATCAGACTGAATAAGAATTTGGGAGTTTTACTCTGACTGATGTAGAAAGACAACCGAGAAGCTTGAGTAGAGGAATTTAATCATTGCCTTACATTTTCAAAGGATCATTCTCAAAAGATCATTTTGGGGACGCCTGGGTGGCTCAGTTGGTTAAGCCACTGCCTTCGGCTCAGGTCATGATCCTGGAGACCTGGGATCGAGCCCCACATCAGGCTCCCTGCTCGGCCAGAAGCCTGCTTCTCCCTCTCTAACTCCCCCTGCTTGTGTTCCCTCTCTGGCTGTATTTCTCTCTGTCAAATAAATAAATAAAATCTTTAAAAAAAAAAAAGAGATCGTTTTGGCTACTATGATATGAGGGTGGAGACATAAGAACGGAAGTTAGAAACCTGGCGGAGATGGAAGTAGATGCAAAAGATCATCTCAGGAAATGATAAACATGGACAACATTGATGATGAGATAGAGGCTGGAGACTGGTGGCTACTTTTTGCTTTAGATAATGTCATAGGGTTAGTCTTTCTTAGGAAGTAACTTAGCTTAGCATAGACCTGAAGATGAGGAAAGCCAGCTGTATAAATATGTAGGGACTGGAGATTCTTGACCAAAGAGTAGCAAGGGTGAGCATTGCTCACGAAAATTACACAGACAGCACTTAACAAAGTTTTCAGCTAAGTCATCAAGCCACAATTTGAATGTTGTAACAATTTTCACCTTATTAGTTCTATGACCTGATCAGTCACTAAACCTCTCTGAACTTGCCTCTCCTCATATGAAAATGGGATACAATCTACCAGATAGTGCCAATGTGAGGATTAAATGTGACAATACACATAAAGCAGCTGGCATGTCTCCTAATGTATATTTTGTGTTCTTTTTTTTTTAAGATTTTATTTATTTGAGAGAGAGATAGTAAGAGAGAGCACAAGCAGGGGGAGGGGAAGAGGGAGAAGCAGACTCCTCACTGAATAGGGAGTCTGATTCAGAGTGCCATTCTAGGACCTCAGGATCATGACCTGAGCTGAAGGCAGATGCCCGGCTGAGCCATCCAGGCACCCCTATTTTGTGTTCTTAAAGTGAAAAAAGGAACATGTGTCATCATAGCTGGATTTAAAAAAGATGCCTTTTCTTTGTGGTAGACAGTGCTAACCAGGAGCATTGGGAGTTTTTTCCCCTCTATTTCTCTATGCCTTGCTTCCCATACAGATGGGCTCTGTCCACACTCTGTTGGAAGATATGGGTGATTTTGGAGTTTATAGTCATATGGTAGGAATACCTAGTGGGCCACATTTAGCTTAGCCTTCCTTTGGGTTAATAGTCCACCTTTGTGCTATGCTGGCCTAGAGTAGAGAATTCTTGGATAAATTGAAGAACACAAATATCCCCAGGCACAAGTCCAAGAGATGCAGGGGTGTGAAGGCCACAGCTGATGCAGACTTAGGTGCTGTCTACAACAAAACAATTTTTTTATTTAACACAAAACCTTAAGTTTAGTGATCCATAAATGTCAAATATAAATATTGAATAAGTGATTGAAAACTTTTTATTGGTTCCTTTACTCTGAGAGATTATTTTTAACATTGCAGGGGTATGAATCTTTGCTTGCCCACAGCTTTAGTTCTTCAGAAACATAACCTTGTTTTTCTATAACTCAATATAATTCTGTTTCAAGACCTCATTCCCCTGATGACAGGAACTAAAATCTCAATTCAAGGTCCTGCCCCTTTCCCCCAGGATGATGGCTAAATTCTGTAACTTGGGTTGTAGGGCACAGCAGTGTCTGGTTTCTGACCGTCATCTGTCCATGTGGACATCTTCTGTGATGTCAGTCATCTGGTCTAGTTTTGGATCATCAATCCTGCAGATTGTTACTGTGCTCTCCTCTGCTCCAGGTCGGATTCTCTCCACTGCCTCAGAGCCCCTTGTGGAGCATGGAAACCCGTTGACTGCTCTCAGAGTCTACTCTGAAGCTTGGAAACTGGTGGGATAGGGTGGAGTAAGGGACAACATCAAGCATGTATGACATAGCATTTGCACTTTAGTATTTCTGGGGTTCCCTTTCTCAGGAATCTCTTCCCCTTCTCAGTTCTCTCTGATTCTCCCTAATTTTCTTCTTTTAAGACTTTCATACCCTGAAAGCTACAAACTGAGCTAGGCATCTTGCTGGGTTATCTCATTCCTGTAATAGTAAAGACAAGATGTCCACTTGCTTTAATTAGGAGAAGGGGTTAGATAATGCAAAATATCTTGGGAAAACCATTGATAAATATTCCAAAAATTACTCTGCTTCACTGCTATAGCAAAATAATCCTGTTATGACTGTTGTTTACATAGAAAAAATGCAACTGATGAAATAACCTTTTATCAATTTGAATCAAAACTGGTCCTAAGTGTGGACAAGGAGGACAGTCTAAGCAGTAAGAGGGTCAATATTCATTGGTATGTGTCTCCTGGATTTGGTTCCTCGTTGTTCTTTTAAAGACAATGAAACTGGATTTAAATCGTGTCCCCTGGTATCAGAAGAAAATTGGTTTATATTTACTTTACACTGGAAAAATGTGAATTGTGAAAGATTCCAATATATACCATATTAGTTCTCCTTTAACCAAAAGCCAAAGAAATAAACTGCTGAAGCTAAAAGAAGAATATATTGGCTTACATATCTGGAAGCACCTTGATTCTGAGTAACAAAATTCAATGACAGAAAAGATTTTTTTTAAGATATTTTATTTATTTTAGAGAAATAGAGAGAAAGTGGGGGGAAGGGCAGAGGGAGAGGAAAAGCATATCTCTAGCAGACTCCCCATTGTGTGGAGAGCCAATGCGAGGCCCCATCTCATGATCATGACCTGAGTAGGATGCTCAATTGACTGAGCCACCCAGGTGCTCCAACACAGAAGATATTGTTAGAGGTTTCTTTGTTGTCTGTCTTCTCCATCTTCATCTTCCAGCTCTTTTACCTTCTGTATGTAGGTTCAATTCTCAGACTTTTGTATGGAAGAGATGACCAGGCTTATGTATTGATAGTTTATTATTCAAAAAAAAGAAGGACTCTTTTTTCTCCCCCTTACTCCATTCTTACTCTCCAAACATCAATTATCTAGAATTATACCTCCTTGGGTTATGTGTCCATTCTTTTTTTTTTTTTTAAATATTTTATTTATTTGACAGAGAGAAACACAGCGAGAGAGGGAACACAAGCAGGAGGAGTGAGAGAGGGAGAAGCAGGCTTCCTGCCGAGCAGGGAGCCCGATGCGGGACTCGATCCCGGGTCTCCAGAATCATGACCTGAGCCGAAGGCAGTCGCTTAACCAACTGAGCCACTCAGGCGCCCCAATGTGTCCATTCTTAATGCAATCACTGGAACCAAGGAGATAGAGTTCTCTGATTGCCTGGTCTTAATCCCCTGCTCACAGCTGTAATCAACAGTCCACTTGGTCTATATGGAATGGGGAAACATGATTTCTGATAGAAAAAGCAGTCTCTGTTACCAGAAGAATGAAGAAAGACTACAACACCAAAACAAATGGGAGGAAGGGGATAGGCTGAGGTTCTCTTTGTGTGTTTCCAAATATGATTTGAACTCTGTCTACATTTATGATGTTCCATGAACTATGACTGGAAACCCCTAAGATTCAAAACACCCTGTAAGATAAAGCAATGGCTATTTCTATGTCTCTCAATCAGTTTTCACCTTGCTTTTAAGAATACTCTGAGTTTTCTCAGTAATGCATATTTTGTTGTTTTTCTCTCCCTACACCCCCCTTCTTCCTATGTCACCAAATACAAAGGAGATTTTGTGACAGAGTTTGCACAGTTGGTTGAACAAACTATTTAGTAAGCCTGATAAGATGGTGATAAATACCTGTCTGGGTGGCATTTGATCTATTATGTTTTTAAATTTATTTCCAAGTTTCTCTGAAGGTAACCTCATTCTAGGTGAAGAAAACTCAAACAAACCAAGAGCTGACTATAGAATCATTCATTATATGTCATACTCGTATCTCAGAATCTAGTTCCTCTTCCTCACTTTTTCTCTGGCATGACACATGCTCTTGCCAAAGTCAGAATTAACAGTGATATGGAGAATGAGACTAAATCAGATTTACTGTGCTTGTGGATAAAGCACCTCCAAATCAAGCAGAAAATGTCAATATCATTGACCTCAAGGGAGATATGTGGTTTTTGCACAGTGTAGCTTTGGGCTCGTCAGCCAGCAGCAAAGCATCAAACATGTGCAGAGAGGGTGTGCTCATGACCATAATGTAAAGTGTCATCATTGATCGGGACTTCGGAAGGGCTGTAACAGTTCTGAGACTGAGTGCAGAGAGCACTGGGCAGGGAGTTAAGTATCTGGAATTCTAGCCCCACCTCTTTCTCTGCATGTCTGGTGGTTCATGTTTAACCAATGTAACTATTTCTGCATTATTTTCATCCTTATCTGATATATTTTTTAAAAATAGTTTATTTATTTATTTGAGAGAGAGAGAGAGTGAGAGAGAGCATGAGAGGGAAGAAGGTCAGAGGGAGAAGCAGACTCCCGACAGAGCTGGGAGCCTGATGTGGGACTCGATCCCAGGACTGCAGGATCATGACCTGAGTTGAAGACAGTGGCTTAACCCATAGAGTCACCCAGTCACCCCTCTGATACAATTTTTTTTTTTTTGACAGAGAGAAACACAGCAAGAGAGGGAACACAAGCAGGGGGAGTGAGAGAAGGAGAAGCAGGCTTCCCACTGAGCAGCGAGCCCAACGCGGGGCTTGATCCCAGGTCTCTGGGATCATGACCTGAGCCGAAGGCAGTTACTTACCCAACTGAGCCACCCAGGTGCCCCACAAATTTGATGACCACCAGTGACACCTGCTCTTTTAATTTATGGCTGTATGTCTTCCATTAATAATATTGGGATGTATAACTTGATTGGGCCATGGGATGCCCAGATAGCTGTAAAACATGAGTTCTGAGTGTCTGTGAGAGTGTTTCTGGAAGAGCTTAGCATTTGAATCACTAGACTGATTAAAGATTGCCCTCACTAATGCAGATGGGTATCTTTGAGGGCTTGTAGAAAACAAAAATGTTGAAGAGTGAATTCTTCTTCTTGAGTTGGGACGTCCATCTTCTCTTTCCCTCTGACATTGGTGTTCCTGGTTCCTAGTCTTTGAACTCAGTCTGGAACTTACACTACCCATTCCCTAATTCTCAGGGCTTCAAACTCAGACTGAATTATACCACCTGTTTTCCTTGTTCTTTAGCTTGCAAATAGCAGATCATGGGGCTTCTTGGTCTCCATAACCATGTGAGCCAATTCCTGTAATAAATCTTCTCTGACCTTTCTCTATCTCTCTCGGGAAAGGAGAGAGAGAGAGAGAGAGAGAGAGAGAGAGAGAGAGAGAGAAAGAAACCAGAGAAGATATATATCTATATCTATATATCTATATATAATAGAGAGAGAGAGAGAGAAAGAGGGAGGGAGGGAGGCGGAGGAGGAGGAGGAGAGAGAAAGAGAGAGAGCGATCCTATTGACTCTATTTCTTTGGAGAACCCTGACTGACACAAACAAGATCTAGTGTAACATGGAAACTTAAACATCTGTCTTTATGCTCTTGATACAGTGCTTATTCTTTTCCTTCTTTTTAGGTTTGTGATTACTGTAGATATCCATTTCTTTGGTAGTAAACCCTTTTCGCCCTCAAGCTACAATTTTTTTTCTACACCTGGTGTATTTCTTTGTAAACAATTAATAGAAGCTAATATTTAATACATGTGTACTATATGACAAAATGTATGCAAAGTACTCTACATTCATTGTCTCATTTATTTCTGGCAGCAGCTCTATAATTTTTGGGACTATCTGTATTCTAGTTTTACTTCAGGAATGTACATAAGGATCTATATAAAGGAATAAAGAGCATGGAAAATAGTATGTATGTGGGAAATAATAGAATATAATTTTTCTAATTTTTAACCTCTTTAAAATAGTTGACTGTTTAAAACAAAAAAAACTCCCACCTAATGAGATTTATAATTATATATATGTGAAATGTATGATAACAAGATCACAAGGGAGATGAGGGAGGAAATGAAGTTTTACTGCTGTAGGCTTCTTGTACTATAAATGAAGTGCTATAATATTATGTGAAGATAGACCATGGTAAACTGAATATAGGTACTGTAATCCCTAGAGCAATGACTTAAAAAAAATCAAAGCCAATAGAGAAGATAAAACAGAAATATAAAAATATTGTTACTTTTTTAAGAGATGGGAAAATCCTATTTCAGAACTCTAGAAGGGAGATGATAGTTTCTTGGACTGTCGGTAGTTGTACTGGATGTTGTGAGATGTTGTGTTGTTTTGTGCTAGCCTCAGTGTATCTATAACCAAAGTTGTGGTTGGAGTTGTCCTTGTGGTTCTATTTTTTTTGAGAGATTATTTTTTATTTTTAAGTAATCTCTACACTGAATGTGGGGCTTGAATTTATAGCCCCAAGATCAGAGTCTCATGTTCCACCGACTGAGCCAGGCTGTGGTTCCTATTATGATTGCAAGACAAGCGCAGCCACAACTATTATGCAACTTTGAAAATGCAAGGTTTATTATGTACAAGGCCTGTAAATTGCATGGCACATCTGGGACCACACAGTGAAAGTGCAGGGAATGAGGGAGAAAGAAACTCAGACCCGGGATTCTACTTTTACTGGGGTCGAGGTGGGGGCCTAGGGTTTCACTGACTCATTCTCTCTTGGTCAATTTAAAACAGAAGAATGGAAACTTAGAGTGTAAAAAGAGAAAAGGAGAGTGGACCAAATGACTACTTATGGAAATTAACCAAGATCTCTAAAACAAAGGTGGAGGAGCTCTGAATTCTAGTAACCTGGCCATAGTTACAAAGTAAGTAGGGTGCTGGGATTGGAATTAGATGATTTGACTTTCGAGACCTCTACAGGTTCTATAACATCTTGGTTCATAATCTAGTCTCTCTCATATGCTTGTCTCTCTCTCTCTCATTTGCTTTGCTATTCTTTCTAGACTGACTCAGGTCAGCCCAATCCGACCTG
Organism: Spilogale gracilis; assembly: GCA_004023965.1. Taxonomy (NCBI): domain Eukaryota; kingdom Metazoa; phylum Chordata; class Mammalia; order Carnivora; family Mephitidae; genus Spilogale; species Spilogale gracilis. The sequence continues at coordinate 78,710 of PITA01000554.1, forward strand.
CCATTACAGGGAGGGTTTATTCTTGACTAGTTTGTGCCTCACTTGATATTCCTGCTCCCACAGAGTGAGAGCAGAGGAAAAAAACCCACAACTATGCAATGATCCATCTTTATTTCTTACCTCTTAGTTCTGACAACCAGACTGCATTTGCTGACTTAGCTCCAGGAGAGGTAATTCTCATCCCAAGTGTGGATTTTATAGTTGGCTCTGGGGATTCAAAGTTCCAGCCGGCCTCCTGCTACCACACCCATGACAGTCACAGATCTGAGTGCTTATGATGGGAATGTCCCCAGTTCAAATCATAATTAGAAAGGACATTGCTCCCGAACCTGAGGTTTCTAAGCAACAGATAAAGAGCCAACTGAACGTTATTGGCTGCATGTCCTGTTCTGCCTCCTCGATCACGGTGCTTGTTGTGAAGCTCTTGGCTGCTTTGCTGCATGTCCATCTGCTAAAATGCCAACTGGCCCTCTTGTTGTTCTCTATTTGGATTCCTGCCCATGGCCATGGCTTCCAGGCCATAACAGATGCCTGAAGATCAGCCCAAGTATTAGATTTTTTTTCTAGTAATATCTCCTCTAGCAGATCTTGTCAGACACGATGCACAGATGATGAATGTCATGTGCCAAATAACATGGCTATTTGGGAATGGGATTAGGGAAAGGTGCTGCCATGAAGATGGGTTGTACCACATGTGAAACCTGGAGTGTCAAAATACTCCATATCTTGAATGGGAGAGCAGGTCTCTGCTAGAGGGAATGAGGAAAGTTCAGGACAGCAAGGGATGCCAAGTGATTATGAAACCCCAGGCAAACATGACCTGGGTAGAGCAGGCATTACTGTGAACCTTCTCCAATATGGGCAATTTACCAGACGCAGACTCTGAAATCTGTGTCATGAACTAATTTGCCTTTATACTAGAAAAGAAAAGTAGAAGATTTAAAATCTCCTCCTTGTGTCTAAAACCCATAAGAAGTACTTCTCAGCAGTCTTAGTTCTAGGTATTTGAAGCTCAGGCAAATGCAGTCATGAATATTGCTTGTGAACTTCCTTATTTTATTATAAGCTGTAGAGTGATCTGAATGGGGTACAGAGGATACAGCTTCTTTGGATACCCTTCACTCTTATGGATCAAGAATTGGACAGGCTGAAAAAATATTTGCTCTTTTAATCAAAAGCTTGATGATTAATTCTATAATTTTAAAATTAAAAGTGTTAAATAGTTATCAAAAAGACTATAGGCTGATCTATTGAAAGTACTGTAGGCCAACCCATAATTTGATGAAACACGGTAGCATTTTAGAGATATTTTATAGCAATATTTGGGATAGCTAATGCTTCTTTGATGAGTCCTAACAACAAGAAAAAATGTGAAAACATTTTTTGTTTCAACATTTTTAACATCTCCTGGATGTGAATATTATGTATATATACACATGCAAACTATTCACACTAACAACTCTATATGATAGATATCTGATAGATACCTTATTAAGAACAATAAACAAAAATAATTATTAAATAATATATTATTATCAGTTTCAATTACCTGAAGGAATTTTGTGGGGTTATTTAACATTGTTGACCCCTAAGTACTTACACTCCTAGTCTAGGTGTAATCTAGGGAATTATTAAGCATAAGTGGCTGTCAGGCAGATTTAGGGAAAATTGGTTTTACAGTTCTGTTCTAGTAGCAACAAATATACTTGTAGGTTTTGCAGTGAAAGAAGAGAATTAGATTTTATATATTTAGGTACATAAGTTGGACTGTAAGCTATATATTGGTAAGGATCATTTTTGTTTTTTTTAATATTTCCTAGTACCAAGACCAGGAACTAGGCATTGAATTTGTTGAATGAATAAATAAATGAATAGTGAGATCAGGGGTAAATGGCAATTCCCTTCCAATTTACTTGTTGTAAAATTAATGTTCTCTGCACACACACCCACCCCCCCACACACACCTTTTTTCTTTCCTAGAAAAAGGGGCTGGAGACCATTAGGAAGATAAGATAGTAAGAGTCCAGGTCAGCGAGAAGGAAAGCACGAGGCAAGGCTGTTGACAGTGAGGACAGAGAGCAGGAACTGTTGGAGTAGCATCTTCTGAAGAAGGTTGAAAAGATGCACTGGCCCATGAAATGTGCGCTATGGAGGCAGCCTGAGAAAGGAGGAACAGCTGAAGGTACTCCAATGTGTCCAGCAGACGCCCTGGAAGATAGGATAATGCCTTGATAATATCATGACATGCCTTGGAATGCTTTGAAAAAGAAACACTACGTTCAAACTCAGTCTCAAGTCTGGAGAACTCAGACAAGGTTGAGAATGTGGACAACTGAGCCCCACTTGACTTTTTTTCACCATCGACATTTTTCTCAGCCCCTCAGAGATCTGCAAGGCTCGGCACATGGCACATGGGAAGTGCTCAGTGAATGCAAACAGTTAAAGGAAATGAATTTTACCCAAGTTTCTCTGGACACTCAGAGTATCTCAGAGATACTAACAGCACTTGCTGTAGAATAAGAAATTACTGAAGCATAGTAACTTCCTAAGTAGAGTTAGAGATTGTGATTAGGGGCTTCTCATTTTTTTAAAATGTATTTATTCATTTGACAGAGAAAGACACAGCGAGAGATGGAACACAAGCAGGGGGAGTGGGAGAGGGAGAAGGAAGCTTCCCAAGGAGCAGGAAGCCCAATGCAGGTCTGGATCCCAGGACTCTGGGATTATGACCTAAGCTGCCACCCAGGTGCTCTGGGGCTTTTCATTGTGTAAGGGCTAGGATTGAAGCAAAACCAAATAAAATGATGGATGCCAGAAGAGAGCTTAGTTTCTGCACACAGGTGACATTTATTCCCCTGATCCTGGTATTACATTAAAGGTCCTGTTAGGGTGATAGGGTTTTTTTTTTAATTGCTGAGTTTTAAATGATAACATTCCAGATGACATTTTACTACAAGAAAGTTTGTCGTCATTAGCAAGTATAACTAGTCACTCACTGTCTCCCAAGTTTTCCATATAATATTTTCCCATATTATTTACCTTTTCTCAATAATTAATGAAATAACTTTATTTCCTACTAAATGAGACTATTAAAAAGGATTTACTTATTTTAGAGGGAGGAAGAGCATGAGTGGGAGGGGCAGAGGAAGAGGGAGAGAGAAACTCAAGCAGACTCCATGCTGAGCACAGGCCTCATTATGGGGCTAGATGTGGGGCTCCATATCACTGAGATCGTGATCCTGGGATCACAACCTGAGTGGAAACCAAGAATTGGACGTTGGATGCTTAACCGACTATTTCACGCAGGAACCCCTCAATTGAGCTGTGATAAATGTATCTTTGCAGGTTTTCCTTTTATTCACATATAAAAGAATATTTTTATTTATTTGACAGAGAGTGAGCAGGAGAAAGAGAGAGAGAACACAAGCAGGGGGAGAGGAAGAAGCAGACTCTACTGAGCAAGGAGCCTGACTTGCGGCTGGAGCCCAGGACCCTGGGGATCAGGACCGAGCTAAAGGCAGATGCATCACCACCTGAGCCCTCTAGGTGCCCATATTAATTCACATGTCTTTGTAACCTCCATATAATGGATAGTCACGAGGAACCCAAAGGATCTGAATCATTCATTACAAGTATGGGAATGGGAAAATAAAAGTAGAAAAGATTGTAAGTTATTTTTCTTTTTTTTTTTTTAAGATCTCATTTATTCATGAGAGACAGAGAGAGGGAGGGAGAGAGAGAGAGAGGAGAGAGAGAGAGGCAGAGGCAAAGGGAGAAGCAGGCTCCCTAAGCCGCAGGGAACCCGATATGGGATTCGATGGATCATGACCTGAGTGGAAAGCAGATGCTTAACCACCTGAGCCACCCAGGTGCCCCTGAGTTGTTTTTCCTTACCAGAAAAGAATATACCACTGAGATTAAATTGGCTGGAGGAGACAGACTCTAAAAGCATCCCCTACTTCCGAATCTGGGCTAGTCTACCCTCTGCAGTGTCAACTCTGACAGTTGGTTTTTCTTTGTTGGAATGCAAGTATTTGATTTAAGCTCTGATTGTTCAGGAGTCCGCTTCAAGGATGCTATCTCAGATAAACACAGGGCCTACAACAGGGCTAGGGAAAGAACAAACCGCCTCCCCCTTCGCCCCAGGCTCTTTTGCTTTAGAGATCTTGATTGATTTCAGACCAATTGAAATGCTTGTTTTTTCCCTCCCCACACCGGCTGCTTTAAATTCCCCGACTCTCGCGTTCTAAATTCTCCAATAAGGAGAGAGCCCACGCCCACTCTTGACCTCAAAAAAAGCAGATCTCCAGGCTCTCCCCACCTCCCTCCCAAGCTTGCAGAGGTCTCCGTGTCTCCAGGCCTTTGCCCATCCTGCGTGCCTTTGTAGCTCCAGGACTTATTATAAGTAATAAGCCCCCCACCCATTTCCTAATAGTTATCGCTGGGGGTGGCTTGCAATTGTGATAAGAACCACAAGGTCTCATCCAGCCACAGTTAATGGTTAGGGAGTGATAGGCTGAAACCAGCACATAACACACACTGGTGAGCAAAGTTGGTTCCTTTTCGGTATCTTTATTCAGGTCACTGTCTACATCTGGATTATCCAATTCTTAGTAATTGTTCAGCACTGGAATCAGTTCCTCTTGCCGTTATGAAACATTCCATGCTCATTACTATCTGTCATTCATCAAGCACTGTGGGCAAGCCACTGCATTGTACTTCTTTACAATTCAGTATGCTACATGGTAGAGGACTGGAAAAGGTGCTATAAAAAACAAAGTGCTTTGTTCTTTCCTCCTGCGAATCTTTTTTGTCACTTCACTATCCTGCTTATTGCATTTCTTTCGTTACATTTAACTTTTGTAAAATTGAGCCTTTGTTCTCATGACCGAAAACAGGAGAGGAGGGGATATTAAGAGAGGGAGGGATGGACAGTGATGAAACTTGGACGTTTTTGGGTTTGTGAGCAAAGAGCCAAGAAAGAATTCCTGAGATGTTTTTGGTGCAAAAAGGTGATCTTATTATAGCACAGGACAGGACCCGTGGGCAGAAGGAGCTGCACTGGGATTGTGAGGAGGCACTGCTTATATACTTCTTAATTACTAGGGGTTAGGGATAACATAAATCTCTGAGGAATTTGGATGCCAGGCTTTTGGGACCTTGAGGGACTAGCTGCTGTTAAGGTTATTTGAAGTCTTTAATGAAACAAACATTAAGGCACTAAGGCAGCCATGAATTCCTTGAGGAAGGTCTCATTCTGCTATTTCACACACCTAACAGTGGGCTGCAAGCTGTAAGGAGATTTAATCTTAAACTACGTTTCGTTTGCTTCTGTTTCCCTCATCAGAGAGTATGGATATACGTCAATTATTGCTTAACTAATGCAGTTAATCTGCTAGTCTGGCTGGGATTTAAGGACTAAAACACTGCATGCCGTGTGTGTGTGTGTGTGTGTGTGTGTGTGTGTGTGTGTGTGTGTCTTAAGGAAAAAGATGAAATCTAGTTCTTGGTAGGAAGAGCTGAATGTTAAGAACTGTGGGCACACCCATCCATATCCACCTGCACACGTACTTTCTTCTTAAAATTCCCCCATGCACCTATTGAGTGATTAAGAAGTATCATGTGGATTTGGGCCTTACAGAATGAAGGGAAAGAAATTCCAGGTGGATCCCCTGACCTCTCTTTCAAATTAATTGTATTAGCTGAATCCTGATGTCTCACATACTCATTTCCCCTAAGGGAAAAGGAAGCCAAAGTCATGTATCATGACCTGTAAGAAGAGGATCAGAATGATTGCCCTTGAGACTTCCACACAAGGAGGTAACTTTCTATGGTTTCTTTCTTCAACACCTTCGTCTTTCCAAAAAGCAAATTTATTAGTTGATGAAATGTGCTAGCTATAATGGGAATTTTTTTTATTTTTATTTTTTATTTGACATAGAGAAAGACAGCCAGAGAGGGAACACAAGCAGGGGGAGTGATAGAGGGAGAAGCAGGCTTCCCGCCGAGCAGGGAGCCCGATGCAGGGCTCCATCTGGGATCTTCCGGATCATGACCTGAGCCGAAGGCAGTCGCCCAACCAACTGAGCCACCCAGGTGCCCCTATAATGGGAATATTGATGATAACAGTGCTGCTATGGGACAATTTACTGGGATGGAAAAATCAAGAACTCCATATTCAGAGATCACTTGTATTTATGCTATTAAAACTGAGGAGGGTCCAAGCTCCTGCATTCTAAAGGGCCATGGTGAAATGGTTTTCATTGGTGGTCAAAGATGTACAGGTGGGAAAAGTCCTCTTAGGAATATGGACTTCAGCAGATCAGCTATGGTACATATATGTCAGGCAAATTCCTCAATATTGGACCAGCTATTGTATTTTAAATGATGTGTGAAATTTGCTTTAGAAGCAACAGAAGATGCATATTTCTACTTGGCATATAGCAGATGGAATTTTGAGCTGAAGGCTTTATGCAAGATTTTACATAGGTGAATCACTCTTGCTGTAAGGCAAAATGGTAGTATAACATGGAAATGGCATATTGACAGAATACAAGGGATCTCTGCCAAGTGAAGGAAGTAATGTAGTCAAATGTCCTACTCAATAATGATAGGGCGCTGAAAGGGGACTGAAGAAATAGTGGATACCTGTGAATAAAATGTAATCTTGAAGAGAGGATGGAGAATCACCATCTTAGTGTTCTTAGAGAGGTTTTCTAAGGTGGAGAAGTTAGTTCCAGGAAGTAGTGTTGGACATCTAAGACTAAGATGATGGGTTATCTTTGAGGTCTCTTACTGTTGTTCCAGTCAATAGTCACCAGCGCTCTTGTCAATGAGTGGTGTTAGTCATAAGAAAGCCAGCTGGGTAGGGTATGGTGTAGTGCAAATTCACAATGCTCATTCATTTATTCATTCTAAGTATGAAGACTTCAGACACGGTGTAGCTTTAACTATTTTAGTGTCCTGGGGGCACTAGGTGCACTAATAAATACTGTATCAGGAGGTAAGTCCGTGATTTTATGGCATTACACAGGGTGGTGTCTGACCATACTAGTGGCCTGGTGAGTGCCAGAGAAGGCCTCCCAGAGGAGAGGAATTCAAAAGGGATCATGGAGAATAAATTAGTAGGGAAAAATCAAAGGATCAAAGGTTTGGTTACTGTGTGGAAAATGTCTTGCTGAGGGAGAAATATTCCAGATAGGAGGGAAATTAAAATATATACCATATTAATGGACTACATACAATTTCATCCTAGGGAACAACAATTTTTTTAATGTTTACAGTATGACTACATATGTGGTTTGGTTTATGACATGTGTAAGATTGATTTACTTATTTTCTCTTTTTGATTGGCTATAAAAATGTTATTCTTCTAATTATCCTAGGATAATTTTTTTTTCTTTGCTTTGTAGAAGTAGAAAAGAGTGAAGGTGATTGGTAGGTCAGGGAGTTTTGTCCTGATGAAATGACCCAATGATCAAAAACACCTGAGAATCATAGTCAGTGAAATCAAAAGATACACTGTCTTTAAAGATTGAGTACATTTGATTTTTTGTGATGGTGCAAAAATAAACACTGGAAGTCAGGAAATCCAAGTTCAAATCCCAGATAATTTCCATGACTTTTGGAAAATCTATGAATTCTCTCTATAGCATTGTATTTTATTTTATCTTATTTGGAAGGTGAGGGAAGCTAGACTTGATGATTGATCATATACATTTTGGCTTTATTTTTATTTATTTTTAAATTTTAATTCAATTAACCAACCTATAGTACATCACTAGTTTCAGATGCAGTATTCAACAGCCCACCAATTGCATCTAACACCCAATGCTCATCACACCATGTGCTGTCCCATCACCCCATTACCCTATTCCCTCAAGCACCTCCCCTCCAGCAACCCTCTGTTTTTTTCCCTTGAGTTAAGAGTTATGGTTTTTCTCCCTCTCTGATGACTTCCCATTCTGTTTTCTCTCCCTTCCCTTATGGTCCTCTGCCCTGTTTATTATATATTTGGTATTAATATCTAATTTGATATTTAATTCAACTGTCTTGTGACAATGGAATCTAGGAACATTAAAAAAAGATGTGCCTTCCTTGAAGTGTGGGCTAAATAGAGAAAGGGAGCTACAGTGTGATGATTAATTGTCTAGGTTTTGAAAATGGACTGAGTTCAGACCTTAGCTGTCACTTAATAGCTTTGTAAACCTATCCTTTAATATCCTTATTCGTAAAGTGGTGATAATGAAAGTAACTTGTGTCATAGGGCTTTTGTGAGGAATCATGTGTTAATACATGCAAATACATGTTAATACATACATAAGTACTTAACACATAGTAAATACTCAATAAATGTTCTTTACAAGTATTTGCCATCTTATTTGGGGCATATAGTAAATATTTGAGATGGGGATTAAAAGGCTATTTTAATCAAAATGACAAAATTTCTAATATTGGAAAGCGGTGGGTTGGACATATTTTATAGCCACTTTGGTTTTCAACCAACATTTGGTAGGAATAGAAGACAAGTCACAGTCTGTCTTACAATATAGTGGAACCGGTTTAGGAAAAGATGTGGAACAAACAAGGAAATAACACTGCAAACATATATTCTGTACTCAAAAAGTCAATGATTAGAACATCCTAGAAGGAAGAGAGAGAGTACTTGGGATTTGAGGTGAAATATTAAATGACTACTAACAGAAGGGTCCTCATGCCTCATGTAAGGGCCAGGCCAGTTCCTCTTTCTCTGCTTTTACATAGTATTTAATGTGAACCAGAATCTCCTTAAAGCCTGGTTTGGTTTTCCCAAGAGAGTCTAAAGGTATCTGGATTATAGCACTTTCGGGAGTGGGTGGATGTAAAGTTTGCTGGTTTTTTTTTGTTTGTTTTGGAGGTATTCTGGGCTGGAAGAGCAGATCTCTGCTCATGATCAATGGGCCACAGTGAGCAGGTGGGTGGCCAAGTGGAGTCCAGTGTGTTGCCAGAGTGGAAAACCAGGATTATAGTCACACAATGGTTGGCATCATGGCTGGAAACAGGGTGCCAAGAAGAGCCAAATGTGAAAAGGAGGGGCCCAATAAGGTTTTCTCTTGGGGGGAGGAGGGGCAGAGGCGGAGCTGACAAGTATAATTAAGCATGGTAATTAAGAATACTGCTCTGTTGTTCCACTGCCTGGGCTTCAGACTTGAAATGTCCCAAGTGGGAGGCATCTGTGTGACCTCATTAAGCCTAGTTTTTCATAAATAAAGTGATAGTGCTGGCTGGCTAATAGTCTCTGCCACTCAAGAGATTTTGGCTCTGAGGAGATGTCTGCGCTTCCCTTCCCCCATTCCTACTCTCTCCCAGCCTTGTTGCAGCTCTGCCTTTGAGCAAAGTCTGGGCATACATAGGGATTAGAAGGAGTGCTGCAAGATGTGACACAGAACATGGGAATATAGATTATTATTCATTTACTATATTTGGAAGAACAAAATAAGACTTGAAACCTAGGGCTGGGTAGGCATACACTGAGGAAAGAATTTGGAAAAAATATTTGGTGATAGGTCTGCAACATTGCATTCTTTGGTGATCATTCAGAAAGTGCAAATGACATGAAACTTGCCCTTCTGTGGAGAAAGGAGTTTGTGGCTGGTTCCCTGGCCAGTGGGCAGTAGGGAGCTTTTGGCGGGCAATTGGGGTAGTTAATAAAGCTGAGCTACATTTCAGGGACACACATGGCATTTTCTTGGAATGAGCTGGGAAGACAATCTATTGCAAAGGTCGGCTGTAAACGTCTGTTTGACGGGAAGGAAGAGGTAAAGTAGGGTAAAGCCGCAGATGGAAAAGATAGAGGAGGAAAAAGATGTGGTGTTAGAAGGTTAGACACATGATATTTTTATATATGAGCTTCTGTCCAACTTAGTTCTTCATAAGAAGGAATTTGTTGATTATGTCTCTCAGCAAGGCTGCGACAGGTTATTTTCTTCTTCCAACAGTTCTACCTATGGTCTCTTTCTTACCATCCCATTTTTCTCCTCTTTTAAAGTTTTCCCTAGGAGACAGAACTCACAAAGTTCACACTAATTGGTTAAGGCATAATTTGTTAATATAACATAATATGGATAAAAGTTTCTTTTGCTATATAAGGTACTGCATCTAAAATGCTTAGCACAATGTCTGGTTCATGGTCAACCTCCAGTATATTAGCTATTACTACTAGTAATAGTAAGAGCAGCAATAACAGTACCTTATAGTACAATCACTACTTTTGCCTTTTTTTTAATAGCCTATTTTATTTATTTATTTATTCATTTATTTATTTATTTATTTATTTATTTATTTATTTTTAAATTTTATGTATTTGCCAGAGAGAAACACAGTGAAAGAGGGAACATAAGCAGGGGGAGTGAGAGAGGGAGAAGCAGGCTTCCGGCTGAGCAGGGAGCCCGATGTGGAACTCGATCCCGGGTCTCCGGGATCATGACCTGAGCCGAAGGCAGTCGCTTAACCAACTGAGCCACCCAGGCGCCCCTACTTTTGCCTTTTATGTGAGAATGATTTTAGCCTGACAGGAGAAGGGATTATTCCCTAAACTAGTGTCATGCTAGGGAGCTCTGATAGATAACTAAATAACAGCATATATAACCATTAAAATGATAAGGTACCATCAGGTCTAAGAGTTAGAGCATAATTTTTAAAGACATATCTTCTGATATCATGATATGAACACAAAAATTCATAAGAAATGTTAGGCTGAATTATGATACACAATTCTCATAGTAGCTATATTATGGTGGTATAATTTTTTCCCCTTTCTTGATGTTTCAATTTTTCTGATACATGTTTTTTTTTATAATTGAGTCATAAGTTCAATTCTACCACTTGCTTACCCTGATATCTTCAGCGAGTTATTTATTCTTTTTAAACTTGAACTTAATAATTTTAAAGCGAAAATAATAGTAGTCACTCCCTCATAAAATTGTTTTTAGCAGTGGGTGAAGGAATGCCTACCAAACCTTGAGCATAGTAGCTGATTCATTCATTGTAAGTGCTTAAGATGTGTTGTTATCACAATAAATCCTTAATGATAGAAAATAAGAGTTTTGACAGTACAGTTAAATTAGTTTATTCATTCATTAAGAATTTATGAATTTGTTAATCATTCAGCAACGATTGAGTGTCTACTATTTTTTAACTTTGTTTTAGGTCCTGGTAAGATGAAAATTTAAAAAAACAGACAAAAACCCTTGCCCTCATGAAACTTTGAGTCCTAATAAATTTATTCTTTATGTAAATTCAAGAAAGTAGAAATAAACAAACCTGAAACCTACTGAATGTGTGTTGCTATAGGAAATATATTTAGGTATGAGAGGTTTCCTTGACACTGCTCAGAACTCAAGATTCAGATGTCACAGTTTTAGCCCTAAGTAATAAGAGGATGATGTATGATATACAGGCTGGGAAGTTTTAAAACCGGTATCTGGGATGCAGACATATTTCAACAGGGATCAAATTCCTTTAACGATAATGAATTCTTCCACGAATGAAATAGTTTCTAGGCAATTTAAAATATTTGTGACTCTCCTCCTAAAATTCTATGTAAGGAATGTGTTATCACTACAAGGAGAAAAGGAGAAAAAAAAAGGCAGTCAATAAACAGGAACAAAGAATAATGAATCAGAGGTGACACGAGTGGGTGAAAGGAGCTCAAATTAAAAGGAGCAAGACAGTTGCCAAGCCTGAAAAAGGGAAGGCAAAGATTTACATTTATGAGGACTTAAAACCCTATCAGATGAACTAATTAAAACTACAAATTTTAATTGGAGTTAATTGGATTGGGTAGTTGAATGAAGTAAGTGGTGGGGGAAAACCCTTCACTCTTTCCTTTCCATCGGATACACTGATGGTTGATGAAGCAGAAGCAGTTAATCAAGGCAAAGTATCTAGTTCCCTCACTGAATCTTAGAATGTCAGAGCCCAACGTTTTTAAATCAACTCTCTAACACTATCATTTGATAGATGGGGACACTAAGAACAAAGAAGAACAAAGATAGATAAATGACATGCCCAAGGTCCCTTATGGTGCCAATCAGGGGGACTTGTGCCTGGTTTCCCAAATTAGAACTTTTCCAGGCACACACTGCTGCAGCAAAAAGGGACATGTGCCACTCCAGGAACAAAGAGAAAAGTTTTTCAAGCCATGGCATTTAGAAAGCAGGTTATCAGGTGTATCTGGGAATAACCCTTTTGACCAAGAAATCCACAAAATTAAGCAACACTTGGGTATTCCTTGTCCTGGTGTGAATGGGAAGTGGTTATAAGAAATGAGGGAGAGAGCAATGAAACGGGCAGGTTTTTTTGTTTTTAACATTCAACATTACAACAATTAAAAAAAAAAAATCAGAGGGGCATCTGAATGGTGCAGTGGGTTAAGCCCTGACCTGGTGGTGTCAGGCTCCTGTGCTCAGCATGGAGTCTGCTTGAGATTCTCTCTCCCTCTCTCCCTCTGCTCCTCCTGCTTGCGATTTCTCTCTTTCAAATACATGGTGAACTTTTGGCAGTTTTTCTCCCAGAGACCAAAGTCTTTTCCTTTCTTGCTCTCCTTTCTCTCCCCTTTTTCCCCTCCCCCTTTTCCTCTTCCTCTTTTCTGCCCTCCCCCTTCCCTTCTTATTATGGTGCGTGTATATATAGGTGAGTTTTTAGCTATTGGATAAACCTGACTTGTGAGAAGAAGTTGACCTAAAGAGAGTCATCTTAGGCAATGTAACCATATATTATCCAAAGCAAGACATTTCTTCGTAAGAATGTAAGGATACTTTAAAAAAATAATGATGTATTTCAAAAATATTTGTCTATTACTCCCAAATTATTCTTAGTATGCTTAAAAATTCTTTAAAAAAATAAAAATATATTCCTGAAAGTTAAAGCAAATAAATAGATATCATCTCACCCTTCATTATGTTGATTGAGCATTAAAAAATTAGATAAGCATAACAATTATTCTTAGTACTTTTCATATACTTTAATCAGTTTCTTCGCTATACCCAACTCTAGGATTGTGTCACAGATATTTTTCTGAAAAATGTATTCTAATATAGTCTTGTTACAGTTTTAATAAAATTGCAATCTTCTGGTTAATTTGGAAGTGCTAACGTAATTAGTTGACTTTTCTTTGATGGGTCATTGTTTTTTGTTTTTGTTTTTTTTAAATATTTTATTTATTTGTCAGAGAAAGAACACAAGCAGAGTAGCGGACAGAGGGAGAAGCAGGCTCTCTGCTGAGCCAGGAGCCTGATGCAGGACTTGATCCATGAATCTGGGATTATGACCTGAGCTGAAGGCCGACACTTAACTGACTGAGCCACCCAGGCATCCCAAGAGTCACATGTTCTTGACGGCCAGCAGGGTGCCCTGTAAATATCTAACTTCTAAAGATTTTATTTATTTATTTATTTATTTATTTATTTATTTATTTATTTATTTATTCGACACAGAGAGAGAGATCACAAGCAGGCAGAGAGGTAGGCAGAGATAGAGGGGGAAGCAGGCTCCCTGCCGAGCAGAGAGCCCGATGTGGGCCTCAGTCCCAGGACCCTGAGATCATGACCTGAGCCAAAGGCAGAGGCTTTAAACCCACTGAGCCACCCAGGTGCTCAAATATCTAACTTTTAAACTGAATTTATAATAGTACTAAAAGTTGTGTCAGATGCTTCAGAACAAACTCCTGATAGTTTTCTTATTCCATTGATTTGTTGAAATAATTAAAATATCATTGGACTTTAGTAACTTTCTATTTAAAGTATCTGATGACATGGATATAAAGCTGCCATCACTTAAAATTGCAAAGTTCTGGGGGCACCTGGGGGGCTCAGTCATTAAGCTTCTGCCTTCGGCTCAGGTCATGATCCCAGGATCCTAGGATCGAGCCCCATGTCAGGCTCCCTGCTCAGCGGGAAGCCTCCTTCTCCCTCTCCCACTCCCCCCTGCTTATATTCCCTCTCCTGCTGCATCTCTCTGTTAGGTAAATACAATCTTAAAAAAAAAAAAAACAAAGAAAAACAAAACAAAAAAATCTGCAAAGTTCTTCTGCTAATGGAGCCAACATATAAACCATTTCTTATTTTTTGTATATGCCCAAGAAAAGTTGGAAATGAAAATGAGATTTAATTTTGAAGAATAGTCATTGGATCTAATCAATCATGCTTCACAGAAGAATATGTAAGCAAGCAGTTGCTAATGTTAAATTGTTAGTTTATGGCAGGTCCCCCTTTTTTTGGCACCTTCCTTTTAAAAACTTTTAAAGTAGATGCTGATGTTTCTTTCCACAGACTTATGTCTTCCTGTCCAGACTGATGTCACTCTGGCTTCCATAATGTAATTATAAATATTGACAAATATTTTGTGTAAGTCACATAAGCATAATGAACTTTTGTGAGGAAAAAGTTCTTATAATGTATTTATGAACACTTTCATTTTTTAACTCGTTGCTGCAAAGTGTTTATTGTCAAATAAATGAAAGTGCTACTAAGTAGAAACATAGTTTTAGATTTATTCTACATCAAAATATTGTAGTGACAGTATTTTTTTAAAGATTTTATTTATTTATTAGAGAAAGAAAACCTAAGCAGAGTGAACAGCAGAGGGAGAGGGAGAAGCAGGCTCCCTACTGAACAAGGAGCCTGACGCAGGGCTCAATCCCAGGACCCAGAGATCATGACCTGAGTGGAAGGCAGACGCTTAACCACCTGAGCCACCCAGGCTGTAGTGAGAATATTCTGAATATTATCTGGTCTATAGCAGGATGGCTTGGCCTTTCTATCCTACAAACGCACATCCTGCATATACAACTCAACTATAATATCTTGATTGCCACTAACCCCACCAACTGGTGCTCAGGTAGAATTTTTCACTTTGCATGCTCTGGACCAGTAAAAGTGGCTAATCCTTCCCGAAGCTGAGAGGCATCACATATTGTCCACTAGTACTTCAAACCAGAAGAGTTAGCTGTCCCTGGCTGCTTGGGTCTGGAGCTCCCTTTGTTTTATGAACAACTGTCCCATATGCTGTCCCTGAAATGGAGTTCCTGGAAAAGGTGAAAACAAAGAGAGATTATTACTAGTCATTTCAAATTTATCTTCCTAGTCCAGTAAGTATTCTGTTAATTGCTCATGTATCAACTCTCACACTGCTGGGAGAAACCACAGCAGAAACTGGGGGCCCAAAGTGGAGGGAATTTTGCTAAATCCATTCCAGCATACTCTCATTATTATTACTCATAATGAGATATATAATAATAGTATATAATATAACTATTAATCATGAAAGTTCATACAAGATGAAAAATAAGGAACAAAAGCTTAACTGGTTGGAAAATCAAACATATCAATGCATATTGCTTCAGGTACACTGGGATGTAAGGTTACTGTAGTTTTGGGGCCTATGTCAAGCTGGGAAGGTCATGACCTTTAGAGTTGCCTGGGAACACAGTGAGCAAATGACAGATGAAAGCATGGCTAAAGGGAAGGATGCATTGAGTATCTGAGGGGACTAGAACATTCATCAAGCCAGAGAAAGTCTAATCAAGAATAGGAATAAATATTATGATCAGGGTCCAATTTAGGGAAAGGCTCAGGACACATTGTGATGACTAGGTAGCAAGGCCTATGTGATTGGAAGCTAAGTACATGAACACTAAGCATGAGGTAGGATATATAAGTTTTAACAGTAACAATAACAAAATAAGGTAATTATTGGACCAGGCACTCTACTGGCATCTAATTAACACAACTGCTGGTAAGATTTGCATTAATTTCCTTATGATAGAGATGATGAGAAATATGGAAATAAGGGAGCCGTAAGAAACAACTGGGGGGAAAACCTGGAATTGAATCCCAGATCTGTTCTGCTCCAAAACACACATGCTTTCTACTATGCCATGCTCGTCTCCTTATTTCTTTTACATGGAAACAGACTCTGAAATTTTATGACTTAGAAGCAACCTGAGCTGTCCATCCCGATATTTTTGTCTTCCTTCTCAAATTTGATCTGTCTATTGACCCAGGCTTGGTTTCAAAGTAGTTGAGTTACTTGAATATGCAGGAGTCATGTTTGCTTACTCTTTTAGAATGTATGTCTGTTTCACAAGAACTTCATTTGGATGTCACCCACTGCAATCTCTACTTCCTGGTAGAGTCTGGGATGCACTGGCAGGCCTTATTTCCCCTCTGAGCTCCCTTAGCTTGGACACTGGACCAAAGAAATCCAAGACTCCTTCTCAAACTTTGGCATTTAAACTTTCTGTTAAAACTAAAATTGGATCCTAGTTATTGGCTTTGTACAAGCCCTTTAAGAAAATTCCTTTTTTTTCCTCCTCTGGTGACATAAATAAAGAACCATTGTGGCGGGGGGGGCACAGAAGAATTCTTAACCTATTCATAGTTGTAGACCTGAATTTCATTTTGTCCTGCTCTCAAAACATCTGATTTCACTTCATTTCTACATCTCCTATGTCTTGCTTTACCTTTGTTGGGACTTGGCATTATTTTACTGAATGTGACTGGAGCTTCCTTTTCATCTTATTAGTTTATATCCTTCTTGAAGCCTCTTCAAATCAGTACCTCCCTATGGGTAGCAGTAGCACATTCACAAAATAGCCTCAGGGATGCAATAATCCCTGCATAAATGGGACATGGTTCAAATGTATAATTCTTTGACATTAACACCAGGAAAATTAGACACTAAATTGTACCTTGGCCCCAAATAGCTTCAACCAGTTATATCTGCCTGTATCTGAAGCCTGAGAATATGTACTTATAAAAAACAAGTAGGGCATTAGTGCTTGGGCCTTGTCTATATCCACGCAAAGAAAATTAAACTACAAACTTTTACGGCCAATGACCTGGTCAACAGGAGATAGCATTCAGTATTGTCAAAGACTGAAGGATGATATTATTAGAGAACATCTTGCAGAGACTTTAAGAATCTGCACCCTTTTTAAGGTTCTCATTAACTATTAAGGACAAGCATCTTCTCATTCATAAGTTTAAGCAGGAACGACCACCTTGATGAACTTGAGGGGCCTATGTGGTGGTCTCGCTGACAGCAGGAAAAGCCCGTGTCTGCCAGGCTGGGGACTCCACATGCTCTTAGCCAAGAAAGAGATGCAAACTGTCCATGTGAACAATAGGGAACTTCAACTCTGCTTCCAGGGTAAAAACAGCGATGTTTTTATCTAATCACTTATAATTTTCTCCTTTTCCACTGTACTAATGGTTTCACTTGTCACTTTCTTTATTATACAATAATCATTCAACCTTGAACAAGAGCCTAGATTTAAATGTATAAGAATAGAAGATCATATTAGGTTTTCTCAACCTTGGCATTACTGACATTTGGGGCTTGTTGTGGGGCTGGGGAGGGAGAGAGTCCTGGATAGGTAGGATATTTAGCACCACCTCTGGCCCCTCTCCACTAGATGCCAGTAGGCTCCGTCCTGCCCAAGTATGACAACCAAAAATGTCTCCAGGCATTGCATGTGTTTGTGGGGTCAAAATCGTTCTTGGTTTTGAACCAATGCACTAAAACTTCTCTAAGTTCCCTTCTACTTTGTATATTTTGTCATATATATTATATTGCCTGGGGATACATTCTTGCCTTTTTTTAAAGCTTTTTTCTTGCCTTTTCAATAGGTAAAAACAATTCCTAGAACTATAGTCTAGGAGGATAAATGAAGATAGGGCTGTGGTGATCTAAGTTTATAATTAATAATTTATGTTTCTCTGGGAGGTCTAGATTTGGGCATTTTGGCTTTCTTCATATGAAGTTTTATTTTCTCATTTACTAAGTAATATTGTTCAATATTATAGTAAACTACAGAAAAGCATCATGAACAAATAAGTCAGTCTTACCCAAATAACTAAGGAAAGTCACATTCAAAATTCTGGTATATTTCTTTTTAGGATTTTTTTGACTTAAGTCCTTCAATAAGAAAAGCTGTGATTGGGGCGCCTGGGTGGCTCAGTTGCTTGGGTGACTGCCTTCGGCTCAGGTCTCGACCTGGGATCGAGCCCCACATCGGGCTCCCTGCTTGGTGGGAAGCCTGCTTCTCCCTCTCTCACTCCCCCTGCTTGTGTTCCCTCTCTGGCTGTATTTCTCTCTGTCAAATAAATAAATAAAATTAAAAAAAAAAAGCTGTGATCATATCTACTGGACTTTTGAATCTTTTGGTAAACTTGCCTGAGAAAATGGCTTCGATAGGGAATTCTTTGTGCAGTATCATCACATTATTCCCATGGAACAGGATAATCATTTAAAATGAGAGTGTTTACTTTTAAGCTTCATTTTGGAGTCCTTATGAAAAGAACTCTAAATACTTATACTTTCTTGCAGGTTCAATGCTGTGTTGTCTTAATCTAGTGCTCTAGTATCCCTGGCATTAGCTCTATTTTGATGATTTGGGTGTTATGTTTCTTTAGAGTCCCATAAGAACATCTTACAGGCTTTTTTTTTTTTTCTCTGTGAATTTTTCATTTGTGCTCTCCTGCTTTGTCTTCCTGATTGCTCAAGTTGAGTGACATAGTCTTAGTTCTTATATATTTGATAATGTCCTTTTTTCCTGTTATTAATGCATAATAAATAAATTGGCTAACTGTAGTCTCTAAAGATTAATCATTTCCCTTCTCAAATTCTCTGTAAATTACTTCTTTTTTTTAACATTAAACATCTTAAGGTGGGATCTGAGGAAGACATAATTATTGTTTTTGTAGATTAACTGTTTTTTCTGCATAGATACTTGGTGGATTTTTCTCTTCATCCATCTAATCCAGAGATTTTTCTGGGATATGCTTAGATGTACATTGTGCTTTATTAATTTTTCTTGCAATATATGGGATTCTGTATACATAGATTTTGCTTTGTTCAGTTAGGAATGGAATTTTAGACTTTTATTCCATTTCTGTGGACTTCTCTCTCAATAGCCTTGTTTTAATTACCTAGCCTATAGGATAGAGGTAGGAGATGAGGGAAGAATTAGGGTACCACACGTGGCAATTTGTCCAGGTCAGTCCCAGGTTCTGTTGGCTGTCCTGGTATAAATAGAAACCAACATTAATGTTCTTCCTCAAAATGTCCACTTTGGACTATTTCATTCCACTTGGCCGCTCACCCCAGGATGTCTATTACCCTACAATCCATGTGTGGTGAAACTTTGTCCTTCCTTCTCCATTATAGGAGCAGAGAAAGAAATGGTCTATCCAGGACAAAGCAGGGACAAGCTCTTGAATCACCTGCAGGAGAGAAAGTAGATAGCTATCCCTGGCTCTATTCTACTGTCTCCATCTAAAGTTCCTGAGTACATATGCAGTTAAGCACATAATGTCAAAATACACAAAGTTATGATCTAGGTAACATGGGGGATACAGATAAAATATTAATTGTAGTTGAAAGATTTGGGTGGGGAGGGGGGCGCCTGGGTGGCTCCAGTCGTTAAACGGCTGCATTCGGCTCAGGTCATGATCCCAGAGACCCAGGATTGAGCCTCACATTGGGCTTCCTGCTGGGCAGAAAGCCTGCTTCTCCCTCTTTCAACTCCCTCTGCTTGTGTTCCCTCCCCAGCTGTGTTTCTCTCTGTCAAATAAGTAAATAAAATCTTTAAAAAAATATTTTTAAAAGATTTTCTGTATATGAGAGATTGAGATAGAGAGAGAGAGAAAGAAAGCATAACTAGGCAGAGGGCCAGAGGGAGAAGCAGATTTCCTGCTGAGCAGGGACCGCCCCCCACCCCCCATGTGGGATATGATCCCAGTATCCTGAGACAAAGGCAGATGCTTAACCAACTGAGCCACCCAGGCACCCCTGTAGTTGGAAGATTTTAACAGTTCCTCAGAAAATGAATAATCAAGATGACAAAAAAATAATAAAAACAAATCAGCTTAATATAAAATACGCCTACAGAATTTATACCCATAAACAGAATATTCATTCTCTTTAACACACCTGCCACCATTCCAAACCTTAAATTTATATAAATGCCGTAGATTGGGTCCCCTAGAAACAGAACCTGAAGTGGAGAGTTGGATGTAGAATGTTTATTGGGACCTACAGGCTTTGAGAGGCTTGGCCGGGCATGCAGGAATGTGGCAGGGGTAGGCACAGGGGGAGGCTGACCCACAGTGAGGTTGTTAGTGAGGCACAGCCAACTCTGACAGGTTCTCCAGGGTTGGGAAAAACCTTCAGAATTTTTTAAAACTGAGGTGCCCTGGCTGCAAGCTACACCAGGGAAGGGGCATAAACTTGCCAGAGGCATTTCGTTGCACTGCAGGATGGTTTCTGGTGAGGCAAATGCTAGGAGTCCTAGGTAACTGATTTTCCCAGCAACTCGGGAAACATGAGTCAGACGTGAAGAACCCAGTTTTTCAGGGTTACAAATTCTGGTATATGAGATCACAAAAGCTTCAATACAATCAAACGAACAAGTACAGTACAGACTACAGTCTCTGGTAACAAGACAACAATGCATTAGAATTAGAAATCAGTAACCAAAAAATAGCTTAAAATCCCATATGCCTTGAAACTTAAACAAACTATGAAATTACCAATTGGTTAGAGAGGAAGCCATGTAAATAAGATGATGAAATACGTAGAACTGAATGACAATAAAAACACCACATGTGGAAATTTGTGAGATGAATGTGAAACAGTACATGGTCTAAAAAAAAAAATTAAAGCTTTGACTATGAGGAAACAGCAATGATTTAAAACAGTTTAGGAAGCTAGAAAATTGGAGTAAAGACAAATCAGGAAAGAAATAGTAAAGTTAAGGACAAGAGTAATAGAATAGCGAATAAAAATAGGTAAAATTAATAAAAACAAAGCATAGTTCTTTGAAAAGTCTCAAAAGATTGATAAACCTTTGGTAAGACTGAGGGGACAAAAAGGAAGCGAGCAGGAGGAGAGTAGAAACTGCCTCTGCCTGAGAAGAAGAAGAAAAAAAAGAATGACAAAGGGGGCAATAACTACAACTATATTAAGGGATTAATTCTTGTAAAAGAATATTGCGAGTATTAGTACATTTGTAAGATGAAATAGGAAATTAAAAGTGAAATGGAACAATTGACATAAGAAGAAATAGAAAAGAGCCTGGGTGGCTTAGTTGGTTTTGTGTCCATCTCTTGGTTTAGGCTCAGATCATGATCTCAGGGTCTTGAGAGTAAGCCTGTGTCCGGCTCCATACTCAGTGGGGACTTTTCTTGGAGATTCTCTCTGTCCCTCCTACCATGCTCTGTCTGTCTCTCATAAATAAATCTTTAAAAAAAAAAGAATAAAATAGAAAATAGAAAAATAAAAAAATATAACAGTAACAGTGGAGATGAAATTATAGTTTCTTTCTCCCAAAAACCTGCACACACAATGTTATTAGGAAGTTAATATTTATTTAATACAAATTGTTCTAGAACATAAAAAATAGGAAGATTACCTAAGCCATTTTATGAGGGTGATATAGTATTGGTTCTAGAATTGAATAAGGACAATATGAGAGAAGGAAAGAATAATTTCACTCTTAAACTTATCTGCAAATATCACAACTAGGCTAAAATAAATAGTGTTTACAAAAATAAGTATATAAAGATGGGTAACCTTAGAAACTCTATCAAGGTCAAAAGATGAAAACTAACAATGTAAAGCCAATGGAAACAACAGAAGAAACAATCTGTGGGAAATCTGGGTGGGAAAGATTTCTTAAGTGAAAATACTAGTTATTTGAAAAATACTAGTTATGGAGGGGGGGAGCTGTGATGGATTTTATTATAATTTACCATGTTAATATACTTAAGGAGAAAAATTCAAACGACCTTGCCAGAAAACCATTTGAAAAAGTTCCCACTTATCTTTTATGAAAGAACTCTTAGAAAACTAAAGACAGACTTAATTTAGTGAAGACTCTGAAGAAATCCTTAATTTGATACAAATTCCCTTTGAAGTTAAGGCAGTGATTCATCTTTCACTTCAGCTATTCACCCACATACTAAAGATTCTGACAAATGACACAATATAATGGAGAAAAAATATATAGAAGAATTAGAATTGTCATTATTTGCAGATGATATAATTTCCATAGAAAACCCATTAGAACTGATAATAATCTATAAAAACTAATAACCTTTAGAAAGTTGTGGAATACATGATTAATGCGCCACAAAATTAAAGCCATTTCCCAATATCAAAAATAGTGAAATAAAATAAGATAAAGCAATTATTTGCTAAATCTAAAAAATATTATTTAGGAATTAACCTACTCTGAGGCATACAAACTTTAGTGCAGAAAAAAGAAAAACAAAACTCTTACAAGGCATAAGAGGACATTTGAACACTCTATTTGTGGCTAGGACAATTTAACATGTAAAGGTCTTACTTAATCAACCATTCATCTTTAAATTCAATTTTGATTCTAATCGAATAGAAGATTTTAAGTAATTCAAAAATCTAAATGGAAAAGTAAGTATTCTCAAATATATCAGGTAATTTGGAAAGTAAGACTTACCAGATATTGAGATAGTACAAAGTTATCATAATTTA
Source organism: Spilogale gracilis (assembly GCA_004023965.1). Classification (NCBI taxonomy): domain Eukaryota; kingdom Metazoa; phylum Chordata; class Mammalia; order Carnivora; family Mephitidae; genus Spilogale; species Spilogale gracilis. Next base: position 101,264 of record PITA01000554.1, read on the forward strand.
AAAAATGAGATCCTGTGATGCCTGAGTGTCTTGGTCTGTTAAACATCCAACTCTTAGTTTTGGCTCAGGTTATGATGTTGCGATTGTGAGATTGAGTCTTGCCTTGGCTCTGTGCGTAGTGTGGAGTCTGCCTGAGATTCTCTCTCCCTCTCCCTCTGCTTCTTCCCCTCTTGCTCTCTCTCTCACTAAAATAAATGAATCTTTTTTTTTTTTTTTTAAAGTGAGGTCCCGTTTAAAGAACACAGATTTCAGTGGAACAGAGCAGAGAGCTCTATGCAGATATAGGCATATCTATGCAGATACCAGAATTTGGTTTATAATAGGAGTGGCATCATAAATTAGTATGGGATAGATTATATACATTGTACAGATCATTACATAAAATATATGCATATAGAAGGGTTTATATAAATATGTAGTATGATATCAATATCATAAATACCTTAATAATGCATTAATTGTATACTAATTTTATGTAAAATTATATATTTATTCATAGTATATACAATTAATAATTATTAATGCATTGATATAATGTATGGTTATCTGCAATATATATTATGTAGTTATATAGTTATCTATAGAGAGGGAAGGACTTCTACCATACTCCAATAAGGTTTGTGCACATGACTTTAGCCAACAAAATGCAACAACTGCCAACATTTCAACTAGAGATAGCTCAAGGAGAAGATCGTGGACATGTAGCATGCTGAGAAATAAATCTTTGTTATAAGTAACTGAGATGGGATCATTTGTTACCACAGCGTAACCTAATCTATACTAACTAATAAGTCAAATATGATATATATGCCTATGATAGACTGTTATGTTTACTTCAGAAGTAGTAAACTATATTTACATATAAAAATAGCAGTTGATCTCGGCTCCATAATAGTGAGTTGAAGGTAGATGTGTGAAATTGTATGAGTTGGTACAAGTAGGAAACTATGTGATCTTTAGAAAACATCATCTATTTAAAATCAAAACTTTACACGAATAACAATACTTTTTTCATAAAGTGCTTCCATTTAAATACAGTATGATGGCAGTGGAAGAAGTGTGGCTATAGCTAGAAATTGGTGATAAGGAGAACATGAAAAAGGTAGTCATTGAAATTAAAAACTTAGCATAAGTTAAACAGCAAGTTAGACAGTTTTCTCATCTATAAGATGAGGGAAATAATAGTAATGGTGCCTGGCACCTAGTAAGCTCATTAATAGTGTTTGGTATTAATTACTAATTGCTATTATTAGTTTAAGAGAACCTTCCTAAATTGGTAGAATAGAAGAAGTTGCCCCTCTTGTAATATGAAATGTAAACAATGTATAAGTAAGATTAAGAGGCATGGAGGATTGGGGCACCTGGGTAGCTCAGTTGGTTAAGGGACCAGCTGTTGATTTTGGCTCGGGTCATGTTCTAAGGGTCCTGGGATCAAGCCCTATGTCGAGTCCTGGGCTTAGAATCAAGGGAGTCTGCTTGAGATTCTCTCTCCCTCTCCCTCTACTCTTCCCCGAATTCATGTTCTCTCTCTCTCTGTCGCAAAACAAAACAAAACAAGCAAACAAACAAAACAAAGTGGAGGGGGGCATGGGAGATAGAACATACATCTAGCTGATGTTTCAGAAGCAGAGAATGTGGAAGAAGCAATATTTGAAGAGATAATATGAGAGATATAAGATACAGATAAGATATATATATTTATTTATCTCAATTTGAAAATCATATTGAATTTTTAAGAGGTTGAAACAAATTCACTTTAAGTAATACATAGTGAAACTTCAGAAATGAAAGACAATGAGAAAATAATTCTTTTAAAAAAGTAGGAAAGGGAAGACCAATTACCTACTAAGAAATTAAATTTTATTTTCCTCAATAAAACTTGATGCCAGAAGATAGTGAAACATTATCTTCATAAATTCCTTTCCAGGCAAGGAATTCAGTGTCTACCTTTTAAAATCAATAAAATAGAAAAAGGGAAAAGTAAATGGATTTCTTCATAATGAATATATATTCCAGTCCTTTCATTTCTCACTGCTTAATTACTAGACTCAATTATTTGCCTATGCCTCCTGTCTCACTTCCTTACCCTTTCTCTTTTGCTCATTATGTCAGTAAGATGGCTTCCCAGCTCTTTGTGAAACTTAGGAAACTTGAACTCATCTTTGATCCTTCCTCTATGCTTATACTGTCTTCTCTGTCTTAAACTGCCCATTTGAATTTATTTCTCAACTTATCATTTAGGTTTCAGCTTCTCTCCTCAGAAATGTAGACCTCATTCACCCTGGCTGGAGTAGCCAGCCAATGTTCTTTCAATTACATAACTTGTCTATCTTTCCATTTAAATGCCACGACAGTTGGCATTTTGTCCATCTATTCACTGCTATATCTATAAAATATTAGAATCAAGTCAGATACATAGTAAGCACTCCATAGTTATTTACTGAATACCTGAGTTGCTGAATAACCTAGGAAATTGCTATGTAAATCTTGAACTAATGATAACTTGATTTCTAATACAGAAAGAATTTCACATTTATTATCTTATTTAGTCCTTGTGACAATTCTTATGAAAAGTGGCAAAGAGAATAAAATGAACAAAAGCCATCCTGGCTGGCAGAGTGATTAATTACCCCTTTCTCCTGAGAAGGAAACCAAGAATTAAAGTGATCTAAATGATTTACCAAGATCACAGACAGCTAATTATGAGGCTTGTGGTAGGCAAAATAGTGCCCTCCCTTCTCCATGTCCTTGTCTGATTCCTGGAAACTGTGAATATATTAGTTTACTTTGAAAACAGAACTTTGCAAATGTAATTGAAGTTAAGGACCTTGAGATGGGGCGATTATCCTGGATGATCTGCACGGGCTCGATCTAATTTCATGAGTCCTTAAAAGAATTCTCTGGGCTGAGTTTGGGGTCAGAGGGAATGTGGCTGTGGAAAAAAAAATGATGGAAGAGATAAAAAATTGCTGGAGAGGGGGAGGGGATCATATGACCAAAAAAAATGGCTGCAGCTTCTAGAAGTTGGAAAATTCAAGGAAATGGATTCCCCCAAAGAACCTCCAAAAGGATCACAGCCCTGCTGACGTATTGATTTTTAGCTCAGTAAGACCTGGGTCAGGCTTACAATCTACAGAATTTTAAGATACATTTGTGTTCTCTTAAGCCATGAAATTTCTGTTAACTTATTACGCTAGCAATAAAAAATGAATACAGGGTTGAAACCAACACTCAAAACAGCTAGCGTGGTGCTCTTTCTACAACACTACACATCATCTTGAGAAATTCACAATTCCCCTAACTCAACGGCAAAGTAAGTACTGAATGAGCAGTGCTGTGACAGGGAAATGTCTTCTAAATTGGAGATATTGTAGTACACATATATAAAGTATATGTGACAGATTCTTAAGTCAGTCAGCTTTGTTTTTTTTTTAATTGCAAAAAAGATGATGACATAATGAAACCTGGCTATATAGAGCAACTAAGAAGGAGACAGAAATCTGAGAAGTGTGTTTTGAATAGATTTGATTTGAATCCATTTATAATTTTCATTATGTTCATCATAAAGAGAAAAGAGCTCCATTCGTATTATAATCTATGTCATTGTAATATAATATACAGCATTGTTCTGGAAAGCAAATAGCACGTTTTTGTTTTTCTTTTTTTTCTTTTTTTTGGGGGGTAGGCTCTTCTCCTCTCTCTCTCTTTTTTCATTTTTATGCAGCTTTTAGGGATAGGTTAGGCCAATAACGAAAAGAGGAAAGAGAATGAAATCAATGAAAGAAAGGCCAAAAGGGTCAAAGAAATGTTGGAAAAGGGTCAAAGCATCTATTGATGTGGAATAATTTGTAGTGTTTTGGGTAATGTTGGATGGGCTAGAGCTGGTTTGCTGCCCACTGTATTTCTGAAACAAAGCAATTAACATGGTTTTTGGAACTAGGCTTTTTATTTTTTTTTTAATTTTTATTTTTTGTAATAACCCAGCCACCCTATCCCTGCTCCCAAACCCCCAGCAATGCTCAGTTTGTTTCCTGAGATTAAAAGTTTCATGGTTTGTCTCCCTCCCCAGTCCCATCCTGTTTCATTTTTTTCCCTCCCTACCCTCCACAACCCGTTGCCCTGCCTCTCAAATTCCTCAGATCAGAGAGATCATATGATAATTGTCTTTCTCTGATTGACTTATTTTGCTCTGCATAATGCCCTCCAGTTCCATTCACATCATTCAAATGGCAGGATTTCTTTCTTTTTGATGGCTGTGTAGTAGTCCATTATAGGTAAAAACCACATCTTCTTTATCCATTCATCTTTTGATGGACATCTGGATTCTTTCCATAGTTTGGCTATTGTGGACATTGCTGCTATAAACAATTGGGTGCACGTGCCCCTTCAAATCACTACATTTGTATCTTTAGGGTAAATACCCAGTACTATGATGCTGGTTGTAGGGTAGCTCTGTTTTTACCTTTTTTGGAATTGGAGATAGTTTTTGAAAAGTGAATTTATTAATTTGAAAACTCCTAAGAAGATATGTAAATTAAATCATATTTAGTTGTATGACATTGTTTCATTGCATAGAAGAAGAGTAGAAAAATATTAAGTAAATTTATAGCTATTAGTCAATAAAAGATATATTTAGATCCTTGAAATAGAGTCCATCACAAAAAAGTCCTGAGATGCATTGTCATGTTAGAATGACAGGTAACTTGTGGACTGGGGTAAAGTAACCAAGCTTCTTTAGCATAATTTACACATTTGAGTACATATGCCTAGCACCATCCCTGAACAGGAGATGTGATCATAGTGTTTATGTTGGAAATTATTATTTTTTAATTATTATTTCAACTATTTCAGGGCAAATGGTACAGTGTATACAAGTCAATTCCAATCTACACCTTAGTGGTTGCTAAGATTAGAAAAACCCACTGGAGATGTGTTAATGGGTATTTGTAGTGCCTCTATCACAAATACACACCCTCAAGTATGGTGTTTTTAGTACACAGCAATAGCATTATCAAAGTCGTATAGGAATGCTTATTTGCTGGCATAATGAATATTAGGGAAGTCTTTTTATTGGAAAAATAAGTGGTGCTGAAATGAGTAGTGTTAACAATGGCATGTTTGGGCAAGTTGGGTGGATTTATATATTCATACTAAAACCAGATTAGATATCTTCTCACTTTTGACAAATCAGGTGATACCCCATATTTCATTTAGTCACTCAATGAATGCCAGGAATCTTCTATGAATTATTTCTCCAGAGTCAGGCACTATGTTGGGCTCTGAGATCACAGAGGTGAATAAACCATAGATTTCACACTCACAGAATCCATTTTCCAAAAAGCAAACATTTTGGGGAAAAAGGTAATGCAGAATACCCTGCTTTAACTTGGTAAGTGGACTCCCTCAAACATCAAATCATATAAAATTAAGGTAACATGATTGTAAAGATCCTGAACTCAGTCTTGACAGAGATAGCCATCCTCACATCCAAAGGGTGAGCCTCTATTGTCCATCACAGGCGCAAGCACTAGCGGGCTTGTCTTTTCCAGCTTAAATAAAGTTAGAGACAATTACGGTGTTAATCACGGGAAGGTGGAACTAGGGAACATCAGAATATAGGGTACACACTTGTTTACCTCCAACAGTGCTTCCCAAGGTGGGGTGGCCTGCAGTGTCCCTTTTGCCCACACTAGCACAAAAAGTTAGCTCACCTTCTGTCCCACTAAAAGAACAGAGGCTAGGGGAAGTAGCTAGTTACCAACTGAGTAATACCAAATTTCTTGTTATTGTGGGGAAATATGTATTGAATTATAATTTAAATATAAAGTGCTGCAACAGGAAATACACTGTTAAGAGCACAAGTCCATAGAAGAGAGACTCTCTAACTTGGTGTGGAGGAATGGAAGCTTATTCAGAAGGGGACTGCATTTGAGCTAGGACTTGATACCTGAGTAGGTGTACAGTAGGCAGAAGAGGGGAGGATGCAGAAAGGAAAGCTTGTCACAGGCAAAAAGAACATCCTACAAAAGCAGTGATGTGGCTGGAGGAAGGACTTCCAGGAGAAGAAATGTGTTTGTGTGTTTTGGAGGAGAAAGGGTGGTTAAAGCAGTAAGGGCAGGTGGAAGGTACATTGTTTCGAAGGATGTTATGTATTGACATGAGCCTCTGTCCCTGAAGAGCAACACATGCGGTTTGGAGTGGGGAGGCTGGGAGGAAAGACCAGGAATTTGTATTTCGGGACAAATATGATAAGAACCTGGATTAAGCTAGACATATTACACATTGAATAGAATAGCAAGATTTAGAAAAATCAAACAAACAAAAACCTAAAAACCAAAACCAAGATGCTCAGTTGAACTTGAACTTCAAGTAACCAATGAATAATCATTTAGTATGGGTACATACCAAAAAACATTTGAGATATACTTGTACTAAAAGTTTGTTGTTTACATGACATTCAAATTTAATTGAGTGTCCTGTATGTTTTCTAGTAACCCTAATACTGAGGGAAAGAAGAAAAGAGTTTATAGAATTGCTCTTTGGTCTAACTTTACCTCTGAAAGCAGCAAATTCTTTCCCCAACTCTAGAGATGTACACAATTCAAACTAAATTGCCTTAAAGTATTCTGTGCCATTTGAATGTGATTAATTCTGGTGCATTCTAGCAATATCCCTTCCTTTGAAAACTTTATTCACCAAAATGCTTGCTTCCCATTCTCTAAAGTACTCTTTCTCTAATTGCAAGCATAACATTTATTGAAAGTCGATCACAGGGAAAGCATCGTAGTACCAACAATCTTGACAATACCCTTAATGTCGTAAAAGTAAGAGTTGTGTCTGCGAGCTGGAGTCCATTTTTTGCTTTAAATATTTTTTAAGGGCAATGTATACCTACACTCCCCCTAAATAAGAATGACTATTTCTCTTTCTATAAATCTGTAGTCATATACTTCGTATGTTTTTCTTTTAGTCGTATCTGGTTTGATCTACAGCCTGGGACCGGTATCAGTCAGGCAGCAAGAACTTTTTGAGGAAAAGAACTAGCTTTTCCTGATTATTTACTGTGTACTAGGGTGCGTGCTGTGTGCTTTGCAGCTGCTTTCACTGCCACTTATCCCCTTGAGGTTAGCTACTATTAGCCCCACAATGTCACACTATTGGCAGCCTGACATTTTGGAACTGGGTTATTATTCATGTATGACCTTGGTCCTTTCAGGTTACTCTAGAGCAGTGGTTCTTAACTGGGGTGGTCTTGTACTTCAGGGGACAGATGGCAATATCTCAAGACATTTTTTATTGTCACGAATGAGGGTAAGGATGTGCTGTTGGTATTTAGTGGGTAGAGGCCAGGGATGCTGGTAAAAACTCTGCAGTAACACGGAAGCCCCACCGTAGGTAATTATCCAGCCCCAAATAGTAATAGGGCTGAAATGGAAAAATTCTGCTCTGCAGCCCTGAATTGTACTAACATCTATAGTGAAGCAGGTTTAAGGTAAACTTAAAGAAGACATTTCCAACCATCTAATTTATCCCAGTGTGAAACAGGCTACACAAGACTGAGTTACTCAAAAACTCTAAATATCACAGTCTGGATGAGTAACAGTTGGGCCTTTTGTTGGGGTGACAGTATGAAACTGGTGAACTCTAATCTGCTATGATTTTTCCCTGTTCTGTCTTACGCATAATGAAGTAATTTTTTTTAAAAAAGATTTTATTTGGGGGAGAGAGCACAAACCAGAGGAGAGGAAGAGGGAGAAGCAGGCTTCCCACTGAGCAGGGAGCCCGATGCAGGGCTCAATCCCAGGACCATGGGATCCTAACCTGAATTGAAGACAGACACTTAAACTACTGAGCCACCTGTAATGCATTGCAGGTGCTCCTGTAATGAAATAATTTAAAATATATTTATAAAGCACATTAACAAGATTGAGTTTTTCCCTGCTTTTAATTAAGCTAGCTTAGAAGAAATTTAGAAATATCAGTCCATAAATAGAAAACCTTGTAAGGCTTTTAGAAGAATCAAAATCAGAAATAATCATATAGAAGAAGTACAGAATGTTTTAATAAAACGTAATCTGAAGGGCGTGCCTGGGTGGCTCAGTCAGTTAAGCGTCTGCCTTTAGCTCAGCTCATGATTCCAGGGTCCTGGGATGGAGCCCCTCATCAGGCTCCCCGCTCAGCGGAAAGCCTGCTTCTCCCTCTCCTGCTCCCCTGTTTGTGCTCTCTCTCTCTCTGAAGTAAATAAATAAAACTTTTTAAACAAACAAACAAATGTGATCTGAATTACACATGCCACTTAAAATTTAAGAAAGCATACCATCTCTGGCTTTCAGCATTCACAGGGGACTGCCTCTGAAGAGCAATATTCCAAAATTTTGTCCATACTCCTCAATTCCTCCAATTTCTTTTTCCAGATGCTATGTCTTTGCTTGGAATCTCCTAACTGATCTTTCTCACTTCAGGTTAGCTTAAGAAATTGATCATTTCCACTGTCGACATCAAAGCTTGATGGTTATTACTTTTTCGGTAATAAATTGTATTCAATTTACTACAATAATAGAATTTTGCTTTTCACTCTAGCTTGAGTTACAAAGTTTAGATCATTGTCACTAGCAAAAGTCTGCATGATGTGGATATTTTGATCTACAGCATTTTATGCCAACTGTCTTACACAATGTATTCATTAAATTTCTGTTGGTTTAAGCTTTCATCAGTATGGCTAATTATTTGACTAGCTTCAGAACCTTAACAATATTAATATGGATAAAACACCAAATGGAAAAAAATTATTTAAACTAACATCACCTTATTAATCAAATGTTGGAGAGAAATATTTACTTTCCCTGATTCTCTTCTTTTTAAAATTCAAATATGACTTATGTGCAATAAAAAAATAATTGTTTTTGACAAGTTTAGATTGTGGCTACGTACAAAGGGGGATGGATCTCTACCCAGAATTTTGTTTGGATCATGAGATTGATAATAATACATACACATGCATCAAGTGGTTGTGGAAAGGCTTATTATTTTCATAATGGAGTTCTTTGGGGAGAGGTAGGCAGTACCCTGAAAAAAAAATTTAGATTTACAGAAAAACTGAAGGTGATGCAGTGAGTAGTTTACCCTCACACCTAGTTCCCCAGATTATTAGTACCTCATATTACTTGTTATTTTGTTATAATCAGTGACACAATATTAATACATTATTATTAACTGGAGCCAGTTTTTTATTTAAACGTTCTTTGTTTTTACCTAATGTTCTTTGTCTGTTCCAGGATTTCATTCAGCATAACATATATCATTCAGTTATTACCTGTTTTTAAGGTGCTTTATGGATATGACAGTTTCTCAGACTTTACTTTTTTTTTTTTTTTTAATGACCTTTACTCTTTTGAGAAGTACTGGTCAGATATGTTGTAGAATGTCCCCCTGCTGGATTTTATCTAATATTTCTCATGACTAGGATTAGGATATGTATATGACTAGGATTAGTATATTCATACTCTTAACATGACTTACTACTGTTAATGTTGACTTTGATCATCTGCCTGAGATTGTGTTTTTCAGTTTTCTCCACTATAAATTCACTCTTTCCTTCCTCCCTTTCCATACTGTCCTCTTTGGAAGGAAGTCAACTTAAGGGTTGAGGAATTATATTTCACCTTCTACAGGGCAAAGTAGCTACATAAATGGGAGATTTATCTCTTCTCCACTTCCCTGTTTCTTTAATAACTCTATTTATATTGATTCATGGATATTTATTTTGCACTTTGGGTTATAATCCAATACTGCTTCACCATATTTGTTGCTCAAATTGTTCCAGATTAGCCCATTGAAAGCTCTTTTGGTTGGCCAACTGTATTCATTTTCTCAGGATGCCATAACATAATACAGTAGACTGGGTGGCTTCAACAACAGAAATGTATTTTTCTCAGCTCTGGAGACTAGGAAGTCCATGATCAAGTTGCCAGCCACCTTCTCACTGTGTCCTCACATGACCTTTTCTCAGTGCATAGATAAGGGACAAAGAGGGAGCTCTTTCTCTTCCTGTTCTTATAAGGTGTGGGGAGCCAGAGCCAGGATGGCATCAACAGTTGAGTAAGAGCTCCTGAACTCACCAGCCTGGATGTTTTCACCCAGGCTAGGTTAATAGTTGAGTGAAACTCCTGGTACCCACCTGTCTGGGCCCCTGCTTTTGTGAGAGAGGAGAGACAAAGGACAGTTAAATATGTGCGACATTTAACTAATAGCTTAGGAGGAAATAAGATAATTGGCGCCTTGGGGTTTGTTACTGGTGTTTGGGAAAGAGATAAAGGGAACTTTGGGGGTACGGAAGGAAGTTGTAAAACCCTTGCTGAGACCCTTCCACTATGGACGTTAGCACTGTTCACTATATACTGGCTTGTAACCCTGGATAAAATCTGTACTGCTTGGACACATCCACTCTGTCCCTCCCCGTCCCCATCTCTTTTCTTCTTCTTCTTTGTTTCACCATCTCCTTCCCCTTAGGTCTCCGTTTGTGTTGCTGCAACACTAAGGGCACCATCCTATCCAAGTAGGACCCTATCCTTCATGACTTCATTTCATTTTAATTACTTCCCCTAAACCCTATCTACAAAAACAGTCATGTTGAGATAAAGGGGAGAAAAAGTTTTCCTTGATCCTCTTAGGGCCCTTGCTGGGTCTGAGAATTAAACTGACAAAGACAGATCAACAGGGGAAAAGTGTGCCAATTTGTTTAATGTAAGTTTTATGTGACACAGGAAACTTCATAAGGAAATCAAAACCCAGAGAAACAGATCTGTGTGTTTTCATGTTAGGTTTAAGAGTGGACATCTGTGGAGGAACATGATAGGTTGCATATGAGGCAGTTGTGGTACACTGGGAGAAACTTAGCAAGGCTTATTTGTTAGAATTCTTCTTAATGACCTTTTGCCTTTGTCCTCCCTCATGCCCATGTCTCTCCGCTTCCAGAGTAACATCTCTAAATATATACATAATAATGACTGATATTCATGGAACCTGTATATGGTGTGAGAACGGATAAAAGTGAGCTAAGCTCATTAACTTGTTTTCTGTGTCCAGACAATTTTACAGTTTGCTAAGAATGGAGAGTGATAATATTGTTTCAGTTTTATGGATGATTGCTCAGAAGCTAAGTTGATAGTTTCATATCACTATGCTAGAATTCTAAAAATATTCTAAACCACCATGGCACACTTTTTACCTCCCTACTTAAAAAACAAAAAAACAAAACTATATATATTTCTTAAATACAATCGGTCAAGACATACAGAAATCTTGGTCTGTCCCAGATCTTCTCTACCAGTTTTATCTATTGCCTTTCCTTTGTTTTTATATGGTGTTTCTTCCTTTTAGTCCAATATATTACACTATTTCTCCCCTGCAAAGTATTGCACATGGTATTCCCCTCTCTGTGTCAAGTATCATCGCTCTTCTCCATCCAGGGGAGTTCTTTCAAGTAGTGGATGCTTAATAATTTCCTCCTCTGCCCTAATAGTAGTTTATGAATGATACTGTAGCTAGGCTATACCATTGCGATTAATTAGGTAATTTGTTTTATGCAATACAGTCATGATTCTCAAAGCGTGGTCCAGGGACTGCAGAAGGTGGAAATTATTTTCATAACAGTAGTTAGACGTTATTTACCTTTTTTGCTCTCATTTTCTCATAAGTGTACTGTGGAGTTTCCCAGAGTCTGCATGATTCATGATGTCATAAACACTGAATGCAAAAATGAGTAGGAAAATCCAGCTATCTTCTATAAGGCCAGACATTAAGTAGATTTTCAAAAATATAAAATAGTGCCACTCTTGTTGATGCTTTTTGAAATTGAAAAATGTTATTTTTATGTATATGTAATGGGCTTAGTATTAAAAATATTTACAAAATATCTTAGTTGAAATTTTTAATGTTACAGATGTCAATAAATGTAAACCACACATATAAAAGTTCCTTAGGGTCTTAATAGTTTTTGAGAGTATAAAGAACTCTTGAGAACAAAAAGCTTAGAACTGCAGTAAGATAGCATATATATTTATGGATATAAAATGTCTGTATTATTCACCTGTATAAGGCCTCAGTCTAGCTCAAAGTCCACCCAGACCAATAGCTTTTCTGTATTTGTTTGCCAAGAGAAGAGTGAAGTTGAAAAAGTTTAACATCAATTGATGCCTAACTTAATCATCTTTGTGATTAAATTTGAAACACTGTATAATAACTAGTATGGATCCCTGGTTTCATTGTTTTGTCAATGCACTTGTCAACGAGCCTCACATATTTAGAAGCTAGAATAGCATAGAAACTACCACAATGCAATACTCGTGATGACCATTTGTTTAACTAAGATGTTAGACTCTACTCTAATGGGATTCCAATTGAAATGATGATGACAGACATTTAAGGTACCTAAATACAGGTTGACTTTCCTGTTGGTCCATATAAGAGAAAGTATACCATATTTGATGTCAATTTACTTATGTTCTGCTGGGTCTGATTCACTCTTGCCAGACATATGTGAATACTTAAACAACATATGAAAACTTTAGTGGTTATTTGTAAATAGTCATCATTATTACTAGCTTTATTTGGAAGCAAAACAGAAAAACACAGCTGTCCAGCCTAAACCATGTCTAAGAGTGCCTAAAGAATTAGTACATTGTCATGGATAATTACAAGCTACAAAGGATGGTGCAGAAAGTTAGACTGATGTTCAAGGTGCATTGGATAGTGCCTTAAAAGGGTTTATTTTCTACTTCTCGAGCATGATATCATAAGTGGACCTAGGAAATTTAGTCTTTATGTAATTATTCAGGATATCCCAGTAAAGATTAGAAGTAAATAACATCACCATGAATGAAATCTTAATGTGTTTCCCTCCAGCTTGGTGGCATTGGCCTAAGTTTTCACATATGAATTCAAAATTTTGCAGTTTTCCATGTTTAGGGACACCTTGAGTTTGTTTTAGTCTGAGATTCAGGTGTGCTGTGCCTATTGGGCCACACATGTCAGGTTACTCCCAGGAGGTGCAGATTTTTGCTGCTGCTGCCAAATGAATAAGGTGTTTGTGCCTGTGTGCATGGCCTTCCGACTGGGCTTTCTGGGCCGTGGGAGTCAGCCAGCCACCGGTGCTCCCTGCACACCTGCCCTGTGCTCTGCTATGTGCCAGGTCCTCCGAGTCAGTCTTCACCTGGGGAATGCTTCCAGTGACTTTCGCTAAAATAACTGAATAAAATTGTTTTCAACTGCTGGCTTTGAAACTTCTTAATTTAGCCATTCCTCAATTTAATTGTAAAAATTAGGACTAGAGACTCCTGGTAGGGAAAATCCCTAAGAAACTTGAAAAGTGTTTCATCATGGAAAAAAAAAAATCTAAGAACCACTCATATGACAGTAAACAAGTTAAAGTTCTGTCTTGGTGACAGTTTTCCTACTACACTGGCGTGCACTTTATGAGGTGTAGAGCTAATATGTAGTAGGCAACACACAGTGCAGATCTTGTTAAGTAGCTATTGGGATTGTGACACCACAGTTTGGGCTATTTAACTTGAGAAGATATATATAGTGTTGTGAACAAAGTACCTTTTAGGAGTAGATCTAAATTGAGAAGTTCCTACAATGACATTCTATCCTAATCAATTCACAGCTCCTCTCTGAACGTAGAAGGATTTTATTGCATGTTGGGCATTTAAAAGAGGCATTTATTTAGGGTCTGTTTTTTTTTTTTCCTGTAGCTACACTTTGATTCTACCCAAAGGTGGTACAAGTTACCTTTCATTCCCCCCCCCCCTTTTTAAATTTTTTAATTTAAATTCAATTACCATTGGATTTTTCCAGGCAGCACACAAGATCGGGCCTCTCTAGAATTGGGTGAAAGGGGGCAGTTACATAAGATCAATATAGGAAATTGATATCCTTCACTTACTTTCTTTCAAATATTTACAATGGTCTGTGCTAACATTTATTAAAGTTGATTCCTAATTGTCACTTAAGGGGATAACACTTTGTCTTGAAAGTTTGACTTATTTTTTTCTACCTCAAAGAATTTAGCAGTTTCAGTTAGGTGTTTAGCAATTCTTCCTTAAATAAACCCTAATAATATTTATGAGAGAAAGAACTGCCAAGGATTCTGCAATGTGACCTATCAGATCTATGAGGTTAATCTTTATTAGTTCTTTAAATGTGGGAAATTTAGACATTTACAAGAAACCATACAATTTCTTTCATATTATTTTAAATCTGGATCCATCAGTGATTAGGCGCAAAGGTCAGCCTTCCTTCTTTTTCCATGATACCACCTGAAATAAAGTATATAGGAAAAAGTAAAATGAAGTAATTAATCTTGAAGGAGATGTGGCTATCAGACTGAAGATTTTCCAGGGATTATTCAGGTCACTAAAGTTCATAATTTAGAAGAAATGAAGACCGATCAGAAGTCCCTCCAATATTTTTCCAAACTATCACATTCCCAGAGCATACTGAAAACCATGACCATAATATTTTGCAGCTCTTCCATTAAGGCCTCCCCATCACTTAAATCTGGGCTTGCCTTGTGATTTGGTTTAAGCAACAGAATATAATGTAGGTGTTATGGCTTTGTAACTGTTACTTTTTTTGTTTTTTTAAGGACTTGATTTATATTCACAGCAAAATTGAAAAGAAAGTCCAAAAATTTCCCATATACCCCTGCTCCCACATATGCATAGCCTCCCCGACTACCAACACTTACCAGAGTGGTACTCTTTCTCTTTGTTTTGTTTTGTTTTTTCAAGGATGAACCTTGGCAAAAAGACTGACATGTCATCTTTTATCTTAGGGTTCACTCTTGGTGTTGTGCAGTCTGTGGATTTGGTCAGATGTATAATGGCATATATTCATCATTACAATATCATAGAGTATTTTTACTGTCCTCCAAATCTTCTGTGCTCAATTTATTCATCCCTCTCACCCAACTCCTGACAACCACTGATCTTTTTGCTGTCCCCATGCTTTTCTCTTTTCCAGAATGCCATAGAGTTGGAATCACACAGAGTGTAGCCTTTTTCAATTGGCTTTTTTTCACTTAGTAATATACCTTTAAGTTTCTGCTGTATTTTCATAACTTGATAATTTATTTCAAGGGCTGAATAATTCCATCATCTGGATGTACCACAGTTTATTTTTCCATTCACGTACTGAAGAGCATTTTTATTATTTCCAGGTTTGGGCAATTATAAATAAAGCTGCTATAAAATTCAGTGTGCTGGGTTTTGTGCAGACACAAGTTTTCTGTTCCTTTGCATAAATACCAAGGAGCCCATCTGTTGGATCATATGGTTAAGAGTATGTTTCGTTTTGTAACAACTCTCCAACTGTCTCCCAAAGTGGCTGCACTATTTTGCTTCCCAGCAGCAATGTGTGAGTTCCTGTTGCTCTACAGTCTTGCCAGCATTTACTATTGTCAGGGTTCCAGATTTGGGGCATTCTAACAGGTGTGTAGTTGTATTTCAATGTGTGTGTGTGTGTGTGTGTGTGTGTGTGTGTGTGTGTGTGTGTGTTTATTTCCCTGATGGCATATGATGTAGAACATCTTTTCATATGCTTCTTTTCCATTTGCATATCTACTCTGGTGGTGTGTTTGTTAAGGCCTTTGGCCCATTTTTTAATTAGGTTGTTTATTTTCTTGTTGAGTTTTAGCTGTTCTTTGTATATTTTGGATAATGGTCCTTTATCAGATATATCTTTTACAAATATTTACTCCCAGTCTGTGGCTTGTCTAATTCTCTTGACATTGTATTTTGCAGGCAGAAGTTCTTAATTTTAACAGAGTTTTAGCTTATCTGTTATTTGTTTATGGATCTTGCCTTTGGCATTGAACCTAAAAAGTCATTGCCATACCCAAGATCATCTAAATTTTCTCCTATGTTTTCTTTTAAGAGTTTTATAGTTTTGTATATTAAAAAATGCATAGATTTGCACTTAAATCTATTATCAATTTTGAGTTAATTTTTGTGAAGATTGTAAAATCTGAGTTCACATTCATTTTTTAAAAGTGGATATTCAAGTGAGGAATCATTGAATTCTAACCCTGAAACCAAAATTGCACTACATGTTACCTAGCTAAAATTTAAATAAAAATTTGAAAAGAAAAAAAATAAAAATAATTAAAAATAAATTTAAAAAATGTGGATATCTACTTGTTCCAGCACCATTTGTTGAAGACAAATCCTTGCTCCATTACCTTTTCTCATTTATCAAAAATTAGTTGAATATATTTATATGGTTCTATTTCTGGGCTGTCTATTTTATTCTGTTGGTCTATTTATCTTTTCTTTCACCAGTACTACACTATCTTGATTATTGTAGCTTTATAATAAGTCTTGAAGTTGGATAAGGATGCGTCCTCCAACTGTCTTCTTCTTCAATATTGTGTTCACTATTCTCTGTCTTTTGCCTTTACATGTAAATATTACTGTTAGTTGTTGATATTCGCAAAATAACTTGCTAACAGTTTGAATGGCCTTGCATTAAATACATAGATCAAGTTGGGAAGAACAGACATCATGGCAAATATTGAGTCTTCTCATTCATGAACATGGAATATATCTCCATTTATTCAGTTCTTTGATTTAATCATTAGAGTTTTATAGTTTTTCTCATATAGAATTTTGTACATATTTTATTAGATTTATACCTAAGTTATTTCACTTTTGAGGGTGTTGTAAACAGTATTGTGCTTTTAATTTCCAATTCCACTTGTTCATTGCTGTATCTAGGAAATTGATTGACTTTTGTATTTTAACTCTGTAATGTTGCTATAATCCAGGAGTTTTCCTGTTGATTTTCTTTCTCCTTTTTTGGGGGGGGGTGGTTCTACATGGATGATCATGTTATTTGTGAACAAAAACAATTTTTATTTCTTCCTTCCCAATCAGTGCAGCTTTTATTTCCTTTTCTTACTGCATTAACAAGGACTTATGGTACAAAGGAAGGAGTGGTGAGAGGGGACATTCTCACCTTATATCTGGCCTTAGTGGGAAAGCTTCAAGTTCCTTATCATTTATGACATCAGATATAAGTTTTTTGAAGATTATTTTATCAAATTGACAACATTTCCCTCTATTCTTAGTTTAATGAGAGTTTTTATCATGAATGAGTGTTATATTCTTGTCAAATACTTTTTCCACATTTATTGATATGATTTTTCTTTAGTCTGTTGATCTGATGGATTATGTGAATTAATTTTCAAATGTTGAACCAGCTCAGCGTCACTGGGATAAATCCCACTTGATCATGTTATATCATTTTTTTAAAAGATTTTATTTACTTCAGAGAGACAATGTACAGTCGGTGGGGGCGGGGGCAGAGGGAGAGGGAGAGGGACAAGCAGACTCTCCGCTGAGCGGGAAGCCCAGGACCCTGAGATCAAAACCTGAGCTGAAGTCAGATGCTTGACCAACTGAGCCACCCAGGCACTCCTCATTTTTCTTTTACATACATTGTTGCATTCAATTTTCTAATATTGTTGATTTTTCAATTTCATTGGTCTTATTGATTCTCTAATATTGTTGAGGATTTTTGCATCTCTCTCCATGAAAGTTGTTGGTCTGTATCTTTTGTTTGGTATTAAGGTGATACAGCTTCATAGAATGAGGAAACATTATCTCTGCTTCTATCCTCTGGAAAAAATTATGGAGAATGGGCATAATTTTTTCCTTAAATGTTCAGTGGAATTCACCAGTGAACCCATCTGGGTTTGGTGCTTTCTGTTTTGAAAAATTATCAATTATTGATTCAATTTCTTTACTAGATATAGGCCTATTCAGATTGTCTATTTCCTTTTGCATGAGCTTTGGAAGATTGTGTTTTTCAAGGAATTAGTCCATTTAACCTAGGTTGTCAAATTTGTGGGCATAGAATTAATTATATTCTTTTATTATTGTTTTAATTTTCATGGCATTTGTCATGATCTGCTTTCATTTCTGATATTAGTAATTTATGTCCTCTCTCTTTTTTCCTAGGTGGCCTGAGTAAGAGGCTTATTGACCTTTCAAATAACCATCTTTGGTATCCTTAAATTCCATTTTTACTTATTTCCAGTTTCATATTCACTTATTTCTGCTTTAATTTTTATTATATCTTTTCTTCTGCTTACTTTGAGTTGAATTTGCTCTCCTTTTTCTAGTTCCCTAAAGTGGAAACTTAGATTATTGATATCAGATTTTTCTTCTTTTCTAATGTATTCACTCAATGTTGTGTTTCTAAGTAACTGCTTTCATTGCAGTAGGCTGGAGTTGAATATTTCCCTTCTTGTAAGTGGAAGGCTCAAGCTAGCTGGAATTGGGTAGTTCTCTTCACCAAGGGTAGTTATGCTCTAAAAATACATTAGAAGTTTGAGTCTGCTTAAGCAGTTCCTTTGAGGGCAGACTTTGTTAAGAAGAACAGAGTACTCTGGCATATGTCAAAATGGTTTCTTTTCCCTCTTCTGCCAGAAGCATGAAGGGATTTTTCTCTGATATTTACTGTGGAAACATGTTTGGGCCCCTGGAGGTAAATCTCACAATGTTTTGATGACCCCTATCACTGGGTCACCCTGGAGTTTTTAACTCTCAGACTTGTCTACACTGAGCCTCCACTAATCATCAATTACCCCAGCCCTCGTTCCTACAGCAATGGAACCATTTTTGTTTTAAGATTTATTCATTTATTTGAGAGAGAGAAAGAGAGAAAGGGAGAGAGGGAGAGAGAGAAAGAGAGAGAGAGAGAGAGAGAGAGAGAGAGAGGGAATGCAGGCATAAGCCAGAGGGGCAGAGGGTGAGAGAGAGTGAGTCTCAAGCAGACTCTGATGAGCACGAAGCCCAGGGTAGGGCTTGATAGCAAGATCCTGAAATCACAGCCTGAGCTGAAACCAAGAGTTAGAAGCATAAGTAACTGTGCCACCTAGACAACCCCCTACAGTAATTTCTGCTCCTAAGTCCCTACTCTGATAAATTGTTATGCTCTATATTTGCCTGTTAGTGTCTCCAATCTTGGGGGCAGAGCAGTGTTCTCCATGTTCTCACCTACCTTGTGGATCCTAGAAGAGTTGTGGATTTTTTTGTCTGTTTACTTTTTACTTGTTAGGATGGAATGGTGGCTTCCAAGCTCCTCACATCAGAATTATAAACTGAAAGTGCAGTGTCAGGGCGCCTGGCTGGTTCACATGGTTAAGCATCTGCCTTTGGCTCAGGTCTTGATCTCCAGGTCCTGGAATTGAGCCCCACATCAGGCTCCCAGCTCAGCGGGGAGTCTGCTTCTCCTTCTCCCTCTGTCTCAGCCTCTGCTTGTGCTCTCTCTGTCCCTGTCTCTCTCAAATGAATAAATAAAATCTTTAAAAAACAAACCAAAGTACAGTTTCTACTTTTGATCTCTTGAAAGATAGGCAGGGAGAGAGGGGAAAAAAAAGCCAAGGATAAAAGGGAATCAAGAATGGGAATAGAGATGCACTCATCCTAGTTGTAACCAAGTAAATCTATTCTCAAGCTGCCCAGCAGCACCTCCCTGCCGCCCCGCCAAGATGAACGCTACACATAAGTGAGTTCAGGTAAACCAGCATGAATTGTGAGATGTAATCAACCCACAGAATTGTGAGAAATAGTAAATTGTTGATTTAAAGCCATTCAGTATTGGGTTATAAGGTAGACAACTGAAAGAAATATTGATACTATAAGTGGGATGTAATAAGTAATGGATATACTGTTATAGATCTGTCTTTTGCCTGAAAGATCACATTACTTGAAAAAGTGTATTAAAAATAGTCATTGCTAAGCACACTGAAACCTCATATATTTCTAAATATTATGGGGGTCATTAAGACTTTTGTTATATTCTCTTTATTCCTTTTTTTATCATGGTATAATTGACAAATAAAATTAGAAAGATTTTCTAGATTTTCTAGATTTCTAGATTCTTTAGAATTAAAGATATCTAAAATATACCATGTGATGATTTGGTACATGCGCATATTGTGGAAAGATTTGCACTTTGAGTTAATTAACAAATCCATCACCTCAGAGACTTATTGGGGATTTTTGGTAAAAACATTGAAGTTCTATTCTCTTAGCAAATTTCATTGATACAATATAGCATTGTCAAGTATAGTCACTATGTTATACATTATATCCTCAGACCTTATTAATCTTATAACTGGATGTTTACACTCAGTAACCAGTCTCTCCCTTTTCTTCCCACACCCCCAGTCCTTGTCAACCACTTTTCTGCTCTGTTTCTATGAGTTAAACTATTCTTTTTTTTTTTTTTTTTTTTTTTTTTTTTTTTTTTTTTTTTTTTTTTTTTTTTTTTTTTTTTTTTTTTTTTTTTTTTTTTTTTTTTTTTTTTTTTTAGGTTCCATATGATACTTTGCAGGGTTTGTCTTTTCCCTGTCTGGCTTATTTCACTTTGCCTAATGCCCTCCAGTTTCATCCGTGTTGTTACAATGGCAGAATTTCCTTCTTTTATACAGTGGAATGATATTCCTTTCCATTATTCATATACATATACATGAATATATGTGTATATATGAATATATATGTATATATATCTGAATATATATGTGTATGTATGATATATAGATGTATATGATATACATGTGTATATATGAATATATATGTCTATATATATGAATATATATGTGTTATATAAACACATACACACATGCACACACATACACACACACTCTATATTTTCTTTATCCACCCCTCCATCGTCAGATGCTTAGGTTGTTTCAATATCTTCGCTCTTGTGAGTAGTGCTGCAATGAACAAAGGAGTATAGATAACTCTCTGAGATAATGATTTTGTTTCCTTTGGATATATACCCGGAAGTGGGATTGCTGGATCACAGGGTAGTTCTATCTTCAATTTTTGGGGGGATTCTCTGTACCATTTTCCGCAGTGGACATATCGGTTTACACTCCCATCAGTAGTGTACAAGGGTTCTATTTCTCCACATCCTCAACTACTTTGTTACGTCTTTTTGATAGTAGACATCCTGACACGGGTGGGATGATACATCAGTGTGGTCTGCATTTCCGAAGATTGATGATATTGAGCACTTTCTCATGTACTTGTGGCCATTTGTATGTCTTCTTTGAAAAATAGTCTATTCAGATCTGTTGCCTATTTTTTTTAATCGGGTTTTGTTTTGTTTTGCTACTGAATTGTATGAGTTCCTTGTATACTTTGGATATCAGCCCCTTGTTCGATGTGTGGTTTCCAAATATTTTCTCCTATTTCTTAGATTGCCTTTTCATTTTCTTGATGGTTTCCTTTGCTATAAGAAGTTTTAAAAATTATATTCATTTACATAATTGTTTTCCTGACACTAATCTGTAAGGCCATTCTAACTTTTTTCTGTCACGTATATTCAGGAGTTTTCTTCTAGCTTTTATGTGAAAATATTCATTGTGAATTTCTTTTCATTTTCTCTGTCAGCTTATCATGTCTGCCCAGGTTGTTTTTCAGTGTTCTCTCTGATATCTTGGAGACACAGTTTTCTGATGTGTGATAACCCCCAATATTCTTTCCATCCTTCATTGGTTTAATGTTTAGAAGCAAATGAGCCATTAAGATAATAATCTCTCTTATTACTTTTTTTGCCCTGAGGCTCGTTAGTTGCTATTTCTTCTCACTGATTCTAGTCATTGCTTTTATCAGGTCAAGTTATTGTAAAGTTTCTGTTTGGTTGGTTGGTTTTTACAATTTTTCCCCCGTTCTGATGGTCACCATTTTAACTTCATTTTTATTGACCTTCTGCTTTAGTCTCATTGCCAGACATAATTACATTTGTGTTTTAGGATATAGAGGAATGGTTAAAATTGCTGGTCCTGCAATCAGAGCCAGGCTCTACTCCTTATACTGTGTGATCTTCATTAAGTAATTAATCTTCTCATCTGTGTAATAGAATACTACTAGTAATAATAGTAACAAAAATTTATTAAGCACTTACATGAGTTAGCTACTTCTGTACAAAAACCTATCCAGCATTCCAGTAACCATGTGAGAATACTATCATCCTTCCTATTTTATAGATGATAGAAGTGAGGATCAGATATACAGATTTACTTATAGTGGAATTGTTGGAAGTACTCCCAGGGAGCACATAAATTGTATTTGCTTAAGCCAGACAAGAGCAAAGATCATTACCTTGAAATTGAGCAGTATTATTCAATGGCTAGAGAGCAGGCTGCCTCTGGGACAGAACAAGCGGAATAATGCATGATATCTAAAGTATATACCTGGCCACAAATATCCAAGCATCTCCTGACATGTTCTTTAGGGCCGCGTCTGGCAGGTGGGATGGCAGAAAGTTGCATATATTGCCAGGATATATTTACTCTAGAGGTACAAAAAGTAGGAAGAATCCCTAGACACACGACTCACTCACTCCCTATCCTAGCTACATATTTGTGAACTCCTGGTCCCAAGAAGGCTTAGTTTATGGTCCAGTCTCTCAGTTATAGGTCCCATCATGGACCAAGACACTGAATTGGTTCTCAATCTAAACTTGTTGGACAAAAAAACAAATGAACTCTAGACCAGCAGTCAAACAACTTAAGTTTGCACCCAAGTTTTGTTTTGTTTTGGTTTTCTGCTAAAGATGTAATTTATTAGAGGTGGTTGGGTCTGCTTCAAAGAAGCAGGAGGAATACTCTCTACCCTGTCTCTAATAGGCCTAGCAACAAGATTAAATTAGGTAATGGATGGTAGCATGTTTGTGAAAATTTTAACTGATTATTATTAGTTGAGATGAGTTTAATCTCCACTCAGCATTTTAACTTCCCTCATTACTGTGATGAGTCTCATAATCTTTACTTGCATTGCTGCCCCTTATTTTCCTCCTCTGTAGAATATTCCTAGTCTATAATCTGTATGTCATGTGATACCATATCTTTGCAAAATGTCTTATAAATGTCCTGCAGCTAAAAATATTCAATAATAAAAATAATTTTTGATCTATTATCAGCTTTAAAACATCCTCAAGGTCACTGAAGTTAAGGCAGTGGTTAGTGCCATTGACTAAGATTCCAACATAGACATAGCTTTCCCCTTTTCTGCTTTGGTTTGTTTAGACTCCATGCCGTTGAATTTCAGAAGTTTTCTTCACAACTTTTTCTTGTACCTTGGGACATGTCTCTTTTCAAATTCTCCTCGTCTTTGGGTCCCTCCTCGGTACCTTCTTGTTCTTGCTTGCTTTGGTTTATTTCCCTGCCATCCACCTGAACCCAGGAATAAATGTCTCTTTGAAGTTTTCCGAAGAATATTCTCACACAAAAGCATTAGTGAGCAATGTAGAATTTACTTCAGATATTTTAGGGGATATTTAAAAAAATTCTCTTAAGCAGTTGTTTTCAGACTTTCTCTGCTTCTGCTTCTGCTGCTGTTGCTGCTGCTCCCAAGTTCTCCTCTGTCTCTCTTCCTCCAACATCCTTCTGCCTTTCCAATTCCTCTTTCCTCCCTGCTATGCCTGCCGCAGCTTCTTACCCAATGCAATTTCCCATTCTTCATTGATTGTGCAGAACAGTTTAACTCTTTTCTGAAACAACCAGGTGGCAGCTAACACCTAGACCTGTAGACTGCATTGGAAATCTGGGAGCCTGAGGTTCACACCAAGCACCTATTAATGTACGTTTGTGGTTAACGATGGAGCTTTCTCTCAGGGAGAAATCACTTTCCACTATAACTTTCTTCATAGCCTTACTGGTGTAGTTCAGTTTGAATCTAGTGGGCTGCCTCTTTTCCCCACAGACTTGGAAAACAGCTTGTATATGAACAGTCACAGATCAGAAAAAAGATATATTGATTATGGTGTTGGCGATTTACTGACATTATTTTCTAGGTATTTTTCTAAGGGCTTTAGTTTAATTACTCATTTAATTCTTTCAAAAGCCCCATGAGATATATAAAGTAGTATTTTTACTTTTAAGGATGAAGAAACTGAGGCAAATAGGAGTTAAGTAGCATGCATTAAGTCAGATTTGGTAAATGGCAGACATCATTAAATGAGGCTGTCTGACTCCAGACTCCATGCTCATAATTACCATCCTATTGGGCTCTTACATGACAACAAACTCTATTTCCCTCTCTATTGTGTTGATATTGCACCTGCCACTCTATGGTGGCCGAACCACCATAGTGATAAGGCACTGCTTGAATCGTAACATCTTCATCAGCAGTTCCTCTGAAATAATGGGGCTTTCTTTTGTAGTCCACCTGATACCATTAAGATCTTTATTGATCAATTCACAGCCCTTGGCACTTAAGTTTAAGTATTATTGCTCCTTGGTCCAACATATAAACACTCTTAGAGGTAGAAAGATACATAACTGTTAAAAAGGGAGGTAATATTGCCATGGAATCGTATCTTAAGATAACTGTTATAAGAAGTTTTACATTTTGTTTATTAATTTATTTGCAATGAGAGTAGGTTATAAGTTGATTTTTAGTTCCAGGCAAGAGCCATGATTCTGATTTCCGCACTTACCAGTGGAACACTCTGGGACTCAGTTCATCATATGTAAAATAGGGGAAATATTTTTTGCTAATTGAAGGCATAGTGAGGATAAAGCAAGATAATAGAAGTGAAGTCATTAGCACAGTGTGTTTGGCAACAAATAACTGCCATTTTTGGGGTCCTCATTATGTGATAGCCACCATGCTCAGCAGCTCACATACGTTATAATACTGTATCCTGTATATCATAAGCTCTCATTAAATTCAAGTGCTTATTACTATAGATGTGGATTCTTAATGGCTGGACAAGCCAGCCTTGGCATTTTTTTCTCCCTTTCAAGAGACTTTGAAGTCCACAGACACACTGAACTTGGATGGAACTGATTTATTGAAGCAGTACTCTTCAGAACAAGACGATTTATTTTATTTTTGTGTTAAGTAGGCTGCATGCCCAGTGTGGAGCCAAATGCAGGGCTTGAACTCATGACCCTGAGGTCAAGACCTAAACAGAGATCAAGAGTTGGATGCTTAACCGACTCAGCCACCCAGGCGCCCTCAGAATAAGATCTTATGTACAGTATCGATTCAATACAATGCAGATAGATGCAGAAAGATGAATGCAGGAAACAAAAGTACAATGATATCAGAGAATATCAGACTTCAGAATATACTGGGAGAGTGTTGCTCCTGTACTTTCATACTCTGACAAGTCTTCTCTCTGGAACATTCATTGTATTTCTGATAGTTTATGCTAAAAGCATAGACATAGCTTTGTCCTTTTCTGCTTTGGTTTGCCTAGACTTCCGTCAACTCTTGGCAAACAAGAGATGGGGAAGAAACAGCAAAATTAAGTTTCCCACTAGGTGGCAAAGAGGTACTACATTGATTTGCAGCTTGTCTCTGTATAGGATGAAAATAGAGGAAAAACCACGTCAGCTGTAGGCTGCCTTGGAATGAATATATATTAACATTTATATATAAATATATATTTCTACAGATTTTGCCCTTGGGAGAGAAATTGACTTATAATGATTACAAATAAGAAAGTGTGGGAAGGATAGAATTATTGAGGTAAGTCAGATTAGGAAATTTTAAAACATGTAAATGTTTAAACTTATCTTCAGGGAAGACAGAGTAGGAAATTCCAAATTGGTACCTTCAGTGCATTTATTGGCTGCCTTTTAGCTTGCTGGATCATCTCCAGAGCCTTCTGTTATTTCATTAAGCAGCCGAATATGCCTCTGAAAGCAAGGAGTCATGGTGGTTCCCTGTGAATCCCTAAACTTGATTTATCTTTGTTTAAAAATGTTTTAACATTTCTAAAATTTCTGGAGTTTCTTTCTTTTTCTTTTCTTTTTTTCTTTTTCTTTATTTTTAATATATATCTTGTAGAGGGGCACCTGGGTGGCTCAGTCATTAAGCGTCTGCCTTTTGCACAGGTCATGATCCCAGAGTCCTGGGATCGAGCCCCACATCAGGCTCCCTGCTCAGCAGGAAGCCTGCTTCTCCCTCTCTCACTCCCCCTGCTTGTGCTCCCTCTCTGGCTGTGTTTCTCTGTGTCAAATAAATAAATAAAATCTTAAATAGAAAATAAAAAGAAAAAAAATATATATCTTGTAGACTATAGGCCATGACAGAGCTAATACCTCACATCAAAGCCCTTCTGAACCATCCGATAGCCTGTCTAGGGTGAGGTGATCATAAACCAGAACAAGGAGATCCTTGCAGTCTCTACAGCCAAGTCTGGGGCAAAAGGAGGCAGATTTGTTTGTTTCCCTTTGTTGAGAATATGAATGGAAGATAGAGGAGAAGGCACATAAAGTACAGTATCTTAAAGTTCCCATTTTCTCAAGTGGCAACTGAAGTGGTCAGTAGAATTTGAATATTGGTTTAATTTGGATTCACTTGAGAGGTTAGCTTGATTGAATGTCTCTACCCTAAGTTTTCTCACCTGTTAAATAGAAGTAATAATAGGACCTCTTTAAAATGCTGCTGAGGACTAAGTGAAACGATGATGATAGTAATAAAAGGGATATTGATGACTACAGACTTGTAAATGCTCATTTTTACATCAGTGTGTGTGAAGATGGGACAGTTTAAATTCATTCCATGAGACTAAAATACATGTTTATGGGTCAGGAAATTAATCTAACATACCCTCTCCTATCCTCTACTGTTTATTTGTTGTGCTCACATACACAAGAAAGCACAAGAGATAAAGTAAAACAACATACACCAAGCAAACTAATAAAATAAGGAATGAGCATATACAGATTGACTTTAGGCACATTCTGGTTCACCCAGATACCCTCAGATGTATTTAAATCCCTTGGAAAGGGTGTGGTTTGGTTTCCAGTTGGGAGCTCACACTACACAGAAATTTCTAAGACCCCTTTCTAGTCTTAATTCTGTGATT
Organism: Spilogale gracilis; assembly: GCA_004023965.1. Taxonomy (NCBI): domain Eukaryota; kingdom Metazoa; phylum Chordata; class Mammalia; order Carnivora; family Mephitidae; genus Spilogale; species Spilogale gracilis. The sequence goes on from PITA01000554.1 coordinate 128,168, forward strand.
AAAATTCAAGCATGTTAGTGAACTTAGTGAAACCTTTTGTGACAAATAGCATTCACAATTTATGATCTATGGTTCATCATCTCTGATGGCTCTCCTACTTAAATTTACCACCCTTCCTTTGGTATTTCCTATGTTTTCATACTGATTTATTTTTTTTAACCATGATACATTTATTTTTTTTCATGCTACACTTAACTTACATATAGTTGACTTAATTGTTGTGTTTTCTGTCTCCTCCAACTAAAATATAAGATCATTAAAGGCAGGACTTTTTGTTTCATTCACTTCTGTATCCTCAGATCATAAAATATAATATTTCACTGAATATTGGTTGAATAAATCAAGGAATGAATGAATAGCTGGAGAGTGAGGAGGCAAAGGCAATGGGAGGATCCTGGACTTCACATTTTATTGATATTATAGTTCTAGCTGTGCCTGTAGAGTTGATTCATTTATGTACTTAACTAATATTTATCGAGCCATGCACAATTATGTGTTGGGAAGCTCAGTAAGCTCACATTCTAGTGTTTCAGACACACAATAAGTTAACGTGTGTGTTAAAGAATATTTTTAAGGATGATAAGAGACCTCTCTAGAATTTTACAGAGGTATTAAGCACTTCAGCCTGTTTGGAGGGTGGTGGGGTGATTAGGGATGTTATCCTGAAATCACATTCATGTGATAGTCACATTGTTTATAATGTATATTTTATGTTATTTGACTTGGTTTTGAGAGTGCTGATGGAGATTGTAGGGGGCCATGAATTCTCTTCCTATTACATTTGATACCTTTGATAAGTTTTATAAATCACGAAGATGGTGTAATCAGTATTTGGGGGATGCAATTTTAGGAGAGTCTTCCTAAGATGAGGGAGAAGTTGAGGCAAGAAGGATGGGGATGGGTCATTTGAGCAGCAAGATGAAGGAAGAAAGTCCCAAGCAGAGACACCAGAATATGCAAAAACTCAGAGGTGAAGAAGTATATCAGGAACAGAAATGTGACCCATGCAGAAAAGGGGGAAACAATTATAGGGGGTAAGGTTTTAGGGACAGAGTTGCAGATCACAGGAATTGCTACAGGCTGTGATGAAGAATTTTCTGTTTTTCTAAGAACAAATGGAAAGACATCAACTGGCTTTAAGCCAGAGCATCACATGCTAGACCGGCATTATGTAACAATCACTCTGGCTACTGTGAGGAAAAATGGTTTGCGAGGAGCAAGAGAAGGCAGCTCATTTAGGAGGCCATTGTATCTGTTTAGGTGACTGCTGATGGGAGTTTAGACCAGGGAAGTGGCAGTGGGAAGAGAAGAACTGGGGGCTGGGGACAGATGTTGGGGGTAGAACCAAGAGGACTTGCTTATGGATTCATTGTGAGGGTAAGGGAAAGAAAAGACTCAAGGATCATTCTTGAGTTTGGGGCCTCATCAATGAGGTGGATGTTGGCATCACTGAAATGCAAAAGACTGGGAGAAAAGCATGCAAGTAAAAAAAAAAAAACATCTAGAAGGAGCTCTGACACTTGCATCAGTCTTTCAGAATCAATCTTTTATAATCTTTTTCTGTTAGGTGAGTGGTTAGAATATATCCTACATCTCTGGTATTCTGGACAATGAGGGTCTAAACAAAATGGTGGAAATACAAGCCACATTAGAATGTTCCCATCTCTGGGAAAACTTAGACTTCTCCCCATTTCAGAAAGAAAATAAACGCTCCCCCTAAGCATTTGGATCATGCCCCTATTATAGTACATTCCATACTTAACTGAATTCATTTAGTTACTCTGCTACTTATCTGCTTAGATTATGAGAATTGTGGAGCAATAGTGATCATTTAGAATTCAGTCACGAATCCACAGTATCTGACACATAGTTGGTGCTTAAAAATGAATGAATGAATAATTGTGTGGCTGACATGAATAAAATGTCAGAGTCCTATGCTTCTCAGAGATTTCTTATGAGATAATATTTGGGTTTGATCCTCTGGATATTAAGCATTTGAAGGGAAATGTATACAGGGTCTTAGCCGAGTGACACACTGGAAAACCTTTTTGAAAATCCAGATGAGTATTGTGTTGAAGTGGTCTCAGGATTACCTTTTATAATAAGTGGTTTTAAGTTTCAGAATACTGAGTAGTTACAAGACCCATCAACTTGGCTTTATCCTCAGAGATCTTGCATATCTGACAAGGGTTCAGAGCTTACTCTCTTTGCTTCTGACTACAGTGTCAAACTATAGTTGGAGGAATTATATATGGCTTCCTTGTGGCCCCTCAAATACCTTCTGAAGTGGAGTTAGAGACAAGGTCGAAGCCTGAGATTCTGAGGACAGAGTAGCTGATAAATGTTTTCACCCCTGCTTTTGTAACCAGCCCCCTAATATATATGAGTAGATGAATTTTTCTCTGGCCCCCAAAAGGATTCTACCAGAAACAAAAACAACAAATGGTTTTGCATTAATTCAGTCAGATTATCATGGTAAAAAGATGGTTCAATGTAGCCCCATCTCAGTTTTTGTCTCAGGCTAGATGTCTGTACCTCAGTGCCCTTATCTGCAAAGCAGGTCACTCATCTCTTCTAGGGTATGACTCCTCAAACTCAAATGTGTATATAAATCCCCTGAGAAATTTGTTAAAAATACAGATTCTGATTTAGTAGATCTGGAGTGGGAGCTGAGAGTCTCCATTTCCAATAAGCTTCTGGCTAGTTCTGATACAGGTGGTTCTTTCTTTCTTTCTTTCTTTCTTTCTTTCTTTCTTTCTTTCTTTCTTTCTTTCTTTCTTCCTTCCTTCCTTCCTTCCTTCCTTCCTTCCTTCCTCCCTCCCTCCCTCCCTCCTTCCTTCCTTTCTCTTTCTTTCTCTCTCTCTCTCTTTTTTAAAGATTTTATTTATTTGACTAAGAGAAACACAGCTAGAGAGGGAACACAAGCCGGGGGAGTGGGAGAGAGAGAAGCAGGCTTCCCACCGAGCAGGGAGCCCAATGTGGGGCTTCCGGGACTCCAGGATATTAATCTGAGCCGAAGGCAGACATACTTAACAACCCAGCCACCCAGGTGCCCCATACAGGTCATACTTTCAAGAGCAGAGCTCCAGAGTTACACAGGGTAAAAGCTCATCCAGATCAAAGATGAGAGTTTATGCAGACCCACAGTTTTTAAAAGTGTCTTAACATTTTATCCCATAAACATACCATAATTTAGTTAATTAATTCCATGTGCCTGGAAATGTAGCCTTTGGCTTTTGGAAATATCATTCTAATGAACTTCCTTGTCTGTAACTCTTTGTCTGTGCCGTTGGTTGGTTGGTTATTTATTTATTTATTTATTCTTGAATATATTACTAGATGTATAGCTAGTTTTTCAGTGGTACATGTTTTAGTATGCGTTTTAGCATGTATTCCCAAATTGGCACGAATTTTCAAATGAGCTCTTTGATGAAGTTCTTCGGCATAATTCCATCTTTGTGGCTTTTCCTGCCTCCAGACTCATGCAACATTCTGACACCATAACATTTTTAATAATGCTTTAAGTAACATTTTATTCCAACTATCTGATCATGCCTGAACTTTTTTATGGTACTTAAATATTTTAAATATTGAGTTTGTGAAGAATCTTAGCTGTTGCTGAGGAAAGAATTTACAAAGACATTATTGGTGCAGAATGCAAATACAGTATATAACACATAGATAATATATGGAACCTCAAATCAGCCAAAATGGCTTTATATCTTAAGATATACACCCAACTCAATCAGTTGATTAAACATTATCCAAAACAGCTGGCAGCTGACAGGAATGACTTCTTTCAGAGTAACTTTTATTCTCTCAATTTACATATACATAGAAAAAAAGAAAAGAAAAACTCCTCAGTAATAGCTTAACACATGCAATAATAATAATCTGGAGGCCCACTGTGTTTTTAACTAAGTAAAAAGAATTTATCTGAATAGCACTGTGTTGATCTGGTCCTCCACTCCAACACTATTTAGATTGTCTGGGTTCTCTCCTTCCCAGGAACTAACATCTGGGTCTCTTCTGCTCCGAATTCTCCAAAGGCAAAAAATAGAAGAGGATGTGTTCTTTTGAAAGTCATAATGCTAGGGCAAAGCCATATAGTGGCAAGAATTTGTCTTGGAATAAGTACACCTACAGTGAAATATCTATGCAATGCAGGTCATCAGGAGGTTAACATTATGATCAAATGAGAGGATGTCATGAATATACTGTACATGCTGAAGTACTGCTCATAGCAGTGAATACCATCATTATCTTGAGGGGCAGTAGGGACACATAACTATGTATGCAAGTGTGTATCACTTGTTTCTATCAAATACCCACATTGTTCTTCCTCTGAGAAGCTACCACTTAATTAATACCAGTTAATTCACCACTTCAAAGACTACCTCACATCCCATTTCCTCCCAGCTTTTCAAAGACTTCCCAGCACTTGGTGACTGTCCTTCTTTAGAGTTTATACAACTTAATTTTCTGCCACTTCCTTGATAAATGCACTTTTAGATGATCTTTCTGTTAGGGGCTGAATTGAGTCCTCCTAAAGTGCATACATTGAAGTCTGAACACCTAGTATCTCAAAATGTGAATGCATTTGGAGATGGGACCTTGAAAGAGGTGATTAAATTAAAATAAGGCCTGTAGGGTAAGCTGTATTCCTGTCTGACCGGTGTCCATAAGAAGAGGAAATTTGGACATACAAAATACATGAGGATGTCCATGCACAGAGGAAAGGTGATGCTGAAGACAAAGTGAAAAGGCAGCCAAGGAGAAAGGGCTCAGAAGAAACCAAACCTTGACCTTGAACTTCTAGCCTCCAGAACTCTTATTTAAAACACTCAGTCTGTGGTACATTGTTATGACAACCCTAGAAAATGAATGCTCTTGTCTTCTGAATTAGGTTGCAATTTCTTTGAATAGACCAACCTCTTTTACTTCTTTATATTACTACTGCTCAGCTGATAGTATGTCTTGAATAATTATTTTCACTTTAATTACATTTCGTGACTGGATGGAGAATGAAACACTCAATTCTGATTCTTCTGGCTCAGTCAGGAGAGCATGCAACTCTTGATTTTGGGGTTGTAAGCTTGAGTCCCACATTGGGTATAGAAATTACTAAAAAAAATTCAATAAAATTAAAAAAAAAAAGGTTGCTCAGAATAGCTGATAAATATGCTCCACACTTGTCACTTTCTTTATCTAGGTATTTTGAAGAAAAAGAAAGTCCTATCTCTCAGTCATGTAGGGGATTTAAATGACAAGAATACTCTTAGACAATTCCATATAGATTGTCTAATTTGACTCTGTGAACAACCCTTAAATGGGCTAAGCAGGTGTTTAAATATACCATTTTATAGCATCTAAGGCTCAACTTGAGAGACCTGTTCATGTCAGATAGCTAGGAAATAGCTTAAAATCCAGTCCAAATCTTCCTATTGCAAATTTAGTCTTGCCTTTCCTCCTGGTCACTCACCTGCCTGGGACAACTGTATTTTAAGAAAAAGATCCCCGAACTAGGAGTTAGGAGACTTAGATTTGAGAAATAATTCTGCTTCACGTACTTAGACTCATTTATTCATTCATTCAACTCAATTTTGTTAATAGCCTACTCTGTAAACTGTACCAGGCAAATAATACTTAACTTTCAGACTCAGGTTTCTTGTCTGTTAAATGGAAAATAATACCTGATTTGCACACCTTACGGGAAGGTTTTAGGGATAAATGTAAAAAATGCATATAATCAATTCAGAGGGGATAATTCATGTCCACAGCCAAGGTCCTGTGTGGTTGCACACGCAGTGGTTTGCCCAGCATAGCCAGAGCACATGTGGAGTCTTCATCACTTACAAAGCTGATTCTCCAGAGGCAACCAGATTGGGAATGTGGTGATATATTTCCTTTTGGAACATTAACCAAGGGAAAGGGAAAGAACTGTGTTGGATCGCAGGATGCTAGGAAAAAATAAGCGCTACATTTTGAAGACGGTAACCATGGAGAAACCATAGGGCCAAGTAGAGAGAATTCCTTTCTCTAGGTTCTTTCTATCTCTCCTGATCTTTGGGGTCCTAATCTGGCCATACACTCAGAAGAAAGGCCCTAGGTAAGAGCTAATAGAAATATAAGGGACAAAGTAATGTCTAGCACATTTTTCCAAGGGTATATTATCCATTTGATATGAGAAGAAAAGAACAGAACTTCTATTTGTATTTTTATATCTTCTCACTTAAAATTGTTTTTCTTCTTCTATAATATATGTAATATATGGTTATATACACAATAGATGAATAATATTTAGCTGTTGGGAATACATATCCAAAATGTGGTTATTGTCAGGAGTTCATAGTCCTCAAAATATAGAGCCCAGTGGCAGAGAGGAGAAGACACTTGGCGGGGAGCATGGGCTCTGGATCTGCTATTTTCTTGATTCATCCTTTATTACTTGTGCAATCTTCTAAGTCACTTAACCTTTCCAACTGCTAGTCGTCTTCATAACAAAAGGGGTACAAGATTTGCCATGCCATCTCATGGGATTAAAATTAAATAAAATAATTTTATTTTCTATGCACAGGAAACACTTCATGTTTATACCTTCTAAATGATTCTTCTATTTATGAAAATTGATGGGAAGCACTTTTTAAGTTCTAAACAATCATATCCATGGTAGTCCCTGACTCCTCTTTCAAGTGGACAGTGCATGTGCATGTGTGTGCAAACACACACACACACACACACACACACACACACACACAAATATCTTCTTAGATAGAAGCCCATTCACTATATTCCTTAGAATATAGAAAGCCCATTCACTATATTCCTACATTATATGGGAGAAATGTTGGCTTACGTGAGGTATGAATTAACAGCATAAGAATTTTGAGTAGATCAGAGTAATTAAACTTTTCATGAGAAAACAAAAACAAATCTTATTTAAAAATACGTACATGTATTATAGTCCATCCTGACAAACTTAAGGAGAAGGCGTATAATCTTACTTCCTTTTAAAAATCCAAATCATTAAATTGGTCTAATACGTCCATGGATTCACCTTAATTATCCAAAATTGAATTATTACATTAAATACCTGAGTTAGCAGCTTCCACAGTTTTGTTTTGGTTTTTTTTTTTAAGTCTAGATCTTAAGATTAACCAAGAAGAAACTATTAGCAGTTCAGTTTTCTTATTTTCCCTGAATTTGGGGAATATTAGATTTTTATAAATACTTATTTATCTCTATAAACCATACAGAGTATCTTTAATTTAAAAGATGTTATAGCCTGATGATGGGTATTAAGGAGGGCACATATTCCATGGAGCACTGGATGTTATACGCTAACAATAAATCATGGAACAATACATCAAAAACTAATGATGTACTGCATGGTGACTAATATAACACAGTTTTTAAAAAAGATGTTATAATTTTTTATTGCTGCCTTGTGATAGGAAAACATTTTATATGTATACAGTCAGAGGTAAGGGTTGTACTGTATCAATTATAGATGCATAGAGCTGTTTTTACCAAACCGAAGATAAATCTCCATTATCTAGGTGACCAAGATCCCAAATGGCTGCATCATTAAGCCAAATATTCCATCATTGTTGCCATGAATAAAGAATAACTTGTAGGTCATGTACAAACCAGGCATAAAAACAAATACAATAAATCAGAAAAGAATAACAAACCTAGAGGCACAGAGAGTGTTGCCTGGGATTCACTCTGGGAGACCAGAAGACACATGCTTGCCTTTAAGCAGCCAGCGAGATTTACTTCTCAATTCATCAGTTTAATTAGCTCTGACAGATAAGTCCACTTAGCTATTTTGGTGAAACAACCTGTGAAACTACTGAAGTAGAATTTTTTGAAAAGTAGAAAACATGACCCTCATACAAATATCAAATGAACACCTGTCAAAAATTTTATTCAACTCATTAGTGAACCAGCAAAATGTTAAGACTAGTTCAAAGTGCACTTATATACACAACTTAACAAAAAAAGTTCTGAAGAATAAGATTGCTGGATTAGTTACAAAACTAATGTCCTCCCGGCCATAAAATGTAACCCCTGGATTCACCTTTTGCACAGAAAAAAATTAGTTGGATCTCTACTGGACAAAATTCTCATAAGCTAACATGTTCAATTACTAAATCTGAAACCTTCATTTAATATAGTAAAATAAAGAACACCGTATTTTTAAGAAACTGAGTTCTGCACCCACTCCAACAGCAATTTGATGAAGTCATATCTCCTATTTGAGTAAGCCAAGGAATGTGTGTGGAAAGATAGAAGTTCTATTGAATGACAGCCTTTCAGTTCTGATGAAACTGCCCCAAACAAAATGATGGAATTGCCAGGGTGGAGTAAAGAATTATAGCCATGTTCTCACACCATGACAGCACTGGCCGAATTTTCTCTCTTGGCTGCATTTTAGGAAACAGATAATGGACCACTGAAGACTGAGCAGCAGAGGGCAACCAAAAAAAAAAATCTATATCTATATCTATATCTATATCTATATCTATATCTATATCTATATCTATCTATGAGAGAAGCTAACAATTGCCTAAAACCACAAGAGCTGGGACCCATCATTGTCCTTATGGTATTTTCAGTGAACCAGAGTTTTGTCCTTGTTATGGTGATTGTTCTCTTGCTTAACCAACAAGTGTTTGCAGCCAGTAAATTTGTGTACAGCAAACCCACAGGAGGAGAAACAAATCTACGGGGCCAGAGGAGGAAGATAAATCTACAATGGAATCCTGCTGCTCTAAACTGTGAATAGATCATTCTAGATTATTCTTCTGTCCTATCCTAATCACATGTGTCTTCCACACCCAGTTCTCAGTCTCAATAACGGCAGCGATTTTTCCCTAGTTTTAAGTGTGATTGTGTATATATTTTGTAGATACTTTATCATCATGCATTGTTCAATCACTTCCTCCCCTCCAATGTATAATTTTTGTGAACTGCCTTTTCATGTCAACTGTTCCTTTGTGAAGGAAAATGGTGGAATTTTTAGCTTTTTGATTTAAGCTTCAAACCTACCATAAATTACCATCTCAAAGCTCAGTTTATCAGCTGTTATTATTATCAGTACTTGGATCAGCACTATCCTATCAGAGCATATGTGAGAGAGGGGTGAAAATAGTCATATAAATTTGATATTTGTCTTCAGAATCTTGGCTGGGCAAAAAAGGTATGTTGATGTCTCATTTTGGAGAGTCAGGAGTTCAAATTTTAGAAAACACTGGAAGGATGTGGTGTGTTTTGATCTCCTTTACCTGGATAAACTGGGGCCTAAAAAGGGTGATAGGCTCAGGTAGGGGTGCCCCAACCCTGTTTAGGTCAGAAACCAGGTGGGGATGCCACTTGTGTTTGAAGGTGGGACCTGGGAGCAGGTGTAGGGTGTAGGGAGGGACAGAAGGCAGGCTCACAAGAGCTCATTAAAGGAGTTGAGTAAACATTTAAAGATAGTTTTAATATGCTCCCGTTCACTGGAGAAATTGGCTCTGATAAATAAGTTGTAGCAGTAAGTCTTAAGCAGAACAAATGTGATTTCAGGAGCTCTAGAATGTCTCTTCATTTTCCTAAAACCCTCCTATTGGTTGCTGATGCCAGAAATCCTCTGGTCAGGGGGAGTTGAGCCATATCTGACAGCTGCTGGCTGATGGTGGGACTAACCTGGTTGAAGAACATAGAGAAACTGGAGAAGAATGTCCCAAGGGTTGGGGAAAATAGTAAAATGCCAGGTCACACAGCAGGATTTAGAATATGATGCTGCAGGATGGATGCACTCTAAAAACAGGTCAAGAGACAGGCAGGAGGGCAGATGAGCCTGAACGCATCCTAAGGTTGTTTACCACAGCTGGCTGGCTCTTAGGAACTTCTTGCATTATGACTTTTGACAAATAAATTGTACTTTAAAGGCCAGGAAGATGATGGACGGTCCCAGATTATGTGTTATATACAATGTTAAAGACAAAACCTCCCAAAAGGGGTCACTATTAAGCTGTACTTTGGTTTGATGGGATTTCTCAGATCCTTTCTGAGAGCAGCTATGGAGGTGAGGGACGAGAGGACACTGAGAACTTCACACAGAATTTACCAAGCACCAAGGGTGTGAAGGGAGGGAGAGAGGGCAAAGCAGATTTGTATCTATTTCACAATTTTTCCTGAAGCAAATTCTTGTTCTTAAGGCAAGGCTAGAGATCCTACCCCATGCAGTGGATTGGCTATGAAAGGACCGAGTTTCAAATCCCCTTTTATTCATCAGCAAATATAGTATCTACTCTGATGGGGATAATTAAATGAATCCTGCCTACCTCACAGGACATTTGAAATGTTCAAATGAGATTAAAAATGAGATTATCCAGTTCAATAAATAGGTCATTAAGCAGTATTGAAATATAAAAGGATTGTTAGTGCTTCTACTAACAACTCAGTTGTTCATTTGTTCAGCTAACACCCACTGAGTATCTCTGGTGTGTGTGAACATGAAGAAGATAATTCCTGCCTAAAGGAAATTAATTATATGAGTATCATTATTATGTAAACATCCTCCAAACTCCTTCTCATCTACACACATACACAAATCCCAGTTATGACTTCTTTTAAATTCAAAATTTTAAATTTATGGCAAAATTTCAATAACCATTAATGAATTATGTTGCACATTTTAAGTTACACCCAAAACAAATCTTAACAAGATTATGCCAAATAAATGCACATTGAGTAGTTACTTTAAGAAACCATAAATAACTCAACCTAGGTTCTTGGTCAGCACCACAAAAAGTATGAAGGCAATTGCAAAAATTGAAAACTAGCACTTTGATTTGAAGGCAGCTTCTATGCACAGCTGGATCATGAACAAAAGACAGTTTTGGACTATGTATTTGAACAAATGACACCCCCATGAGCAACAATTTTGAAAACCACTCATAGACAAGATTGCAATGTGATATATGAATATGGTCCCCAGTTCTGTCTTATCCTTGGGTTGTGGAACAAGTGGAAGCATTGAAAGTGTGCTGTCCCCTCTGCTGCCTTGTCAGATCAAAGTGTATTTATTTATTCCAGCCTTTTTGCTATTTTGAACCATGAGAGGAAAGCGCGACACAGGCAGGTCTTTAGTTCCTGGACTGCAACATACTTCTGCCAAGGAGAAAAATCTCCCGGTTTCCTTGAAGCAGTGCTTATTACAACCTCATTTTCCCTTTGGAACGTCTCTCATTAACAGCATTCTTATTCTTACCCTGTGACCTGCAGAAACTGAGGAGGCCATGGGGAGTAGTCACCAATCCACCTTCAAATGCTGACCCGTTCACCCATGGTGGATGAAGTGAGCTCTAAGCCCTTCTGTGTCAACTTCCTATGATAATTAAAACTATTCCTTTGGTTAAGAGATTAGTTTGTAAATTCATCGTCAAGAAAGCACTTCCTAGGCTGTGATTATATTCTGGGATGATCATGAGGCAGCACTATAATAAGGATAGAGCATGGACTTCAAAGTAGGGATCATGGCTGCACTGTTGATGGCTTGTGAGGTGTGGGAAGTGCCTTGCAGATACAATGCCAGCATCTCCTACCACAATCCATTCTTCATACTTCAACCAGGGGTATTTTTCAAGTCTAGCAGATGGTCCCTCACTATACTCATGATTACGCACAGTGTCATTAATGAAGACAGCCAAGGCCCTGTATGGCTGGAGCAATGTCCAGTTCTCTTGCTTTACCAACCCCTCCCCTCCCCCAACACATCGTAATCCAGATATTTTTCAACTAGATCTCTGAACATACTTCGTCTTAGGTGTTTTCAGGTCTAACCTTGTGCCATTCTCCATCCCAGTTCCTTCTTTATTCAATTACATTTGTACTTGACCTTCTGATATTACCAGGTTTTTTTATAGTTTGACTTTCCTAAGTTTAGGCTGGGTACTCCTCTCAAAGGTCTTCTTTCCATCTCCTAGCACTTACTGTAGTAATACTAACTTCCTGCTGGCATGCTTGCCTGCACCCAACACCTATATTTGAAATCCCATAAAGTCAGACATGGTAGTCATCAGTAGCAGGTGTGGGGAGAAACTGCCCTGGTTCATAGACGGCTGTCCCTTTGCTGTGTCCTCACAAGGTGTGAACTTCTCTGGTTTCTTTAATAAGAACACTAATCCAGGGGCACATGGGTGGCTCAGTCAGTTAAGTGTCTGCCATGAACTCAGGTCATGATCTCAGGATCCTGGGATTGAGTCCGCATCAGGCTCTCTGCTCATCAGCAAGTCTGTTTCTCCCTCTCCCTCTGTGGTATGGCTCGCTTTTGCTCTCTCTCAAATAAATAAGATCTTAAAAAAATAAATAAATAACATTAATCTCATTCATGAGGGATTCACTGTCATGGCCTAATCACCTCCTAAAGACACCATCTCCAAAAAACATCACACTGGGGGATGAGGTGTTAACATGAGTTTTGAGGTGACATAACCATTCAGACTACCATAGTTTTCAGGTGGGGATCTGATGACGCCCGCTCAAAAAAATCACTTTGGGGCTCTACTGAAAATGCAGAATTGATTCAAACAAAACCAGATTGCTTTGTTTTCACAATGCATCCCAATCTCTGGCTCATCCATTGACAAAAGCAGAGTGCGAGGCTCTGCCAGCTTCCTAAGATTATTTAATCAAATATGTAATACTTCCCTGATAGATGAACAGTTTTCCCCAGACAGCGAAGCTGTGTGCCATGCAAGCGCGCACTGCATGTGTTAGAAGCATGTGCAGGTCTAATGCAGCTGGTAATTATTTAAGGACACTTTCTGCCTTCTCATTCGTACAGTAGATTGCAACTCCAAAGACGCATGCACTGTTCTTGTACACACCGAATCCCTGCACTGTGGGAGACAGGCCTGGGCCCGATGGAACAGGCCCAAGGGAGAGATCAGTTTTCAACTTCACAAACCAGGTCTTCTTTATGAAAACTTCCAGTGTATACTAGGTAATATTCCTTCCCAAGGCTCTTTCCCCACTTTTTTTTTTTTTTTAATATCAGGTCATTTTTTTAGGGGCACATACTCTGCAATGAGTCTTCATAGAACATACTTTGTGCTGCTTTCATATAAATTTTATGTAAAGAATAGCTCATTAGATGGTTAGCAATGATCTGTCTTTGGGGAAAAATAAGAAAAAATAAACAAAGCACCCATAATGAAGAAAAAGTTACTGGTCATGAAGTCTGTCTGAATGGAATAGAAATTAGGAGGAGAAATCTAAGATAGGCCTACTTTCTAGAAAGTATGTTTTCAAAGACTTTGCCAGCTTTGCAGTGTGCCCAACTTAATTACTGGATTTGCATTCTAGAGTACATTTACTACTGTGATATGTTTGAAAATCATATATAGTAATATCTCAAGCAGAATGTATAATTCTGCCCTGCATTTCAGAGAGGAGGTGTCAGCAGTCAAACCCTAAGACCCAAGTATGTATCAGGAATTGAATTTAAAAAAAACAAAATAAAACAAAAAACAATAGGGTATGCATCAGGGTCAGTAATCATTCCTACCTTCTGCAGGGATTAGAATCGGTGCTTGTGGGCGCCTGGGTGGCTCTGTGGGTTAAAGCCTCTGCCTTCAGCTCAGGTCATGATCTCAGGGTCCTGGGATCGAGGCTGCATAGGGCTCTCTGCTCAGCAGTGGGCCTGCTTCCTCCTCTCTGCCTGCCTCTCTGCCTGCTTGTGATCTCTCTCTGTCAAATAGATAAGTGAATCTTTAAAAAAAAAAAAAATCAGTGCTTGTGATTTAGTGAGGGCCTACAATGTGCTACTCACCATACTAAGCACCAAACAAATCTGACAAATAAGGAACCATCCCTTCCCAAGCAGTTCCGCCTGGCAGGGGAAACAGCTAGCAAGCAATCAAGATATGATGTGGGAAGAATAGAAATGAAGAGAATGTGCCCGAGCTGGTGGGAGCCAAGAGGAGGAGAGATGGTTCTGGAAAGTTCATCTCTAGTCTCTTCTTAGGTAAGAAGCAGAGTTTCTACTTTTGGGAGAGATTTTTCTAATAATTTTGTGCACTGCTTAGTTGTTTTAAAAGCCCATTTGTAACCCGAGGTCAGGGAAAACCGTATATCCCAAATGGAGAGCTTTTATGTTAGATGATGCAGCCTTAGGCACACAATATGTGAATAACAGGGAAGATCCTTCCGGGGAGCATTTATCTGAAATATATTTCTTTCCCATTTGTAAAACCGGAGATGCCCGTACAAGCACTCTTTCCATAGCAGGAAAAGTGAGTCGCCATAAATATCTCACAGAACAAAAACCGTATTTAGTAATCTTTAAGTTTATGAGTTTCTGCAATAGCTAATAGGAACTTCATTTATAAGTTTCATTGTAGCCAAGGGAAAGTCCACAAGCCTAGATGGCCGAACTTTGAACAATTGCAGTTTAAGAGACAGAGCACTCTGCGGAAGTAAATCAGACTCAAGGTTAGAACTCACCTGCCAGAATACGAGGAAGGAGCACAAAAGCAGAAGTGAAAGGAAAAGAAGATCAAGACTGAGACCCATCAATGTCACACAACTCCTAGCTACCTTCACCCTGTGATAATTAGATTGATAGTGAGAGCCACAACTTTCTAAAATGATTTTTTTTTAAGATTTTATTTATTTGACAGAGAGAAACACAGCCAGAGAGGGAACACAAGCAGGGGGAGTGAGAGAGGGAGAAGCAGGCTTCCCGCCGAGCAGGGAGCCCGATGTGGGACTCAATCCCGGGTCTCTGGGATCATGACCTGAGCCGAAGGCAGTCGCTTAACCAACTGAACCACCCAGGTGCCCCACTAAAATAATTTTTTAAAGATTTTATTTATTTGAGAGAGAGAGCAAGAGCTGGGGAGGGGGGGTTGCTGGGCAGAGGCAGTGGAAGAAGCAGACTCCCCATTGAGGAGGGAGCCTGATGCAGGGCTCGATCCCAGGATCACAAGATCCTGACCTGAGCCAAAGGCAGACCCTTAACTGACTGAGCCACACAGGTGCCCTTACAATAGTTTTTAACAAAACGTTATTTTTCTATAAGATAAGTTCTTAGGAGTTTTGTATGTATAAATATACTTTATGGAGACAGGCCCATCTATAGAACTAAAACTCTGGATAATTAATCACATCTTGCTACAACTGTACTCTGGTATCTTCTTGCTTATGTTAATGATTAAGAAACAGCTTTGGGCGCCTGGGTGGCTCACTGGGTTAAAGCCTCTGTTTTCTGCTCAGGTCATGATCTCAGGGTCCTAGGATCAAGGCCCGCATCTCTGCTGGGCAGGGAGCCTGCTTCCTGCTCTCACTCTGCCTGCCTCTCTGCCTCCTTGTGATCTCTCTGTCAGATAAATGAATAAAATCTTTAAAGGAAAAAAAAAAGAAAGAAACAGCTTAGTTCTGGATGGAGAGCCAGCCCTTTTGTTGTTTCCTATAGGAAACTATGTGAAGATAATCCTCAGGTGACCTTAAGGCCAACTACACTCAGGTATAAGCAACATATCTCTTTAGTTAGAATCCTTGTTCAAGGAGAGCTAAATATATCACTCTTCCAACAATTTTGAAATGATGAGTAAGAAAAGAGTCCATGCTCCCATTTTATAGTTTAAGAGACCAGATTTCTGAGAGATTAGATCACTAGTCTTGTATTTGAAATCTTACAAATATTATTCCCTTTTAGATAGGAGGAAACAGGCTTGTAGACAGTGAGCCACTTGCCCAAGGGTGGTCATAGCAGAGGATGCTCTGCCTTAGTTCAGATCCTGCAACACGCTGACCAGCACTCTTTACTCTTTTAGGTTAGAGTTCTGTTGTTTAGCTTTTGCTAAATTGCAGTTTCTTTTTCAATATTTTAGGGAATCTTGATTTCAGAGTATTAGCTATACACACTAGTTCAGTACTCTAGTGGGGCTCTGTTTGCCCAATTTTAGCCTCTAGTGAATATTCATGATTGCATTACGAAAAGTTAGTAATCTTTGGAAGTTAAGCGCTGATAAAGGAATTGCTGACACGGTAAGTCCTTAAATCCAGCAGCCTGGGAGAAAATAAAGCAGACAACCCCCCCCCAGACTGGCAGTAGATGTCAGGTTAGCTGCATTTTACAGAGATGTAAAGCCAGCAAGAGGCTGTTTTGGTACTTTATTAATTTATTTTTTACAAAGTAATTATGATAATATTAATCTTTTAGCATTAGGAATCTTCTAGACAGTTTTATTTACCTATCAGGAAATGTCTCAGAAAATTCCCTCTTGCACGATTCTGGGAAATACCTAGGGAGCACTTTTGTGGAAGTGAAAAGACTTACAACTAAGAAAAGGGAAAAATTTTAAAGGTTTAGTAATCTGAGAATAACATTCTCTTTTCTCACCCCTCCACTCTTCCCCTAACGGCAATACCTCCAGCCATCAAAGCAGTGATATGCCTATTTTCACCGTAGGAACTTAAGACCCTCTGATGAACGGAGAAATGTGATCCTGGAACAAAAAAACAAGGAATCCTAGGGATGAAAGGCACTCAGTTATTGGAAAGGAATTATGGAATCTTTTTGTATGTATGTTTGTTTATAAATCTGTGCTCACCGCACACTATTGCATATTGATAATTGGGTCTTGTGATCCAGTGACAGCTGAGGACATAATAGGGAATGGGAGAGAGATTTTCTGAACATACTTTGAGGTCATGAGGCTTAATATTAAAACAATGAAGGTGATCATGCAGGCAAGCAGGAACATTTAGCAATTCATCTACCTTCTCTCTCTGGGGATTTAATAGTCAGCTAAAGGTAAAATAGCCCGAATGCTGACATTGGCATACAGACTTTCTTTTAATAAGTTCTTTCTGTTAAGCTGGTTTAGTTTTTTGGACTACCTTTTCTTATTCTGTTTCCTTCTGGTGTGAGTTCAATGAGCTATAATTTTTAAAAATGAGATGTCAGCTAGGTTTCTAGAAATCTGAAGTGGTTAGAAGTTATCCACAGGTGCTATTTCTGCTTCCTATGGATACTATAAATAATATGTAATTCCAGAAAAGTCAAATTCAAGTCTGACCCCTTTAGTTATACAATGAGGATAGGGGTGATAATATTGAATTCCTAGAAGAGTTTGAGGTGTCATATTTCTGTCACCGAGATAGTTGTCTGCCTTCATAAAATTAATAAAATGTCCCAAGTGACTATGATCTGACCATCTGTGTATGTCTTGATATCCCAGAAACAGGTCCTATGGAAGCTACCATTTATTGTGTTTCTTATGGTCCAGAGAACTGGCTGAGCACTTTTAATAATCTGTAATCTTCAAAACAGTCCTATAGAATACTTTTTTTCTCACTTCTCAAGTGACAAAATTGAAACTCAGAGTCATTACATTATATACTCAAGGTTTAAGCTATATAGACAATGTATATAATTACTAGTGAGTATGAAAGCAAAATTTAATCCCACATGTATCTGACTCCAAAGGTAAGTGCGTTGTAGCTAATGCTTTCATGTGACCAGGCTACCACATATGCATTTTAATAGAAAGTTTCACTTGGTGTGATTAGTCCAAAGAGAAAACCTGAAAACCAATTTATAAAATCTATCCATTTATCCATCATGTATTTTATAAAATCTATCTATCCATCCATCCATTTATCTATTATTTATTCTATATTAAAGAATAAGAAGCCAATTAAAATCTTCTTCTAGAAAATACTTTACCCGGATGATAAAGCCAGTCCCTTATGGTCATGGAGAGAGAATGACATCACAGTCAAACCTGAGTGACTCACTCCTAAGTACCTTATGGACGGACCCCTATCCCTTCAGTGGAGACGCCTGGTGGTGGTTGTAGAATGAGATCTGTCACAGGCTATGCCACCCGAGCCCTCCTGCCAGGCAGCTCTTGAGAACAAAGAGAGTCTCATGTATGCCTGGGAGCAAGAATCTCACCCAGAATAAATCAGCCTCACAGTCTCATTCGTCAGCCTGATGGTTTTAATTGTTAAATCGGAAGTTTAATTTGCCATGCTTGGATAACAATCCAATTCTAGGCAAGCATATGCAGCAAGTGATCAATGGGAGACAAGTCTAGAAAGTTAACTACTAAGTAATCGAATCCTGATGTAAATCAGCACAATAGGAAAATTTGAGCTTCACTTATCTTCTTTCATTATTTGATATCTTAGAGATCTAGGAAAACTAACAAATCATGTCAAGTTAACTCTTACATTATTTTTATCTGTTATAGTCCAAATACCTATAAACACATTTTTGTTCATTGTTTAAATTTTCTGCTGACTGAATTAGCAAGTCATTTAGGTATTAATTTCCTTTTAGTTTCCACATTACCAGTAGGATATACTACTTCCATCTTGCAGATAAGGAAACTGATACCCAACTCTGATAAATAAAATAAATAGCGCTCAGAAGGCCAAGAACTAGTCAGTGCTAGAGTTAACACTCAAACCCAGGTGAACCTGCCCTCAAAGCCCATATATTTTTACAACCCAACATTGACACCCACGCAACTTACAAATAAGGAAGAGTAAGCAGCCTACTAATAATGATATGAAGGAATTATGTCATATTAGCAAAAGCTAAGGAAACTGTTCATATTCATCTCAGCTAAGAGAAAACCCAGAGGAAAAAAAATTAACTTTGCGAAAGATAATCACATGGAAGAGAGAGGACTTGTTCTTTTTGATGTTAATAGGGAAGACTCAAAAAGCAGTATATTATGTCTGTTAGGAGTGTGGACTTTTAAGTATATTGGAATTAGGATTAGCCCCAGCTTTGTTACTATTTAACGCAAGTAAGTTAACTCTTGTAGTTTTATTATTTATACAATATGACTTTAAAA
The DNA here is from genome assembly GCA_004023965.1 of Spilogale gracilis. NCBI lineage: Eukaryota > Metazoa > Chordata > Mammalia > Carnivora > Mephitidae > Spilogale > Spilogale gracilis. The sequence goes on from PITA01000554.1 coordinate 147,034, forward strand.
AGTATTACTATTCTGGGGCGCCTGGGTGGCTCAGTTGGTTAAGCGACTGCCTTCGGCTCAGGTCATGATCCCGGAGACCCGGGATCGAGTCCCGCTTTGGGCTCCCTGCTCGGTGGGAAGCCTGCTTCTCCCTCTCTCACTCCCCCTGCTTGTGTTCCCTCTCTGGCTGTGTTTCTCTCTGTCAAATAAATAAAATCTTTAAAAAAAAAAAAAGTATTACTATTCAGTGGAACGATTCAGAATATGTTTTAGCACTATATTCCAAAGACCTATCAAACATCTAGAGGCATCCAAAAAATGGAGTGGAGTTGCTTATGACTACTAATTTTTCTCATCTCCAGTGGAGTTCAAGTTAGGTTAGATGACTGATCAAAGGACTAGAGTTTCAGACACTGAATGTAAGAGGCTGTTGATTAGATTAGACCAGCAGTTCCCAGAAAATTTGATTCAGCCAAGTAGTAAAAGTTTGTTTTATTATTTTTATTTTATTTATTCTCACCCTGCTTTATTTGAACTTAAGGTCTTACTTTAAGAAGATGGAGCAATGAACCTAGGAAGGGATTCTTAGAAGGCTGAGAGTACATCTAAGAATTTAATGTATGTTGATCAGTTGACGAATATGCATAGCAGAGGCCATTCTCTACCTCCTTCGCCCAAAGAGCATAGTGTTTCCATGTCTGAAATCAGCAAATTCATGTGCATACGGAGCCATTTTATGTTTTGTAATCTTATCCCATGTGAATGAAGGTAGAAATTTCAAATTTTTTTATGTCACAAATAAGAACATCGTGGAAATGACTTTTATTTCCATTCAATTGTTTTTCAAACAAAGGAAATGAAACCCAGAGCTGTTAAGGGCCTTGGTCGGTGTCACATTCACACAAGGAGTTTAGATTCTCAACCCTCAGTCCAGTGATCTTTCTATCAGACCATGTTGCCACAGGATCTCCAAACTCATCTATAATGTTTTTCAGAAAGACATTTTTTCTCCTCGGGGTGTCTAAAATTTAAAAAGGTTATCAGTGTAGTTCAGATATACAGGTTAAAACACTGATACCTTTGGTTCGAATTGTGGCTATGCTAGTTACATAATTTTGGGCAAGTGACAATTTCTCAGAGCTTTATTTTATCATCTACAAAGTGAAATGCCTACCTAATAATGTTGCTTTGATAAGTGAATGATGTAGTGGGTATAAAATTCTTAGTCCAGAGGTAGGCACATTGTCAGTGCTCCACATGTTTTCATTTTATATTATTATTAACCAGAGATAAAGTCAGGCCATAACTAATTCACCAGATCACTTTAACCCCTTTTGATAATTTGATCATTTTTATTATCAACTGTTGTAGTTTTTTCAGAAATTTGGAACCAATTTATCAGTATTGGTAAGCCTCCTATGAAAACCTTATGTATGTATATTATACATACAAAGATTATTATAGATAATAATTTTTGTCATAGGAAGAATTGAACATGTTTCTATTTTTGGCACACTGAAAAAGTGCAAAGTGCCATGGAGTGCTACCCAGCCTATTTTGCTAAATGGCGTTATCCTCTACTCAAGCCAAAAAACCTGGGATTTAACCTAAATTATGTCCATTTCTTCTCTTTATATACACATTAAGACTCCATGTTCAATTTTTTTAAAGATTTTATTTATTTATTTGACAGAGAGAAACACAACTAGAGAGGGAACACAAGCAGGGGGAGTGAGAGAGGGAGAATCAGGCTTCCCGCTGAGCAAGGAGCCCGATGTGGGGCTCGATCCCTGGTCTCTGGGATCGTGACTTGAGCTGAAGGCAGACGCTTAATGGCTGAGCCACCCACGTGTCCCTCCATGTTCAATTTTAATTACCCTCTTCTCCATTTTCTGGGCAACTGTCTTCATTCAGATTCCCCATGGCTTTCACTGGACTACCTCAAAAATTTAATCACCACATCCATACTTCAGTCGCATTCTGCTGTAATCTACTTCCCCACTGCTACCAAAATGGCCTAATGTTAAGATCTGGTCTTGTTGTTTCCCTGCTCAAAATTCACAGGTGACTTCCCATTGCTTATGAGATTACCCAGTATCTTGCACAAGGCACGCAACTGCAAAGGCTCTTCTTGAGCCATTTTCGACATGCTTGTCCAGCCTCTTCTCTCTGCAGCCACACTTCAGTACCTAGCCCAGTGCTCAGCATCTAGTAGGCATTTAAGAAAAGATGACTAAATGAATAGGTGAATAAGTAACTGAATGATGAATGAGCAAATCAAAATTTAACATGTTTTCATTCATCTGGTCTTTTTCTTCTTTTCTTAAATTATTCTCACCATAGCACATATGCTCCCCAGTGTCCATCACACAGCCACCCCAACTCTTCCAAACCCCTCCCCTCCAGCAACGCTGTTTGTCTCCTGAGATTAAGAGTCTCTTACAATTTGTCTCCCTCTCTGGTTTTATCTTGTTTCATTTTCCCCTCCCTTCCTCTATGATCCCATCTTATTTCTCAAATTACTCATGTCAGTAAGAACATGTGATAATGTTTTTTCTCTAATTATTTCACTTAGCATGTCATTGCAAATGGCAGGATTTGGGTTTTTTGATTGCTGTATACTATTCCAGGGTGTGTGTGTGTGTGTGTGTGTGTGTGTGTGTGTGTGTGTGTGTGTAGCTCTCTATCTACACCACATCTTCTTTATCCATTTATCTGTTGATGGACATATAGGTTCTTTCCATAGTTTGGCTAATGTGGACATTGCTGCTATAAACATTTGGGTGCATGTGCCCCTTCATATCACTACCTTTGTATCTTTAGGGTAAATATGCAGTAGTGTAATTACTTGTAGAGTAGTTCTATCTTCAACTTACTGAGCAACTTTCATACTGTTTTCCAGAACAACTCCACCAGCTTACATTCCCAACAAAAGTATAGAAAGGTTCCCTTTTCCACACATCCTCACCAACACCTGTTATTTCCTGACTGATTCATTTTAGCCATTCTGACTGGTGTGAGGTAGTATCTTACTGTGGTTTTGATCTGTATTTGCCTGGTGTAAAGTGATGTTGAGCACTTTTTCATGTGTCTGTTGCTCATGTGGATGTCTTCTTTGCAAAAATGTCTATTTATGTCATCTGCCCACTTCTTGATTGGATTACTTGTGTTTTGGGTGCTGAGTTTGAGCAGTTCTTTATAGATTTTGATGCTAGCCCTTTATCTGATGTCATTTGAAAATATCTTCTCCCATTCTGTTGATTGTCTTCTGGTTTTGTTGATTGTTTCCTTTGCTGTGCAAAAGCTTTTGATCTTGAGAAGTCCCAATAGTTCATTTTTGCCCTTGCTTCCCTTGCCTTTGGTGATATTTCTAGGAAGAACTTGTGGTGGCTCAAAGAGGGTGCTGCCTGTGTTCTCAAGGATTTTGATGGATTCTTGTCTCACATTGAGGTCTTTCATACATTTTGAGTCTCTTTTGTGTGAGGTATAAGGAAATGGTCCAGTTCCATTCTTCTGCATTTGGCTGTCCAATTTTCCCATCACCATTTGTTGAAGAGATTTTTTTCCATTGGATATTCTTTCCTGCTTTGTCGAAGATTAGTTGACCATAGACTTGATGGTCTCTTTCTGGGCTCTCTGTTCTGTTACATTGATATATGTGTCTGTTTTTGTGCCAGTACCATACTGTCTTGATGTTTACAGCTTTTTAATAGAGCTTGAAGTCTGGAATTGTGATGCTGCCAACTTTGGTTTTCTTTTTCAACATTCCTCTGGCTATTTGCGGTCTTTTCTGGTTCCATATAAATTTTAGGATTATTTGTTCCATTTCTTTGAAAAAAGTTGATGGGATTTTGATAAGGACTGCATTAAATGTGTAGATTGCTCTAGGTAGCATAGACATTTTCACAGTATTTGTTTTTCCAATCCGTTAGCATGGAATGTTTTCCCATTTCTCTGTGTCTTCCTCAGTTTATTTCATGAGTACTTTGTAGTTTTTCTGATTACAGATTCTTTGCCTCTTTGGTTAGGTTTATTCCTAGGTATCTTATGGTTTTGGGTGCAATTGTAAATGGGATTGACTCCTTAATTTCTCTTTCTTCTGTCTTGTTGTTTGTGTATAGAAATGCAACTGATTTCTGTGCATTAATTTTATCCTGACACTACTGAATTCCTGTATGAGTTCTAGCAGTTTTGGAGTGGAGTCTTTGGAGTTTTCCTCATAAAGTATCACATCATCTGCAAAGAGATAGAGTTTGATTTCTTTGCTGATTCAGATGCCTTTTATTTCTTTATGTTGTCTGATTGCTGAGGCAATCTGTACCAGAAGTCCTACATTGAATAGCAGTGGTGATAGTGGAGAGTGCTGCTGTGTTCCTGACCTTAGGGGGAAAGCTCTGTTTTTCCCCATTCAGAATGATATTCGCTGAGGGTTTTTCATAGATAGCTTTGATGATATTGAGGTATGTACCTTCTATCCCTACACTGTGAAAAGTTTTGATCAAGAAAGGATGTTGTACTTTGTCAAATGCTTTTTCACCATCTACTGACAGTATCATATGGTTCTTGTTCTTTCTATTATTGATGAATTGTATCACATTGATTGATCTGTGGATGCTGAATCCACCTTGCAGCCCAGGAAGAAATCCCACTTGGTCCTGGGGAATAATCCTTTTAATGTATTGTTGTTGGATCCTATTGGCTAGTATTTTGGTGAGAATTTTTACATCCATGTTCATCAAGGACATTGGTCTGTAATTCTCCTTTTTGATGGGGTCTTTGCCTGGTTTTGGGATCAAGGTAATGCTGGTCTCATAATATGAGTTTGGAAGTTTTTCTTCCATTTCTGTTTTTTGGAACAGTTTCGGGAGAATAGTGATTAATTCTTTAAATGTTTGGTAGAATTCTCCTGGGAAGTCGTCTGGTCCTGGGTTCCTGTGTGTTGGGAGATTTTTGATGACTGCTTTAATCTCCTTACTGGTTCTGGGTCTGTTCAGGTTTTCTATTTCTTCCTGGTTCAGTTTTGGTAGTTTATATGTCTCTAGTAATGCATCCATTTCTTCTAGATTGTCAAATTTGCTAGCATATAGTTGCTCATAATATGTTCTTATAATTGCTTCTATTTCTTTAGGGTTGATTGTGCTCTCTCCTCTTTACTTCATGATTTTATTAATTTGGGTCCTTTCTCTATTCTTTTCTACAAGTCTGGCCAGGGGTTTATCAATCTTATTAATTCTTTCAAAGAACCAGCTCCTAGTTATGTCAATCTGTTCTACTGTTCTTTTGGCTTCTGTTCCATTGATTTCTGCTTTGATTATTATTTCTCTTTTCTTGCTTGGTTTAGACTTTCTTTGCTGATCTTCCTCCAGCTCCCTTTCCTTAGTGTAGAGTTATGTTGTGTATTTGAGGCCTTGTTTCTTT